>BHDV01000024.1:133980-184479 GCA_005406045.1 Adoxophyes honmai
GAGACCACGGCCCGTGTCGAAACGTCGGAGTAATAAAGGTAAATAATCATATCGCGTTGAGACCCGTGTTTCATATCAGTTTAAAACAAGCAACTTCATCGAGACTTGGCTAGTTTTTTTACAGAATGTTTTTGATGGGATTTCACTTCTTTTTGTAGAAACGGAGGCAATTAGGCATATTAACATGTAATAAGCTGAATATTTTTGTAAAGCAGGTATGTCGTATGTCGATCTCTACAGTAGTTTGGTTGGGCTCTAGTGATTTCTAATCAAGGTCACCAGGTACTCTAGATCTTAGATTATACTGGTTTTATATTTTTCCCTTTACGTAGCCATTAATCCCTAACTCTGTACCAAATTTCAACTCTCTGGGTTTATGGGAAGTACTAGTTCTATTTTGATGATTATGAGTGAGTGAGTGTCGAAAATGCGAAACTTTCCTTTCGATTAACTTCGGAACTAAATGACCTACTGATTTGAAATTTTGGATTTTAAGTACGTGAGTATAGCTTACTAGATGACAAAAATTTCAGCGTTCTGGTCTTATCCAGACGTTCTCAAATAGGGGCCTAAAAATGCTTCGCGCTCGACTTGGTGGGGGCACTGCCGTGCCCCCCGATTTAAATAAATCGAACACACTGCACGTTAGGATTCAAATGACAGAAAGAAGAGTGTTACCAGCCTAAATAATTGTCTTACACACGTGTTTGTACGTTTCAGGGCTTTGTCCGAGATAGTGATGAACTTCGTGGGCGTGTTCCTGTGGATCGCCGTGGGCGCCGTCGCGCTGCACTACTGGGGCGGCTACCAGGGCGAGCACCAGTACCAGTTCGTGTTTGCCGAGAAACAGGTACGGACATGTCCGGTGTCTATTATTTAAAGCAGGGCTGGCCAACTCTACTGGACCCAAGACCTCCTGTTTACTAACGAAACCCAATGCCAACGGAAATGCAGTTGGCGATTACGTTGCTCCGCCCGGTCTACTACATATTTATATTTTTTCCTTGTCACTATCGACTAAACTAACAGACGCGATCGACCTGTTGGCCACCCCTGATTTAAAGGATTTGTCACACTAGATGGTGCTAGACGCGTCCTGCGCCCTGCGGTCAGGTCAAAGTGAACGGGGCCCGCATCATGTATGAACAACATTAACGGTATCAATATTCAAGTTGGCCGGAAATTGAGCTTAAAACCTGCCAGCTTAGCACAGCAAGGTGCGAGTAGACTCGCGCCCGAGATAAACTATACCTGTCACTGTATAACCAGAGACGTCAGAAAATGACACGTAGTCTAGGTAGATGTAATTATGTATGATATCAGTTTGTTTGTCGAACGAACTTATCTCGTTTTTACTTGACCCAGTTTCTGTACTGTCCCAAAAGCAAACGACTGTTCTCATAATTATAATCCCGTAGTTTACAATGTCTTGTGTTACTGTTAGCTGATTATTTCCTTTCTTGTGTGTAAACTACGTTCATCAAACTATGCTGTCATTTGATATCAATCCCACGATGTTTTATACGTACCATTCTACATTATAGTTCTTTCAAAGGTAGAATTATTCTGTAATGATAAAGTGTGAGTTTCCTAAAAACTAATTTGTATTCTTTTTTTTTCAGGTGGGCTTAGCAGTCGGTGCACTTTGTGTCATCCAGGGAGCGGTATATCTTCTAGATACTGCGCTTTCCGTCATACACTTCACAAAGGAAATGTAAAAACATATAGACGTAATGGATAGACCACACCTACGCTAAACGTCATTGATTAAATTGAATTGCGAGTCGAACATTGACAGACGTGCATCGGTGTGGTCGCAGCATATCTTTATACTGTACTTTTAAAAGTAAAATAGTTTTAAGTGTTTTGCAGACGTCAACAACCTTTTCGTTTATGGTGCCATTCTTCATTTGTGTGTATAATAAGTATTCAATTTTCACATTTATTTTTTCAAATAATTTCTTAATTTTCTTTAAATGCAAAAATACTGATCGACTTATAGTTCAAAGCTCTCCTAACACTTATCAATTATTTCCCACCTATTTCTATTTAGCAGATTTCTTGTTAAGAAATGTGTAATTTCTTAATTAAGTTGAGATGATTTATATTTCCGTATGTAAGTGTTTTTTATGTAGGTACATACATTTATTTTGTATTGTAACGTAAGTACTACCTATTTAGTACCTATTTTTGAAATAAAGGTAATTTAACTAGTAACGTGTTTATTTTGCCAAACCACCAAACAAATGCTCTTTGCGCCTCTTTAGCACTTGTTTTAAAAACAAATAAGTGTACCCTTAGCGAATTGAAACCAAGTAAATAAAATTCAAGCTGCATTAAGAAAGTGACTCTCCCTTTTCTGTGCCATTTGCCAACGAAAGGTCAATCGATAAAAAGTTGGCACGAGTTGGTGACTGACAAATACAGGGCACGCTGGGTTACAGTGTGTAATGGAATGTATTAATAAGTAAAGTTTTGTTCGGGGAAAAGTAACTCTATGAGAATTGACAATCAGCAGTGGGAGAAATCGTAACACATATTTTCCGTAGGTAGGTATTGGTTCGGAAAATATTTACTTCATGTCTGTAGTAGGTATGTGTCTGAATTCTTAGCAAAAAATTATCCATCGTTTATTTGAGCCACTACCCCACTGGTCGTAGGCTCAAGCCAAGGCTCTTTAGAATTTCTATGAATTTATGTGCAAAATTGAATTTGAAATTTACCAAGAGTGAGATAAAGGAAAACCTCGTGACCCTTTAAGTAGCTCATTAAAAAACTAGTATTATCAAGCCCCATCCTGTCTCACAGCAATTACACACTGACAGAAATGGATAACACAATTAAGGGTCAATGCAAGTGCCAATTAAGAGGTCAAGAGGTGACATCCCGTAGCCCGACCTGGCCATAGCCACTTTAAGTCAGTCGATCTATCCGCCTGCAACTAAGCACTCGATTATTAAAATTACAAAACTATCGATTTTTCGATGCGTAAAAATCTGTGTTAGTTTTCGATTATTCGTAATCGATTGAAAGTGGAGTGTTTGTATGCTGGGGGTTTGGTGACGATATCACCGAAGTCCAGAGAATTCATTTGGGAAGTCGAAAAAGCCGTCAAAATTGCGCCGCTAACAGATACCGTAAGTAATAATTATAAATTATGAAACAGTAGGTAATTACGATCCTGACTCAGCGTCCTGTATTTATTTTGGTGACAAACTCTACGAAATTGTAGACATGATGGGAGGTTTATCCTAAAATAATAGTTTCAGAAAATGTTAACAACTACTGGACTATACGGGGGACTAACAACAGAGCACATTTCTCTCGTACTGAAGTCTTGGTCAATTCTTTTTTTTAATCTGACTGATACGTAGAACATTGCTTAGCATGCAGGCTGGTCGGAAAAAAAATCAGTACTAATATACATATCAAGAAATCATAAAGACGCATCATCATACTTCCTGACTCACGAAAAATTTACATACAATGCTGTGCATTCTAGTAAGTACACGCTTTAGACCGAGCTTGCGAGGCACGTTCGTTTGTATGACATCGTAATAAAGGCACGAAGAAAAAATAAAGGGTGAAATGAAACGAAATGAGTCATGACGACTGTAGTTCAGGAATTTCTTTGATGACTTTGCTCCAGTTAAACCACAGTATTTATTTTTATGTGTCATTGTTTATTTTTATTTGTTTTTATTAATTTCTGATAAAAATGACTGTGACAATTCATTATACAATCTAAAAAGTTCTTAAAATAGTACCTGATACATATATGGAATATAAATCATACAGTAAGCTTTTATTACTTTCTTATAAACTTAATATAACCAGTGTGAAATCATCATGGTGTGTGACACCATGGAGACATTAAGCCGCCAGTTATAGTAGTACGAAATGACAGTTTTACACCTCAAAGTTTTTCTTTTATTTTTAAACATTTTTTTTTATTACTGGCACAGACCGGCACCGTTTTTAGGGTTCCGTAGCCAAATGGCAAAAAAACGGAACCCTTATAGATTCGTCATGTCTGTCCGTCTGTCCGTATGTCACAGCCACTTTTTTCAGAAACTATGAGAACTATACTAATAAAACTTGGTGAGTAGATGTGTTCTGTGAACCGCATTAAGATTATGACACAAAATTAAAAAAAAGCAATAATTTTTTAGGGTTCCCCATACATGGAACTGAAACTCAATTTTTTTTTTTTTCATCCAACCTATACGTGTGGGGTATCTATGGATAGCTCTTTGAAAATGATATTGAGGTTTCTAACATCATACTTTTCTAAAGTGAATAGTTTGTGCGACAGATACTTCCAAAGTTGAAAAAGTTGTGTCCCCCCCCCCCCTCTAACTTCTAAAATAAAAGAGTGATAAATCTAAAAAAAATATATGATGTACATTACCATAAAAACTATCAACGAAAATTGGTTTGAACAAAATCTATCAAGTAGTTTTTTTTTTATTAAATAAAGTTAAAATTTATCATTCGTTCGAAAATCTGTCACTAGATGGCGTTGTAATCGGTTTGTACGGAACCCTCAGTGCGGGAGTCCGACTCGCACTTGGCCGGTTTTTAAAAAGTTAGTTACTTAAGTATTGCCAGAACGCAGCGTATATCTGATTGTGAGATTGTAAGCAGCCAGCATCGTTTAGTAAGGCGCGGTGCACATTACTCACGCCGGTGCACTGCAACTATGCAAGCATTGTAAGCTGTGTTGCTGCCCTACTGGGTGTAACCTTAACAATACTATGCCTGTTAAAGAGTAGCAAAATGTATCGAAACAAAGAAGTTTTTGATATTTACTAAGAAGCGAATGAAAATGCAACGTGCTTGTGGTAAATCACGTAATTTATTCAAGTTCCATACTTGTAATACTGATTCGCAACGTCGGAAAGTAGGGCGGTCGCCATTTTGTTAACCTCCTAAAGGGAGTCGCGATAAAAAAAAAGAAAAACGCTATTTTAGTAATCTTAAACATTCCAGCTGTGGTAGCCCAGCGGTTTGACCTGTGGCCTCTCACGTAAAGGGTCGTGGGTTCGAATCCCAGGCTCAAACTTCTGAATTTTTCGGAATTTAAGTGCGAAATCAGGAATTTAATTTTGCGTGTAAAGTTCCCAGTCCGCACTGGGCCCGCGTGGGATCTACGGCCCAAACCATCTCATACGGAAAGGAGCCCTGTGCCCAACAGTGGGACGTATTTAGGCTAAAAATCGCTCATGCTCTGAATGAGTATAATGAGATTATTAAACAAAATTTACATACATACATACATACATACATATTGTCACGCCTGTATTCCCAAGAGGGGTAGGCAGAGCACATGAATTCAAAAATCCAGTGCCACGTTTAGCAATTTCAGGGTAACCAGATGGTTAAACGTGATATCGCAGTGATAGGTTGCTAGCCCATCGCCTACAATACACTAACTAACCCTTTCCCAGAGTCGACTCTTACGACACCCACGGTAAGAAAGAGGGAGGTGCTATTCTAACCCGGTACCACACGGGGCAAACAAAACATAATTTAATACGACAATTTGGTAAAATAAGCCCCTGAGAACCGAGTTAAAAATCTGCTTGAGTCATAAATGCAGTGGCAACTGTCGTTAAGACAGTAAACAAATCGTTGCTTCCATTTGCTATAACACCGACAGATCGAAGTGGGTCAACAGCTCTATTAGTTCACCGACGAGTAACGGTGCGCTAAGCTGCGCGTGCGCTTGCCACAGTACTCCAGTGCTAACAATAGGACATCTTAATCGTGTACGAAGAATAGCCTTAGCCCTTTTGACAGACGAGGATAATCCAACAGGTGACGATTATGGCCAATTGCATGTGTCGCTGAAGTAGTATAAAAAAATCGGTGTCAAAAATAGAAGCCGCCACTGTTACAACATCATAAAACAACATGAAATTAAGTAGTAATTTTGCACTTAATTACAGGATTTTATTTCCATCTTCAATTTAAATAATTAATTTAATGAAGGAAAGAGCAAAAAATCACCTGAAACGACCTAACTACATCCGTTTCAGTGCTCAGATTTTTTGTGTAACGTTTCCTGTGCTCTGCCTACACTTTCACGGAAAACCTAATTAACAATAAATACTTGGCAATTAAGTTATTAACACAATAATCCTGACCAAAAAAGGAAAGGGAAATCAAATTCAAACGCAAACCTCAAGCAATTCAAGCAGTGGCGTTCAAACAATCCACTGGCATTATTAGATCGGCCAGGTCATGCACTGATATTATTTGAAGAATTTGAAGATTTAGTCAAGTTTTATTTTTAAGTTTTACTTACTGCATTAAACAGTGGTACTACGGGCAAGGGCCCCGATTAGCGTCAAATGTAGGTGATTGGTCTAAGTCGTTAGTTTCACTGATTAGTGAAGAGATCGGCTGTCAATGGGTTGAAAGGTGTCGAAGTTTCTATAAGAACATGTTAATGAACATTTTTATTAACTAGACGAACTATATAACAACTAAGCGAAGCTGAAAGGGGATTAGAACCAATTTTAATAAAACTTAAATGAGCTAATTTATTTTGTCAAACCACGGCTTCAAAGATTATGTCCCTTTTATCTTTGTGAAATAGACTCATGTCCCTGGTTGCTATGATATCGTCTCGTAAATTCGTCACCCAGTAAAGTTGTGATTTTCTGGGAATCAGTATGATCGGATCAGACGCAGTTCTTTATAACGAATCTCTTGAGCATTAAACGGGACCTAGGTAGGTACATTACATACAGCCTTTCCTTAAGCAACGCAATCACAGTTGTCGCCTGACTTATGGGACAGAATAAGAAAGAAAAAGTTGTTCCCCCATAGACAACTCGAAGCCACAAAATTAAAAAAAAAACTAAAACATGTAATTTTGGTCGCAGGACCACGAGAGGGAAGGAGGCAACTCCGAATCGACAGAATGCGTAGACACGGCCAAGTTCCTGAGGGACGTAGTCGATAACATGGAACTGACTGAGAGCGACTACGAGTCAGAAACGACCACGGAACAAATGGCCAGTGACACATCGCAAACGCGGGAAACTCAAATAAAAAGGGTAAGCGTAGGTGGGAGGTTTTACGAACAGTTGTGCATTTTTTTCATATTTAGAATCATGGGTAACCATCATTTTCTAACTGTGGGTATCGATTAAGCTTTCGAAATATGAGTCAGAAAACTTTTTTTTTATAAATGTGAGAAAATGTACTGTATTTAAAAAATAATACCCAAGTTATAGATGTTATAAAGACGGACAAACAACTGGCCGAAGCATCGCAAATCACGTAATCGCATGATTACGAAACAAAACACAATTACTACAACTACAACAACGAATAAAATTAAAAATGTATTTAGACTACAATAGTTCTGAGCTTCGTCATCCGAAACAAATTGCTAGTAAAAAACATACTAGAAGTAGAGGTTCATCAACTGACCTCTTGGTTCGTATTGTTTATCAACTCGAACAACATTAATATTGATTTCACCCTTTTCATATGGGGTAAAGTCGTAACGTATTACATCGTAGCATATGGAAAACTAAACGAATTTCGAACAAATTTGAACAACCATCTACCAGACAAAGCTGGGGCCAGATCGCAGAAAACTACAATAATACCTACTGCTGAAAGCCTGACTGTACAGACTGAGACTAAATACTGATGAAGACTCGAATCTGTCTCATTGTCTTTGTCCAAATTATTCCAAGTTATAGTTCAGTCTGCAAAATACCTGTTAATAGATTCAACAGCAAATGGCGTAGGACATGGAGTAACTTCATGACAATTAGGTACCTCTATTGCTTCTTTATCTTCTACCATATTCCATATTTCTACATTGGATCCAAAATGAAATAGGTCAAAATGTACTAAGAGATCAGCGTTGACGAAGAGCGTCGTCTGCCCGTTGGCCAAATACGAGCTCAAAAAAAAAACAACCATAGATAATGCAAACTGATTTACAATTTGGTAGCGGTCACGCGAAGTGTGAAGGAATGCGACGACATGCCGCGCGGCATTGTTCAGCTCTCTCTCTTGAGAACAGTTTTTCTTGTAAATATTTCAGTTACCTAACAAGTGTAAGCGTGGAAAAGGGTTTGGATTTCTCTTTGTTTAAGACATTTAGCATTGGTAGATTAGAGATTATTCCGCATTTAAATAATGTGACTTCTTTCTAATTCTAATCTCACAAAAAAGCTGGATACATCAGAAAGGCAGTTTAAAGTACCCAAGATACATGTTTGCTCGTAAAAATAGCTACAGTCCCCGGCATCTAACGTGGCAAAATTTTAAGTAGGGAGGTAAGTTCGCGCTTTTCCATGAAATAGCGTCTAGCCCCCACTATCTACCATTTGAAATCTTGTTAAGTTGGATTTTTGGGACTGTATTTATGTGGCTTTCTACAACACGATGAAAGGCTTTTAATAGATACATGAGTGTGGCTTTAGGAAACGAGCCAACAAGCGAATTTCATAAAAAGTTGATTGTATTCAAGTTGAAAATTTGTCGGATAACTCACGTTTAATAAATCGAGTTTAGCTTGACATGTTTCGGGCTAATTCGTAGCCCTTCATCTAGGAGCCGCGGCGGCTGCTGCTGCCAAACGCGCACTGCGCGCCTCTGCTCTCTTCGCGTAATTTATCCGAAAAATTTTCACCATGAGTGAGTCTCACGGTAGTTTAATGTTCAAAGTCGATTATATTAATGATGAAACATTCATAATTACAATAATCCAAAAAAATATATTCAATAACCAACATTAATTAAAAATTAAAAAACCCCCCGACGAGCCCCAACTCGATGGCTTTACTGAACGTGTAACATTCTCATCACACCTAACAAATGACCTGATGACCTTGAAGACCTGAACCGATTTCCACCAAACATATCTAAGAACATTCTCGATGGATATAGCTTTCGAACACAAAAAACCGCATTAAAATCGGATCATCCGTTTGGGAGCTACGATGCCACAGACAGACACATACACATTTACACACACACACACACACACACACACACACACAGACACGTCAAACTTATAACACCCCGTCGTTTTTGCGTCGGGGGTTAAAAACAGCATTGACACAAAAAACGGCTAAAACTTATTAACTCTGAACGTATACTTAGTAGGAAAATGATAAAGCGGATTTAGAAAAAAGTTACATATTAAACTAACATTTACTTAAATAAATTAAAAAATCCTTAGTTAACTCACAACACCTATTATCATAAAATTAATTCTTATCGCCTTCTCCAGTCAGCATTGCGTGTATCAGCAAAAGTGGGATAGTGTGTCATAGACAAAATAGGTCGCGGGTAGCAACCTTTGTAAACGCACCCCGGGTCGCAGGAACTTTGGCGCCAAAACGGCGACAGCGCGGCGCCGCCGGGCGGGAGACGGCCGATCAATTGCGTATATACTTAGAGATGGATATAGCACGAGGTTGCCATAAACAAGAAAGTGAAAGGGGAAAATTGTTTTGTGTCTTTAAATCAATTGTTTTATAATTTTTAGCCAAAGTCAATCTACGTTGTTGCGTTGTGATAATATGGATATTTTCGTTTCAATGATACCGTGATGCTGATGAGGCTGCATGGTGTCGGGTGTAGAATAACACCTCTCTATTTCTTCCGTGGATGTCTTAAGAGCCAATGAAAGAAAATGACGTGAAATAGTTAATTAGTTATGGTTTTGCCTATGTAGCGTTTTGTGTGCTCTACCTACCCAAATTGTTAAAAAAGGCGTGATGTATGTATGGTAAATGACAATTCAATCGTCCTAATCGGGTATATTTTTAAAGCCTTCCTTCTATTTGAGGGTCACCAGTTTGTCAATTCGAAAAACAAAACAAACAAAACACAGCCGTGAAGTGTCAACGCGGGTAGACGAGCGTGATCACAGAAAACCAATCTCACAATTTGATACCTCAAACTTCTTTAGTAACGGCTTTAAGGTAGAATATCGCCTAGCCGACTGCCTCATTACCGTGGTTTTTTCTACAAGTGGAAATACTATAACCAACTTAAGTAGGCAGGTGGTCAAATTTGGAACTAGATATGATTCATGTAAAGTTTGTCTTTATGTCGACGGTAGCGCCACTGTGGCAATGTCAGGTAAGTTTGTGGGTTAGCAGCAGCAAACAATGGGTACTGTTGAACTGATGCATAGTCGAGTTACAAAGAGGTATTGTTCACATAACACCTACGAGCTATAAAACATCCCACATACGGCCTAATATTTCAATTTTTATGCAAAGCCGTGCCCAAAGACTAAACGTTTTGAAGGAGGAAATAAAATAAATACGTGGAATTCGAACGTGTGACTATTGGCAAATTAACCATGTTTCAGTAAACGAGAATAAAATTTAGTTTTGGAATACGTCGCTTTTATTCGAAAGTAAATCAATTTTTTTTTTGTTAGCTTCGATGCACACCTAAGAAGACTTAATAATGTTATTGTATAAAATCACATTAGCAATCTTTGTGATTGAGTTTCGATTTTGATGAGTAGCAACACTTTTGAGTGAGGTTTTGGCGGGATATGATATGGAATTTTGACAGGAGTTGAAAAAAAAAATGGGGAAAGAGCTGAAGTGAAAAACAAAAGGGGGTGATAGAAATATAAATTGTAATTTTGGGTTTTAATAGAGTTAATTGTCGATTATTATATGAATGAAAAGGGGATAAACAGTCGTTAATAAGGTATTTTATTGCAATTTTTATTTTTAGTTTCTAAGAAATGAATAAGCGTAGAAAGTAGAGACGTATATTCGAAAAGTGTCTAATTCTAAATTTACTAAGCATGGAAAATTCAAAGCAATTAAGAATTAATTTTAATTCCATCAATTACACTTGTGATTCACTTAATGATTGTATGAAATAAGGTAAATAACTATTTATTTATTAGTCACAGTTTGACGCATATTTCAAGAGCAAAGTATACCTTTGCGAGAAAATTTGTATTTATTGAAAACACTGAATTTCATGAATCACTTTTATACCGAGAAAAGTATCTAAACACTTTATTGTTCATAAATGCATGCTCTCATTCATTTGCCCGTTACCTTGTCGACAATAAAAGCAGTTTTTTTATAAGCTTGGTAAAAATAATGATCGATTTACAACAAAAAAAACAATTGTTTTAATTTTCGAACTATAAAATCCATTGTTGTTGGTGCCCATTATCAATCATATACAATACCGCGTAACTTAAATTAAAATGTCTAACCTCCATTTTGTAAAGACATTTCAAACCAAACTTTACTGTTTAAGCAAAAAGGTTTAAATTGACTGAAGCCTAATAAATGTGCAAGAACGTGCGCGCGCATATATGCAGTTATGCCGCTTGTAGACCGGAAAACACTAGAAAGTGGCTTTTCAATTTTCAAATAACTCCATAATAAGCGATCTGGCTGGCTGGATGCAATGACTACGCAGCCGCGCCATTTTAAAAATAAACTCGATCTTTTTCTTTACAACAGAACTGATCTATGATTTTACATCGAACAAATTAAATTGAATTTTAATATTGTTATTAACAAGATATTGTGTAACTACTTTAGCGAGGGTTGACTAAGTTCTGACATTTCTTTTGTGAACCTACCACGACTATAAAATATTTGAATTTAGAATTCGAAAGCCAAAGAATGTCGTTTCAGTACTTATAGGGTCCATTTTAAGTTGACAACTTTTTTCAACAAGTGTCGAATATTACATAATTATACATACATCGTCCCTGTTGTGACAAGTGGGATAGGCAGAGCACACGAAACATTACATAGACAGAACCATGGCTTTGCCACGTTTCTTAGCCACTTCAAGCATATGTTTAGGTAAAAAGTTAAATAAAAGAAGTAGTAATAGTGATGGGTTGCTAGCTTGTTGCCTAAAACATACGTTAATTTATTTTCCGTCATCGCCTCTTACGATATCCATGGAAGAAATGAAGGAGTGCTTTTCCAAATCCAACACCACACAGGAAAAAAAACTTAGGGCTTCATATTTAGTTTAGAAAAAAAAAAAATGGCTGTTGCGAAGTTGACACTTTTTTTAAGACATCGCGCTCTTGGCGCATTATGCCAAACTGTTGAAATTGAAAGCATACGTAACCTTGTCCCGAAATAATAAATTGGTGTATAATCCTCCACCCGGAAAGCAACTTATTTACATAGTAACAACAAAGTAATGACTATGTTTATGCACATAGAGACCTTAATAACCTTTAAAAAAAACCTTCGCGAAGGCTCTTAGAATTGTTACATTTTACGCACAAAAAACGGAACTGTATTATGTTTTTACGCACGGCTGATCTCGCTATAGAATAATGGTACGATATTATAAGGACCATAAACCCATTCACAAAATTGATAAAGAAATTGTGACGTATTTACCTAAACAAACGAGTGCAAGGTACTGCGTCATTTTGCCGTCATGTTTAGTTGGATGAAGTTATTTTAAAAGTTTCCGTTGGATATTTTAAAATGAGTGCGTTTTAGATAAAATATATAATAAAACAGTCGCGTAGTGACTCGTGTAATTCAATAGTGAAATATTGATGCACAAGAAGTTAATATGAATCAAGTGGGTATTTTATGCTTGTAAAATTAAATTAATTATTATTAAAAAAAAACATATCAAATAAACTAAACAAGCGTCAGAAGAAACTGGTAGAAAGCTCGTAGGTTCAGTGTTTGCATTACAACCATAATTTTACTTTATTTTACTGTTTCATTACTTAGATAATTTATGACACACGAGAAATGAGTTGAACGTAGAAAGTCACTGTAATTACAAATTTAAGACGATTGTCATTGCTCTCAGCTTTCACGCTGGTGATAACATCTGAACACATGTGGCATAATGGCATCGCGTTACTGGCCACTTTATTTATTTTTTAATTATCAAAAAAGTTTGTCATAACTTTTTTTTTCAATATTGATGCTGGCTGAAATTAAAAACATTTCTTTCCATGGTAGTGAAAAAACAGAGATTTAATTTAAGACACCAGCGTATGAAAGACCGTTAATAGTGGTTCGATAGTAATTTTTGACAAAAATGTCCTTCAATTGGTATCCAATATCCAATCAGCGTATTTGGATTGTAGGCACCTAATTAATTTGCGAAAATACGGCCGTTTTACTCGTATTATCTTGTTTTTCTTCAAATACAAAACATTTTTGATAAGTAGCAAAGTTTATAAATCATTCTTACATAACATAGTTACACATGGGCAACGTATTGACGCACAGAACACACTAGAACTACCGCTCCAAATAAATGAAACAAAACAGTCCACTATAAACCCGAAGCCAACCATCAAGTTCCATTAGGATACAATTAAATATTTCTCAACAACCATCTGGGACAACTCTAATACGCGATGATAGGCGATCAAGATGATTGCAAGCTCTGTATAAATCATCCAGAGAGCGAAACTTTAGTTTTAAAAATGAATGAAAGTTTACTCTACTACGGTACTACGTTATCCAACCAATAAAGCAAGATCTGCGTTCCCTCCTCCTGTTTACAGAAGTTGGTTAGACAAGGAGGATATTGTTCGTGCATCCAGAGGTCTTTCCTTTAGTTCTAATGAAGCATAGAGGCGCAGTGTTTGCGGGTGAAGCGATAGTCGCTCTGCAACGAACGCCGAACGCACTCGTATCCGCCGCTGTGAACGCGACGTAAGCTTCGCGCGTTTTTTAAATTTAAATATTCGAATTTCGAGTGCAAGTGTTTTGGGACGGTTTGTGTGACTGGTTGTTTTACAGCAACGCTGTGATTTTTTAATTGGTAAGATTTTTTTTATACGCATATATTTTTTTTCGTATTGTGACTAATAAAGTGATTATTTTTGTAATAAGGCTTATTCATTTTTAAATTGAAATAACGTTATGAAAGTCACTCTAGTTTTGAAAAAAAAACGCTATCTGGAAACGGTAAACATACCGCTAAAGTTTTCTTGCCCCATTTCGATTAAATACTGATGGAAAATTATTAACATAATAAACGCAGCGTAACTACAACAAAAACGCAGAGGAATACACAGATAATGTAGGTAAAATACAGCACAGTAATTTAATGACAATGCTCAACACAAGCACAGGTAAGCAAAGCAAATGCTGTGTGAACATAACAGTAAAACCATTTGAACGCATGTCACGTTCCCATTAAGGGCCCGCTATTAAATTTAGCTCAAGCAGTTTTGAGGACATGGAAAACAGTCAAACGATTTACGTAGATGTTTTAATGCGTTGTCTTTAAGGTAGCAAGTGTTTAACTGCGTAGAAGTGATTGTTTTTCCAATGAGTTTATTAGTGAAAACAAAATTAACAGGAATAGAGATTTTAGCGACCTTTGCACACATTTGAAATTTATAGGCCGCTTTAATTATTATGCGTCAATTCACTATGAACATTCCTTCAGAATGCATATGATAATTTTATCGGCCCTGTGATTTTACTATAAATCATCAGACAAACCAACGATCACCAAAGTAAAAATAAATTTAAGATCCAATTTTAAACTAAGGCCACCCCTGGAAATGGAACCCTACAAATTGTTATAAAAAGAAAGTAATTTTTTAATTACAGCTGTACAGCTAACTGTACCCGTAATTAAACCTGTATATTTATCTATAAAACGTATATAGTCCGTGGACGCTCTTTTGTTTTTCCGGAAATATTTACTTATTTTCGATAAAAATGTAAAATTATTGTAACTAGTGTATTTTGTTTATCGCAATCGCACGTTACCCAAGTACTCAAATTAAGACAGAAAAACCTTTATTCAAACCCCAAACTTGAACGCAACGAATAAAAATACACACAGATAAATTGATCAAATCGCATACTTTCGCGGCTAAAATATATCCAATACCAGCATTGGAAAGTCTGTGTGCGTGTGTTCCGGCCGAGCGGTTGGCATGTTGGTAGCATGTCGTGCTATAGCGCGGACAATAATTGGTACCTGTGAAAATCAATGTTAGATAGCTAGATGCACTTGGATTTAAGAGATAGCTGCTGTATTACTAAAGGATTGAGACCAACATCGAGAAAATGAAATAAAATAAATCATCATCAGCCTATATACGTCCCACTGCAGGGCACAGGCCTCCTCTCAGTATGAGAGGGCTTGGGCAACAGCTCCCACACGGGCCCAGTGCGGATTGGGAACTTCACACACAACGTTTAATTACTTCGTCGCTGTGTGTAGGTTTCCTCACGATGTTTTCCTTCACCGAATAGCTCGTGATAAATATCAAATTCGATATCGCATATTAAATTCCGAAAAATTCAGAGGTGCGAGCGGGTTTGAACCCACGACCCTCACAATACAATTAATACGTTGTCATAATTTTTCTGCAATTGAAATTTAAAATATGATGTAAGTATATGTCTTAGTTGCTTATTTAAATATTTGTGGAAGTAAGATACATTAAGAGACACAAAGTTATAACAATTCGTGTATCAATTGGACAGCAGATAGTCAGAGTTATCTGTTAATTTTATGAAAACCTAACTTATTAGAATGGGAATGGTCTGATAAGTGATATTGTTGAATTAAGCAGAGTTTATCGCAATAATAATACAACCTCTCATAAGATTGCTCAGTGGCGGCGTATTTGCCAGCACGATTCCCTCATGAAATGTTAACAGGAAACAGAAATCAAACAGAGGTGTTTTCTTGCAAAATAACCGACTAATCATCTGGGAACTCCTAAGTTTCATTGCACTCTTGTTTAAAGTACAAAACAAAACCAAAGCCAACACAAAAAGATAACAATTTGTCATAGACCTTCGCAATGGCTTTGAACGAAGTTCTGACATAAAAACACAGCGGATGGTGCTTGGCGAAGGAAGTAAGCTCGAGGGTCACAATCACAACTGGAAATCAAAAGGGATTGTAACAAAAGTAATATCGAGTATAGACCGTAGAGTCTCCATTAAATTGCTAACGACTATTTATACTTCAAGTAAAATTCATGAATTCTAGAGGCAAGATTATATCTTCTAAAATAATCAGACTTTGTAGTTTCTGCTAGGTATTTCGCGTCTGCAGCTCATCTAAATCTTTACTTTTAAATCCCCTTTGGTTATGACCAAGTTGACCAACTTTGGTTTGGTTGGGTGAGAGCTAGTTTCTGTAGGCGAAGGTAGAGTCAATTAATCACACCTTACAGGCTGCTTCTGCATCAGGGATTAAAATGAAAAATGGTTTAACCCTTTATTAGCTGAACAACTGATATCGACTTGAGCCCTTTCCACTAAACCGGGAAATAGCTGTTCTTTCACCTAAATTAAAGTCTTTTTCACTAATAGGACCTTAGGATATTGTTACAGCGCATCGACGCTCGCTGAAATCAGGCGGATAAGACTACCCCCATGCTACCCGCAGATTGCAGGCATTTTGTAGGTTGAGAGTTTGAGAGTTTAGCCCACCTATTTCTCCAGTCTTTGCTCTTTGAGACTTTGAGAAGGGACGGACAGAAACTTTCTGGAAGCTATCTACGAGGAGCCTTATGTTACTCTTTCTTCTATTAATTAGAATACGTAGCACCTGATATAACTTGTTATTTTCTTCATTTATTGTATAGGGTTTTGCGTGACAGGGATCGATTTGTCTCCACCCTTTTATTTCTGTATTCAGATTGTACTGTTTTTGTGGTGTTCATTAAGTATTTTTCGATTGAATTGACTAAGAGCGCTACACCAAAAATAACAGAATACCAACTGTTATTTTAATTCCAAACTAGTACATAGGTAATCACTACATCGGGTGTTATTGTGGTCGGAAAAAATTATGTCGTGTTATTTTGGACAATTGTCAAGGTTCTCTTACAAAATTAATAAACCCCAAAGCTCATGGCGTCTACTACGCACGTGAGGCTAAATTACAATTTTGATGACTACTCGTGACGAACGTTGTGTATATGAGTCACAATAGCTACTATACAAATATGATACATTGAAAGGAAAATCAGGAGTAAGTACCATATTTTCCTGCCAATGTGTCATATATGTATCGTCAGGATTGACCCATATTCAATACGTCACAGTTACTGTGAGTATATGTGACGTACAAATAATAATATTGAATGTTGACGAAGCTGTGCCCATATTTAAGAATTCTGTCATCGAAGAACATCGAACATTGGACATTAATGAAAATTAATTAGAAAAGTAAATAAATATAAATAACAACAACATTAATAACAAAGTCACAATAAATGATAGAACGAATGCACAGACAAAATCATAACGAAACCTCTAAAATGATCAATGTTTCTCCGAACTCCGAACCTTCCTCTCGAATCACTCTATTTATTTATAAAAATCCGCATCAAGATCTGTTGAGTAGTTTTAAAGATTTAACATAGGGACAGTTAGCTTTGTAGGATTGTAGTAATTTTAGTGCAAATTAAAATTTCCGATGATTGCCGGTGAACCGAGCGGCTGGAAACTGTAGATAGCATTAATCCCGCGAATGTCACCTTTAACCTTAATAAAACTAAGGATACTAAAACATTGGCACATCAGATTAGTCTAGAACACTCCGTAATTAAAGCCGTACAGTCACGGCACGTCCACAGATCAAACAAGAGATACCCGTACGGCCCCATCGATTACCATCCACTCGCGGCCGTGGTTTACTATGGCAATACTCGTAAACGACGTAGGCTAATTTAAACAATTCAATGAGCGGACAATAAAAAGACACCTCTCTGTTTCTTCCCTGGATATCGTAAGAGGCGACTAAGGAAATAGGAGGAATGCTTTAGGCGACAGGCTTGTCCCTTAATATACCTCTTCTATTTGCTGCCGTACCTAAAATTATGCTGGAAATTGCTACTAAACGTTCAATAATCATAATTATGTCTGTGTTTTATATAGTGTGCTCTGCCTACCCCATTTGGAAATGCGAAGTTGAACTTAATTTACACTTATAACAGTAAATTTTTACTTCAGTTCTAGAGCGCAATAAAATCCGATTCGAAACACCACACTACGCGCCAAAAGGTGCATGTCAGTCATTGGAAGAGAAACCGCCAGGCTAAACTAAGATGGGGCTGGCCACGTCTGCCACATAAATACTGAGAGATGGTGACATGTCACTAGAAAATGTGTGCCTCCAGACGGTCAGAAACAGAGGAAAAGATAGAAGAACAACCTGGAGGCAATGTTGCACATCTGAAAGACTAGGAAAACATAAACAAACAACGGTTACGCAGCTTATAAGCCATTGGAGGGGAATATGCTGCTTCTCCACATTTAAAACAAATATCTAGTTATTGACATAGTTAAAACGGAACTTAAATGCGTTGCATGCAGAGTGAGTACACACGTTTATTTGCTATGGCTTTTGAGAATACCTGTTCTTGGCCACAACCTGAAATTCCAGATCGTTAAAACATTTCTAACAGTTAAAAACTACCAGCAATTTCATTTCACACGATTTTAGAGATCTTTCACTTGCTATATCGAGTAGAGAAGATTTTGAGAGACAGTCGGCTTGTGAGGAGGAGGCAATTGCATACACAGACTGGTACGAACAGCATCCACGCCTAGTCGCCAAACAAACAAATGCCAGGACCGTAACAAAATGAATTATCGCAATCACAAAGCCAACTTTTCATGAAGCTGTATGCGTAGGGACCTAATATTAAATCCCTCATTTAACTAAGATCACAGTTTTGCTTCTGTCTAAAGTGAAATCTTGCACGTAGAATTTTATTCACTTCCTAGTTTACGATTGGGTCTGTTATAATGTCTTTGCTTAATCTGTGGCTTACTGTCACTGTCACTTGTCATGTAATAAAAATAAAACATGATTTGCTGATTTACGATTTTATTTTAGGGTCTATTCCCACTAGTTCTACTGACAGTTCTACTGGTAGAACTAATGGGAAATTTCATTCCCACTAGTTCTACTGTTCAAATTGCTTCAGATAATAGAACTAGTGGGACTGTTTTCTTTTCAATTTGAAACCGTTATTGAAAAAAAAATCACTCCCAATAGTTCTATTATCTGAAGTAATTTGAACAGTAGAACTAGTGGGAATGAAATTTCCCATTAGTTCTACCAGTAGAACTGTCAGTAGAACTAGTGGGAATAGACCTACGATTGAGCTGCGATTTTGGAGGCAAACACGTATCGTGATAGTGATTTTTTTATGATGACGTGCAACTGCATTGATGCTTGATCTGGAATGTGCCATAGAAATGCCACAATAGACATCAACATTAGTTTGTTTGATTCGTATCAACGAGTAATTTGGTCCCATATGATAACCAAAGAGACATAAGTACCAAAATAAATGTATCATGTTAAAGGAAATTAAAAAAAAAGCAGTTTTAAGTCAGCACTGTGTTCCATGGACTTCGTAAAACGTTAAAACCTAAAATTGCTAAATCTGGCGAACGTATTAGTCAATGTTTCGTCTACGATGATGTAACGTTTTGTATGCTCGGCCTAAATACCTGCCCTTTTTAGGGTTCCGCACCCAAAGGGTGAAAACGGGACCCTATTATTGAGACTTCGCTGTCTGTATGTCTGTCCGTCTGTCACCAGGCTGTATCTCACGAACCGTGACAGCTAGAGAGTTGAAATGTTCTCAGATGATGTATTTCTCTTGCCGCTATAATAACAAATACTAAAAACAAAATAATAATAATAATTAAGGGGACTCCCATAGAAAAAACGTGTTTTTTTTTTTGCTGTTTTTGGTACGGAACCCTTCGTGCGCGAGTCCGACTCGCACTTGGCCGGTTTTTTTTTTGGAATGCAAACGCGATGTTTACATATGCATCTTATCTATCCCCAGGTTCCCGAGTTCGGCGTAGGCGCACGCGTGCTTTGGGCCATGTCGGCGGGCGACCGGGAGACCGAGGCGCAGGCGAAGAAGGGCGAGGAGGGCGCGGGGGGCGACCGCGACAGCCGCGCCGCCGCCGCGCTCAAGCAGTACTGGTGCGTGGGACTGAGGATTGCCGAGCTGGTGAGTTTTTGGGAAACATTTGGTCTACCCCGATTGCTGTTTGAGATAGACTGACTGAATAGGCTAGTTGACAAAAAAAAACTATTTATAAATATAAATATATAAATATATCACTGGACAATTTTTACACCAATCACCTAGTCCCAAAGTAGGCAATTTAATGCCTGTGTTATGGGTACCAGACAACGGATAAACTTACTTATATACAGATAAACATCCAAGACTCGAAAGCAAACATTCGTATTCTTCATACAAACATCTGCCTCGACTGGGGATTGAACCCTGGACCTTAAGCTTCACAGTCAGGTTCTCTAACCGCTGGGCTATCCGGCCGTCAAATCCGTCAGATAGATTAGCAAAAAATATAGTACACATATTTTTTCTTTTATTTCACAAACGAAAAATGACGATAATACAGCGCTTAAAAGTTTCGCGTGTCGTCACGACTCGGTACAATTTTTAGCGAGTCGTGACGTCACAAGCCCCCTCCGGAAGTTTGATGATCTATAACTTTGTCGATGTTTAGTCATTTGATAAAAGAAAAAATATGTTTGTCATATTTTTCCATAATCTAACGAACGGACTAATTAGAATTAAAAAACATATCCCATGATACAAGCCTATTGTGGACTTAAAGCGAATTTGCGGGAGTTTGCAACGGCTACACATACACCGCGAATATTTCTTTTTAATATCAGAGACTAAATTGACAAGTGTAAATGTCAAATTCACAAATGATACCTACCACATTTTACTGTTCAGGGGTGCTCTCCAAACCATCAACAATGTTTGCACAAGTGGTTTGCCCGTGTAAGAAAAAATGTGACTATCGTAATCAACCAAATTTCAACGTTTATTAGATTATTTTGTGGGATAACTTACCTACAAAAATCGATACAAATTTTAATTTATCGTTAACTTACAATAGTGGAAGCACAACACTATTTTAGAATTGCAAAAGGCAACGCCGGCAATGTCATTTTTGTATCTGGGATTAAAAACAGAGCATAAACGAGACGCTTTTGCCGTGCTCTTCTAATTAGATATTGGTAAGAAAAGAACGATACCTAGGTTTTATCCGGTCTCGGTGATTGTAAACAGCCAGCATTCGATTGATTAAAATGTGATGGAATATTTTGAAAACGGAACAGCGGATTAAGCGCGTCGTTCGTTTTTTGCATGACTAAGCCAAGCCATAAGTGATTAATTAACTTCAGAAAAAAAAAACAAAAAACATTTGCATCAATCTCATTAAATAGCAGTTGCAGAATTGGTAGGACCTACCAATAAAACTGTGTTATAATATTTGTTTACTCCTAACATTTAGCATGAATGACATGTCAAAGTAGCCAAAATAGTTCATTGAGTTAAATAGTCTCCCAAACATTTTATTCCAAGCTCACAATTATGTCACAATCTACCACGAACATTCTAACACAATGTCAAGACAAAGAAAATGCAACTAATCAATATTATAGGTCGGTTCAAAGTAGCAAAGCTCTGGGAAACAAACACATGTCAGCAAATGCATCATTACTAGCAAATACTAGGTCTTGATTAACCTTGAAAATAGTATCCCTTGTACGCAGTTAGCGGGTCTATGTGAACTTATTGTTCGTTATAGCATCGCTAAATGCTCTCATAACAGCACCGTTTATGTACAAAGTCTAATTACTGGCATAAGTAACGGAAGAGAAAGATTGTTTAAAATTATTATGCAAGTTCCGTAAAGATGAACCGAGTTGCCAAATTAATTGTAATTAAAAACAAACAAGTAGGTGAATTACTCGTTACTAAAGTAAAGAGTGCTGGTAACAAGTGTCTAATTAGTAGATGTATAAGTAATTATTACGCAAGGGTTTTGAGGTTTTTGAGTAAAGTAGCGAATCGAAATTATAGCTTTAAACTCAGAAAAGAAAACAATATGACGTTCAATGACTTCAGTTAGTGACGTACAAATTTTATTTTATGAAGTAATCCGCCCATAAATCATTTATAAACTGCTTTAGACAAAACGATTCATGAAAGGCGAAAGTGAAAATCGTAATTTAATGATCGTTTAAGAAAACGCCTCAGCCATTGGAAATGCGTTTGCGGTGTTTAGGATTATTCAGAAGGAGAAAACCGACGTAGTACGTGCGCTTTCACTAATCTGTGCAAATTTGCTTTATGCGGTTGGCAGACGTGCATTGGACGTACCTAGTTGGAGGCGGGAAAACTGACGGGTTTATTGTTTATGGTTACCCCTATTTTTTTAATTGTTGGACAACCAATGAAGCAATGCCATGCAGCCTGATATTAGTAAAGTTCAACGCGATGTTCGTTTAGACATGGAAGAAATGAATTATGAAAATAATGAGTAATTTAAAGCGTTAGATTTAAGTCGAGCTTAAAGATGGCAAGTTTTTCATTGCTTTTAGCATATTGATAGCCGTAGATTTATAGAAAAAGTATCTTAAAAGATTTTACTTTCAGGTAATAACCGTAATCGCCATCGGGTTGGTCACCGGAGCCTTGACATCGCCCTACGTTGTCCAGTCACGGTTGTCACACATTGCCGTGATCTTCTCTGCCTACTCCAGTGAGTTACAACAAGCGTCATATTACTAAGTATGTAGAGTCCCCTGGATTTAACATTGTAGTCAGAGTACTTAAAATCTTGCCAAATTAGATTTCGGTGACTGTAGACTAGCATTTACTTTGCAATGCAAGCAAGTACCTACTTCTTATGCAAAAAGACCAGTCTTCTATACTTACTGTACAAGTATTGCTTGGTACTTAATGTGGTAATTACCAGTAACTAATTCTTATTTACAAATAAACTGCAATTGTCATCCATTTTGATAGAAATTTCCTTTCGTCTAAAGGATTCGCGAATCTAACCTCACGACGGATGTTACTAGTGATAAATTAAATATCAACAACCACAGAATTGTAAACTAATGAAAATAAAAGAAGAAAAACACCATAAAATCCTACTGTGCTTCAGTGAAAGACACTACCTAAATGCTTTCGAAATGCAGAAGCCAGAATATGGCGGACATTTACAATTCGAACTAGCATTTATTCTAATAAGAGGTATTTTTGGGGTTGTGCTACGCATTCGTATGTCTATGCAGCGTGACATCACAGCTGTCTATGATACGATTCACAAATTCTCCCTCACAATATTCTACCCAAGGTTACAAGGGTCGCACGATATGGTCACTGAGGCATAACGCAGCCATAATGCGTACTAACATAACGTACACCACAATACAGCATACCCGCTATACATAGTAATAGGCCGTTATACCTTACTTGTCACACTTACGCCTTAGCTTATAGAAATATATTAATTAAACTTTATCTAAGTGATCCAAAGAAAAGGTCCCTGACATGGTCAAGTGGAGACTATAAGTTGTAGAAGGGGGCATATGTTAGGACATTAGAAACGACACGATTTCTTTTTGAACCAGCTAGGCGGAAAAGTGGGAGGTAGAAAAGGCAGAGGAGGGCCTTGATCGACTTGTTTAGACCACGTGGAGGAGAAATTAGGAGTTATATCGTATCAGAAAGTCAAATAGCTGGCCATAGACCCCGTGAAGTGGCTATTAGCGGTTGAGGAGATGGTTGAGGCAGGATTTTGTTTCTTTAGAGTTTAGACCAATCCAATTCAACGCCTATAAGGCCGTCTAACTCAATCATCTTTCAGCTACTCGTACATACCAATCGATACGTACGAGCACTTCTCTCAAAGTCTCAAACCGATTTCAACTCAAACTCGGAGGTTCTATTTTTGGATTTAAACCGTAAACGGCCCGAAAATTGGCAAAACAATTCTAGTTAACGCAAACCGAGTCAAACCGTGACCTAATTGCCACAATGGTATTTGTTGTAATCATTCAATTTGCGGGTAATTGTTAAACGTCCATTGCAATTTCCATGGTCCATCAGACACGGCCGCAGACTCCGCCGAAAGCGAATATTTTGAAGACTCAGAATGTGTACGTCAGCTTCATACACGTAGTGATATTTGTCACTAAAAAGATCACTTAATATGTAAAAGAACTGAAAGTTTTAGCTTAGTGTCTGGCTTCTTGTACAAAAAAGGTGTGAAGTGAAATACTCCAAAAAATTTAAAGAAATGGAAGAAATCCATTTCAAAAAGTTTGAATTTGCAGGCGTTACAAATGTTCAATAATGTCTTCAATCATCACGAATAAAGTTTCAAGTAGGTACCTGTGTTGTATTGCAATACAGGGTGACACAGAAGACGTAATACAAAACAAACTTATCCGACTCAGTTGTTGAAAAATAATGTAATGCAATTAGTGAATCATTAAGATTGGCCTTGCTTAACTTTTGTTAAATTTCTAACAAAAAAAATAATTTAAATCTTGAATTATGGACACCCTACAGCAAGTAATTAGCTGTCAAATGAACTTGTAAAATTATTTTATCTCTGCACTCAGCGAGCGTCAAATAGGTGCTCGATGTGATCACCACCCTCTCGGCAACACAAGTCCCCACGTCGTCTTAGATTCGACTTCAGTCTACCGAGTACAAACTCGTTGGCTTTGTTGACGGCATCGAAAGATTGTATTATTTTTTCACGGAGTTCTGTGCATGACGGTGTTGTATCCTCGTTGGTAAATTTATACGCCTTTTGATGTCACTCCACAAAAAACTACGCTACGGGGCGGCCACGCGACTGGACCACCGCGTCCAATCCAGCGGTCAGGAAACTGTTGGTCCAGAGATAGGCTCGAACCCGCAAAGAAAAATGAGCTGGAGCCCCGTTTTGTTGAAAATACATGTTTTCTATGTTATGATGTGGAATTACTTGCAGTAGAGTTGGTAGTACATTTCTTAGCAGGTCTTCGTACTTGGTTCAGTTTAGGGTAAGTAATAAAATATGGCTCTATGACACAATCGTTGAGGATTCCCGCCCAAACATTTAACGAAAAGCGAGTTTGAAAATAATCTCAGCAGATGAGGATTTACGTCGGACTACCAATGCTCGTTATGGATATTTATTTTAACAAACCTAGCCTGCTAAAAGTGGCTTCATCTGTCCACAAAATGTTCTGGTGTAGGTTTGATAGCAACCACTGGCAAAATTGCACCCTTCTGGGGTATCTGCTAAAACGATGTCGTCCACCCTTTAGAAATGAAAGTGATGAAATCCTTCGGTGTTTAACAGACGCCAAATAGAGTTGTCCCAAATCGTGATGCCACTTTTCTAGTGCTGGCTTCTGAATAACGTTGCAAATACCTGAGTGCTCTCGTTCTGATAGCGTCTGAATATTGTAGTTTTCTCTACTTTGAGTATGTACGGAACTCTAAATTGACCAAAACTCCTCAAATTTTAGACTGTAGAGTTTATAACAGCCGGGTTGGAGTTGGAGACTCGGGGTATCTTAGGTGAAACAGGGTTTGTTTTTGCACCGTGATCGATGACCTAAAATAAAGTGCCACCATGTCCGACAGCTTAATATGGGTGTACGGATAGGCAGAAGACATCGTAACATAACACTAAACTTAAACTTATTCAATTCGTTACATTTTTTGGGAGAGAAACTCGTAAAAACTAGAAAGCAATTCGAGATGTGTTTGTTATGACAAGTAACGTCACCGTGTCAGAATGTGTTTTATTCATCAATTACCGGCCAAGATAAAAGAGTATTTACTATGAAACTGATTTCAAACTTTTTACACTTAACAAGTTGTGTTAGGGTAACCATGAGGAGCAGAAAATAACAGGACGAATTAAAAAAATTAAAAACGATACTTCCAATTAGTTAAACAATACGGGACATGGTGGGATCTTTAAGTATTAAGGTAACTTCTATAAATAAATGGTTTTGTATTACGTCTTCTGTGTCACCCTGTATTTTATTCTAATCAAGTTTTTTGTTCCTATATTTTTTACTCCTATTTTTCATTCAAGTCAAGTTACTTGAATTGTGACGACACCGGACGGCGAGTTCGAATAAAAAATCTAAGATAATAAGTCACACAATTTAAAACTAAACTCTTGGTTAATCATGCATTTGATTAGTTTGGGGCCACAGGGATACCGAATCAAAGGCTTCATGCGTTTTATTTTGAAGACGAATACAACCATGCGTCTTTCAAATCGGAAGACGGCTGTTTAAAAAGTTACGCTTTCAATTTGCTTTAAGCGTCTATGAATTGAAATTTTCATTGTACATAATATTCGCTCCCTGTTACAACAACTTTCTACCAAAGTTTCTAAAATAACTAGACCTAGAAATAATTAGACCATCAGTGCCAACGTCATAGCGTAACGTAATAATTTTAAGTTTAAATTCAATATTATGAATCACATTTCCGACGTAATCATAATCATTAAAAATTGTAAACGCTGCAAAAAGTAACATCGGTGTCATTGCCTTTTTACGCAATTCTGATTAGCAATCAGTTTCACTGTCAACTAGAAAATCGGTTCCATTGAACCGCGTGTGAAAGTCACAATAATCAACACTGAAGTCTTGAACTGACATAATAAATGATGTTACAGTAATTTATAGTCCGCAAACATGCGTAAAGGCACTGTAACTAGTCAATGCAAATATTCGTATCAATGTAGCGTGTTAATAACGCTACAGAGATCCCGCTCAATTTTTACAGTTCAGTGCAGTATCATCAAAAACTTGGGCGATATTTCCCAAAATTGAATTTTACAGTTTCTGTATATTCGAGTCTGATTTAAAATTTTTAAAGCAATTTTTTTTTGTCTATGGCGTCCGAGCACTGCTTTCATTTTCACTCCATGTCAAATTGTTAAGCACTATTTCTGCATTACTTGTCTTATTGGAGATCATTAGAGGTCTCTTATAAAATCTTTTATAATGTTCAGGGCGCTGGGGCCCTAGGGTCTAAGGTCTTGACCCCAAGTGATATGAAAAGGTATTCAGGACCGAGACCTCTATATTTAGTAGGGGAGAGAGGGGCTTGTTGTAACAGTTTTCATGAAAGCTAATATATCTCGAGATCGATTGATTAAATTGCTATTAAATAAATACAGAGGGATGCTGTAACTCTTCCTCTATTAAATTAAGTAAAAATAGTACCATAACTATTGGTCATTATTTTATAATAAATTATTTTCTAGAAGAAGACCGGTGTTACAACTTACCCCGTACTTGGGGCAAGTTGTAACATCTACCGAGGCAAAAAGTAACGACAAAAAAAACCACAGTAATGATTATTTTTGACAAAATTGGCATCTTGCTGAAGTAGGTATTTTGTAATTCTCATCAAAAAATTATTTGTATACACTTTTTATGTAATCAGCACCTAAGAATCGAGTAAAGTAACAGTTTTACTAAGTTAATCACTATTTCTAAGCATTACGACATTTTTAAAACACAGTAAGTAATTAAATTATTTATATCTAAGGTATGCTTCCTAATTATATATTTTTAATATCTTTCTAACAAAGTACTGCACTTTTATAAAAATCACTGCTTCTAATACACGTTACAACAAGCCCCGGGATTTTATTACAACTAGCCTAGGGCTTCCAAATACCGGACTTTTTGTGATCTCGGTATTAATACCTAGACCGATGTCACCAATCCCGGGATCCCGGGAATCCCGGGATTTTTAGGGATCAAATTAAAAACATTAAAAAAATTAAGAAATCTCATGATAGGAACAGTCAAATCCTTTTTATTGCACAAACGTACTAAAATGGTAATTAAAAAGTCTAAATCACATTGTCATTAGTAGGGATTGCAATTGCAATCCAGCACGAATCTAGCATAAGGCCTAGTTCGCACGAGCGTTTAAAAAGCGTCGCGTTAAAACTTGACGTTGGCGGTATTACGAAGTTCCGTATGTTAAATTCGATTTAAACGTCCAACGCCCAACGTCGAAAATGTAACAATGCTCGATAAAAAAGCGCCGCGCTTTAAAACTGCCTTCGTGTGAATAAATATATGGTTTCCAATTTGTTTTATTCAAACGTTTTTTTAACGCCCGTTGAAAAAACGCTCGTGCGAACCAGCTCTTATGTGGAACGAAAATAAAAATACGACATTTTAAGACTTTTTTCTCAATTTGTACTTCTTATTTATGAATGAGATCAGATTAGATAATGTTTCTAAGTAAGCAATATCTTATTTCGTTACGTTATAGGTACGGGTTCTGCGTCATCATCTAAACCATCATCTTCTAACTCCATGAAATTCCATGATACCTTCTTGCACCGGTTCTACAATAAGTTGTTTATCTATTCATTTATCTACTGCCGCATGGCATTCTTTTTTGGCAAAGGAAAATAATCAGGTTTTTTGGATTTTTCAAGTACACTAACGTACCAATAACTTCGGAGAGGCGCTATTCTGCGATTCTGTTGCGTAATACTTCAGCTAGCTCGGGGCTTACGGTAGTGCCCTGGCTGTACACTTGTACAGCTTATTTAAGACAAATTTGTGGGTTTCTTAAGACAAATTGCAGTTATCGATGTCAATGTGGACTCTTTTCTGCAAAGAGCTTCTACAGTTAGTTTCACCGATGCAAACTTTTAAGTTGTAGAATCGTTCCAGATTCCAGCATACTGAACAAACTGTTCCATCTTGTGCAGTAATCAAGAATCAGACTTCGTTCTTAACATATATCTTTTTTTGCAAAAATAAATATATTTGGTGGGGAAATTCTCTAAAGTTTTATAACTTAGCGTACTTTCATGAGCAGTGACAGCAGCGTACTGGGATCGTAGCATTAATTCAACATACTTAGTCCACTAATGTTGGTTCAACTGTAACTGCCAATCCACCATTCTTCATCGTCTTCGCAAAATAGCGGCAACTCAAAACTAAATAATATAATCTGATACGTTTGCGGATCCGCATCGCTGGATCCAGCATGTTTAAAAAGGCACTGGATCCAGCTAGATTGTGTATGCTGGATCCAGCAATTGCAATCCCTAGCTATTATCCATTAGCCTTGTATTACCAACTTATAAATCGCATCATATAGTAACAATAATATTGTGTTCCAATACCATAGGTGCACATTAACATAGGATCGCTATAGCACTTACACTTACAAAATCAACTAAGTGTATGGCAAAGAAAGCAATAGAACCGAATTACAAAGCCGTTTTAATATAAGCAGATAAACTTCACGATTAAATTGAATTTAATTTGCATGCGTTATCTATGTTTTTTGTTTCTCCTGTATCTTTTTAATAATTTATAAAAATACCGAGTTTCCGGTATCGGTATTCGATCTGGAAATACCGGGATTGGATAATGACCTTTAAAAAGGCGGGATCCCGGGATCCCGGGATCCCGGGATCCCGGTATTGGAAGCCCTACAACTAGCCCCATGGTATGATTTTTAAAATTTATGAAGATAACTTTTTTAACAATTTATCAATCTCAAAATCTATTTCACATTGTCAGAGATAGATAAATTTGAATGTAAATGAGATATAGAAAATTTCAAAGTAGTCGATAATGATAATGCAAACCAAAACTTTCCGTCTGTTCAATTTTACGTTACATGGCAAAAATGAAGCGCATATACAGTTCTGCTAACTGCGTCGGCTGATGGGGCACCGGCTATGGCAACATGATGCAGCGCGGTTTAAACTTCAAATCGAGTCAAAAAAATAGGCTAATATAGTTTAAGGTCCTAGTGAAAAGAGCCAGTTACTTCTTACCCCCGTTACATCAAGCCCCTCGCTCCCCTACATACTTTAAATTTTCGGCTGCTTCTGATTCCTAAAAAGTACCGTGCAGGTTGTAAAGTAGGTACCAGTGTATCTACACAAGTTGCATCCCATGATCCCACACCAGCATGAGTCCATGCTTCCATGGAATTAGAGATATTCCATCCGGTCTCTTGCCATCATCTGTGATTAATGATTATGCCAGGCGGCTCTAAGAGCGCAGGCACGTTGATAGTAAAATTAAGAAATTTTGTTGTTTTAAGGTTTAAGGAATCAAAGTCATGATTATTTGGTGATCAACAGGTTACATCATCATCACTGGCATCTTGATAATCGCGCGACTGTTTGGCGAGTCGGTGGGATGGAGGACGTCCATTGGCTTTTCCGTTCTAGGAGTGGTCATGTTCACCGCTGCTGCTGCAGTCATATTCTATGGTAAGTTAAAAAATACTACTCTCATATACCTACCTACGTCTTTGGAAAAAATAGAATCTGTCAAATCATTTTTAAAAAGGAGGAAGAAATTCGATATCATAATGAAAATTTTACGTTATAATCATAGTCTATGGTTTTTGAACGCATTTGAAACGAAATATGATATGTGTGTAGATAAAATAATATAATTACAGTAATAATTATTATGCATCTGGCCAATGTGGCGTAAGGTGGAATGCAATGCAACTAATTCAGACTCCAGGGAACGGTGCCATAATTTCCGTTCCTTTCTAATTCGGCCTCTATGCTGTTAATGTATTCGTTAAACTGTTATGCCGTTCAATATCCGGGGAATTATGGCAGTCATGTCCTGTTATCCTTATTATTATACCAGCCAAAATGGCATGTTGTCTCGAAAGTCAAAGAAAAAACTCGTATTATTATTAAGTTACTTAACTGTTATCAGACATTGGCAGCTAAAAGAAGCGTATGTGCATTACTTTTTATTTATTTTTTGTTTGTATTTACAGATTGGCACAATTCGTACTACGTTGTGGTCCGTCCCAACAAGCAGGCTTACGACCTTCTCCTCGCGTCTGGCGTTTTTGCCGTGATCGGTGTGGCTGTATTCTTGTTCCACGCCTTCTTCACATTCAGGAAGGAAGGAGAATATTAAAAAAAACCATCGCCCTAGCTTTAAACTTTTTAAGTCTACAAGCGCTGGATTTGTTTATGAAGCGTTCGGCTAAAAGTTTCAAACTCTTCATCGCCAAATCCAATGCAATCTACAAAATTGGAATTTGAATCTCTAATTGTTTTTTAATGTTAACTGCCGTTTTGTAATTATGATTTAGGTAAGATATAATAAATTTAGGTAAGTATCATTAAGCTATTTTCACTACTTTTTCCAAAATCAATATTTCCTGTGTAATTTTTGTAAATAGATTTATAAAATATCCAGTTGTCCTCAACGAGTAGCTACATGATTTTTTTTTCAACATTATACCTATTTAAATAGAGTAAACCTGTCAACGTTGTCCTAAGTAGCAGCTCATCAGAATTTGTAAATGATCGTCATGGCAGCTTAATTTTATTCCATTTGAAACAGTAATGTTTTTGGCCGAGGGAGTGCAAGTTAAGTTAGGAACAATTTGTAGAATAATTTTCAAGATTTACCTAGGTATATTGCGAACCTACTTATTGTGTAGACTCAAGAATAAAATTAATGATATCGCTTTTAAGGTAATGAAAAATGAGGTTGTAATAATTATCTTTACTTATGTTACTGGATGGTAATACTTTCAAATAATAAAACAATGTAGATTTAATAGCACCTAACTCAGTTGGTATACAAATACCTACCTTAGAGATGGTATTTTTTCCCAGGGGCATTGTACGGTATTGATTTTATATAAGATTTTTAATTAAAAACAACAAAAATGAAATAACTATCTATGAAATCAATTGTTTTGTAAATAAATTATCTGTAATTTAATGTAAAATGCGCGCGCTTTTCAATACCATAGACAAATACCACAGATTAAATAATTATAAATTCAATAGCAAGAAATTGTTTCAGTTGAGTACCAACATGAACATATTACAAGAAAATTTTGTAACTTTTGTTTTACCGATAATGCCATTCAGTTTATAATATGTATTGGTTAATTGAATGTGTGTACTTTGTAATATTATGATAGTTACGTAACTATTGATACTGAAACATTCCGCTGAAACCAAATTAACTTTAGTATTTAGGTGCGTGTCGTAAAAAAAGCATTGAAAATGTTTAGAAGAAACCTGTTATGACAAAATGAACATTATAAAAATAACAATCTATTAAGTTTATTACGTTACGATTTCAAATCCTTTTGGACAGTCGGATTGGTAAAAAGGCCACAGTGTCACGACGTCATATGACATGTGTAACTAAAACATAATCTACTTACCTACTTAACTTAGTAGTTTTTGTTTCTATATCTGTTTTAGGAGATTTTATTAATAATTAAACATTTAGGTTATGGTTAAAGTTTATACGTTAAATAATTATTACTTTTATTGAAAGGGAGAACCAAAGCAGTAATCAGTATCCGTCCAACAGTAGTATTAGTTTGATTAAGTTTATTTTCTTTTCATTTACTAACTCTTCTGTTGCTTCAATATCTACACTGATTCTGTATCTCTTCTAAAGTATGTAATATCATAGGGTTAAATTTAGTTTATTTTTCATCATCAAAAATAAGTAATACATTAAGTTTGTAGGTATTTTGTGTATTTAATTTAGCGATATAATAATATTTTTATTGGTCTCGCCACAAGATTACCTGCCTTTCTTAGGAATCATTCGGCATCAACAATCTCGATTTTTATTGAAAATTTCAGAATCCGAGCGAAAGTAGTAGCTGATTGGAAAATTGTCGTCAGTTTCTGTGGGGAGACCTTTAGTTGCATGTAAAACAATATACCCGGCGCTAATGTTACCTTATATATTCCACAATCGCATTCAAACAAAAGGTACCCGCGACACGCACAATTTCATTATAGTTAATAAATAACTTATTATTAAAGTGTATAGACATTGTATCCGTTGTATTTGTTTATTAAATAACATAATTGATTCAATTTATTTTTTATTTAACCTGACAATAGGTCCTATTTCTATCCAATCTGAAAATTATCTGATAATAGGTGAAAGCGAAATCAGTAGTGCAACACAACAGTAGGGCAACCCCCCCCCCCTAGAATTCGATAGAAACGGTTCGGGGGCCCCCTGAGCTTGGGGACCCCAGGGCGCTGCCCCTCCTAGCCCCTTGGTAGCTACGCCCCTGCTACAGAAACATGCGGAATCCCGCAAATACCAGGATCCGGCGGGACTAAAACCTCTCAATCCGTAATACACACATACATATGTACATACAATCACGCCTGTGTTCCCAATGGCAGAGCACACGAAACGTGACATAGACAAAACCATGATTATGACTATATCACGCTTCGCAGCCACTTCTAGCATAGTTTTAGGTTTGCAAAGATGGAAGAGGTAGAATAGTGACATGTTGCTAGCCTGCCGCCTAAAGTATACCTTAACCTATGTCCTTAGTCGCCTCTTACGACATCCACGGAAGAAACGGAGAGGTGTTATTCTATCCCGACACCACACGGGACCAATCCGTAATATCGGGATTAAAATTTTGTTGCGGGATTGCATTCCCTAATTAGGGGCAATTAAGTATACCTAAGCTACGGAAACTGAACATGTCTGTCGCGAAATAGAGAGATTTTAGATTTGTATTAGTTGATAAAGTCGCAGAATTTTCCTAACATAAACCCAGGCAGTTGAAACGCTTTGCGGTCTTATCCGAATAGGTAAGTTTTCGTATCATTCTTTCAAGTTTCATATTTCATATCGTATCATTCATTCTGACAGCGTTCAGACGTCCAGCGACATCTGTAGTTCGATATTGGAACAAATAAAATTTCATGTTTGAAATGAATGCTAAGGTGGTATTACTTATTTCGAGACTTCGTTTTATTGCCGATGCCGTAGAAATACTGTGTAGGTACTGTAAAATCGCTTCTATTAATTAAAAATATAAAATGCGAACGTAACTTCGCGTGTTCATTCATATACATTCACTATAATTCTATTCGTTTGCTATTTTTTTAATTATTTCCAACCATTTCACCCTTAAATAATACAGCAATTTTAAGAAATAAAGTGAAAATAACAAGATAAATAAAATTCTATACAGTTTAGCCAACAACACGGCAAAACTTGACTTTACGAATTCTAGCCAGAGACAAAAGTTACTAAACGTCATTTTTATTTAATCAAATCAAATATAACCTAAAAGTGTACGTATGTAGTAAGTAAACAAACTGAAAATACAACAAAACATCTGATGCCATTCGATGTTATCATTTGTTGAACGTAAAATATATTTTTTCACGTACCTTTTCAGCTTTAGCCAAGTAAATCCAGAGTTTGCGCCAGGTTGAAAACTTTTTTTGATCACTGAAGTTGTACTGCATTTCTTTCGATGCATATCTCGTACTCAATGGAGACCGATAGTTGCAGAACTCGGTCTCTTGAATTTCAATGGGTGCGTCAATGGAAAACATTTTGTAGAGAACAAATTTATCGTACAGTTTCTCGATGAATTATTGCGTTAGACGTCGCAGCTCGCAGCTGACAGTTTACTGAATAGAGCAACATAACCTATGCCACCCAAGGCCGATCGAATAGCGGGAGAATTTCAATTCTGATAACAAGGTTATCGAATCTCTCGAGATGACTGACGTAAGAATACGTTTCAATACTTACGAAATAAGAACCCAAGTAGAGCACTGTAATGAGCAATCGACCCTACTATTGATAGATTAAGCTGTACTTCTTATTTTGGTCAAACATACGCACAGTAGATGTAATGCTCTTATAGGTAGGTGCTACGTGATCTGACACGATGAGACGTATTTTCTTTTTCTGACACTCAAATACACTTAAACGCCCTCTGGGGTCGTGTGTATACTTTAATTAGTTTTTTAACTTGACTAACAAGTAGAGTTCATTCATAACATGACCTTCAGGTCATCGACTAGACGGACGTGAGTAGATACTCCTGTAATAAATTTAATTAATTAATTCCTTGTTAGTTTGTCAAGTGGGTTCTTAGTTCCCACCTTTATAGGGAGATCTTTTCAATGTAAAAAGTATTCATTAGGAAGGTATACTATACTATAATATACTATGTAGCTAAGTAACTATAGGTTATCTAACGAGAGGCACCTTTTTACCGAAATATAATTATTCCCTGGCAAATAACTTCTTACCTGGGACTTAATTGAGCCCCTAAATTTATGTAATATTGTATGTACCTATGTACAGAAGGTAAGTAAATAAATCCACGTAAGTAGGTAATCCGGTTTATAAGTTCCAAATAAATTTTCTTAAAGTAATCTGGTTACCCTGCTGAAATTGCTAAATGTGGCACTGGATTTTTAAATTCTTGTGCTCTGCCTACCCCTCTTGGGAATACAGGCGTGAGAATATGTATGTATGTAGCTAGCAACCTCTCACTATTATACCTACCTCTTTCATCTACTTAACTTCAATCCTAAAATTTGCTAAAGCAGTTACGAAACGTAGATCAGTCATGGATTCGCCCACGTAAAGATCTCTGCCTACCTAATTTGAGAATATAGGCGTGATGTAAGTGTGCACGTAGTTTTTTATTTTATAGCTAGCGCTGCTGAGCTGGCCACACCTGCTTAGACACAAGGACACAACCCATATACCATACACATATCACAACCCATATCACAACCTGAGCGTCTAAGTGTGTTCAAATCGATGGTGCAGTCGTTAACGAATTCGTTTGCGAGTTATCGCGGAATTGTATGGAGACGTGTCGACCGTGGCAGTTGTGCAAACGTTCCGCTGGCGGCGCTGTCTCGGTTTCCATACAATTTTGCGATAACTCGCAAACGAATTCGTTAACGACTGCACCATCGATTTGAACACACTATAGACGCTCTGCTTTAGCACAGCAAGGCGCGAATCGAGGCGCGGGTGAGTTAGTCCCTGTTAACTAGAGACATCAAAAAAAGTTTGGTAGGTACAGACACCGCTAAGTTAAACATGATTTTAGAGAGGGTACATAAGTTCGCGCAGCGCTTTTTCCAGGTAAACTGTAAGCAAGATCTAACGTGCCCGGGACTACAGTCCTGAATTCTGAGAGGAGACTCGTGTTGGTTGCCGTGTACCTACAAGCATGCTCACTCAACTCCACGTCCCCTTGCCCCGTCATAAGTCATAAACACCAGCGTTCTAATGAGTACCTAGTCCCGAGTGACCTATGATCTAAGCCCAAATTAATTCTGTGCTGATCCCTAATCCCTAAGTAGCTAGTGATAATAATGTTGATATTTTTTTGTAAGAAAAAAAACTAGGTAGTTATTGGGTATGAATTCAATGAAGTGGTGGTTCCTTCGTTAAGTAGTTAATCATTTAACGTGTTTTTGTTTGTCCTGTTTTGCTGTGGAATATTAAAATGATGCAATTACATGCGGGTTTAAGCGAAAGAGCTGCGGTCTCGCGCGCAAAACAACAGATAACCACTAATTAACTGATAAGAGCATTGATCTGTTCCTTTGTATGATATTTTTAACTTTCGGTTAAATAAGTTAATACGTCAATGTACGTTTTCGCTTACAATATTTTTCCCAACTGATTCGCTGGCCAACTATTTCATTTCCCATTTGTACTTTACCATTTCGTTTGCATTTTATTTGTACGCCGTGTTTTTTTTTTTGTGAAGCAAAGTGTTTACTTACTTATCTAAGCAAATCTAATTTGTCTTCTCCTTTTCAGAGGGAGCAGAATGGAGTCGTTTCGGAAGCTGTTACTCCTGAGCATTCTGGCAGCAGCCGCGGCGAACTCAAGCTGGGATTGTCCAAGCCCCTGCCGTTGCTCCTGGATTCTAGGCAAGAAAGCGGCCAACTGTTCCAACGTTGGCTATTTCTACATCCCCACATTCCTCACTAATTTAGGCGGACACACGGAATTCCAAGTAATAGATCTCACAGGAAACAATTTGACCCAAATCTCAAAACATGACTTCACAAGCGCCTACATGTTGCAAAAGCTCATACTCAGCGACTGCAAGTTGGTCTCAATTAATAAGCAGTGGCACAAATCTCTGGATTTACTCTACCACCTCGACTTGTCCAAAAATTTCTTGACAACGCTAGACAAAGAAACATTTCAACGTCTACCTTCAGTCAGGGTTATATCACTCAACAACAACCAACTAGAGGTTCTAGAAGACGGTCTCTTTTCAGATATGTTCAACTTAATAAGAGTAGATTTGAGTTATAACAAAATAATTGAAATTGGCGTCAACACCTTCAGGAATGTGCCAGAAATTCGTATACTGAAACTAGAAAACAACCAGCTGGAGTATTTAAATGTGGACATTTTGAAACCGCTGACTTCCCTGACCGGCCTCGATTTGTACGACAATCCTTGGCATTGCCATTGTAAGTTACAAGAGCTTGTAACCTGGATAGCTCAAAACTTCGATAATCCAAGATTATCCTGTGCAGAGCCGGCAGTAATGCGCGGGAAACAGTGGAAACATCTAGAATCTGATGACTTTGTTTGTCAACCAAAAGTCGTCGACGTAGTCCATCCAACAGACACTCCCATAGTCACAACTACATCCACTATTGCGCCAATTGAATCAGCTAACGCCATCAATAATTTAACTTGTCAAGTGAACGGGAATCCCCTGCCAACATTACATTGGAAACCGCATGAGCACTGGGAAGTGAAATACTACGTCTGCGGGGATTACCTCTGTGTGGCCAAGACTGTGAAAGAGAGAGTTGTTAGATTACCAAAAACTCCACCATCTGTCTAAAAGTTCGATTCTCTTCAAGCCTACGTGTAGAGGAAGATGAATACAATAGTATATAATTTAATTTATAGGCTAGAATAGGCTTGTGTACTGGGTTGAAAATATGTACTTAATTCTAATTAGTCCGTTCGTTAGATTATGGAAAAAATATGGAACACATATTTTTTCTTTTAACAAATGAGTAAACATCGACAAAGTAATAAATCATCAAACTTCCGGAGTGGGCGCTTGTGACGTCACGGCTCGGTAAAAATTGTACAGAGGCGTGAAATCACGCGAAACTTTTAGGCGCTGTATTATTGTCATTTTTCGTTTGCCAAATAAAAGAAATAATATGTTTACTATATTTTGGTTAGGTATCTATCTGACGGACTAAATAGTTTTTGTCTACTAGCCTATTCAATTCCAACTAAGAGGACATAAAGTACGTCACACTTTTAACCCATTCAGTGATTTATGACGCTCAAACAAAATTATGATTTTTACTGTAAGAAATGCGTCAAAATTCCCAAATCTGTTCTTTGTGGATGCCCCCTCAATATCGATTATGCAAATCTACTGTAAATACCAAAGATAAGATTAAAATAGTAAAATATTGAACCATTAATAAAAGAAAATTACAACAATACCTTTATTAATAATATTCCCTCATTCTGTGTAAACAATTTTCCAATAAATCTTACGTCACAATTTGGCAGTGACATATACCAGGATAAAACAAGGCACAGCAGTACATGCATAATTAAACGAAGACTCTCATTATGTACATAATTTGCAAACATATACAAGTGACAAAATACCATCTAAAAATATACATTGCTTCATAATACACAATATACAGTCTATCCTTGGAGTTTTGCAATACGCTGCATACTTACTTCATTGACTTGTGGTTATAGAATATTCAGGTGAATTGCTTCTGCTTTACAGTTCTTAGCGGTTAATAATATTCTTAGAAAAATATCCAATATCGCTTCTTACTTTACTATAATATGGTCTATTTTTTTATCTCAAATACTATAATGACATTGCCGGTGTTGCCGTTTTTTGCAATTATGAAATAGTGCTGTGCCCCCACTATCGAAAGTTAAATATAAATTTAGTATCGATTTCTGTATGCATCCCACAAAATAAACTAATAAACGTTGAACTTTGGTTGACTGATAATCCTTTTCTTTTATAATGTAACACGGGCAAACCACTTGTATCCAGGTGCAAACATTGTGGATAGGTAAGATTTGTATCATTCATTATTTATGAATTTGAGATTTACACTTGCCAATGTAGTATCTGAGAATAAAAAATTGACCATAGTTGGGTATTTATTGCACTGGAGTCAGATTAATACTAACAAGTTCGCAGTCTATGTTTCAATCATTTTGCCGATCCCCCTATAAAATATCCCGATCATTTCTTGCGTCAGACCGAGTCCCCGTGTACCACATATGATACACTGGACTGTGAACGTGTTAATCTTACGAAGTTACTTCTTCTGCAGTGACTTCATCATTTTCTCGAGCTTCATCGCCTTCTGGAGGTCGCCCTTGATTTTCAGTTTGCCCATCATGAATGCCGTCGCTGGTTTCAGCTTGCCTTAAAATAAAAGGCAAATAGGTACATACTTCAAAATAATATCTATGGATTATAGACCATTTCATAATATTTTTGGTCCAAATTTAGTCCCAAAACCACTTGTTAATATGAATTATAGTTAGGTAACAAACAAATTAACTTTACCAACAGACGTTTATTGAGACACTTTCTTGCATTTAGTTTAGACGGTATTTTTTGAAGTACATATAAGATATTTTCAATGATAGAAAGCACTTTTTTATTTTTTTTAGATTTCTTAGATTTTCCTAGCTGTCTACATAGGCATAATCAGATTCAAAATACTCAATAATTTAAATATCAATAAAATATTAATTTGAAAGTGTGTTAGGGCAAGTCGGTCGAGAGCGTCCTCGAAGAACTTATATCGACCAGATCGGCGATGTATGAGAGGCGAGAGCGAGAGAAGTATGGCAGAATAGGAGCGAATGGCGCTCTGTTGTCTCTACCTACCCCGCTGCGAATGAGGCGTGACGTTTATGTATGTATGTATGTATGTATGTATGGGGTTACCAGCAAACATGTCGGAGAAGTTTTTGCTGTCCATTGTGAGCGTGGCATCGGGCGGGTTGCTGGGCTCGCCCTGGCCGCAAGCGCCGTCGCCATTCTTCAGGTCTATGTGCCACACGCCCTCCTCTTTGCCTGAAAATGATACGATAAAATTTTACTTATTGTTGGAACAAAAAAAGTACCAAAAATTAGGAATTAAGTGAGGACGCTACTTTCCTAGCGAACGTGAATTTTGGCGCAAATAGCTCAAACATGGCAATTTTTTTAAGTAACTTATTTTAGGTTGGGGTAGGGTTAAGTTATGTACCTAAACTTGAATATATTTATTGCTACGCGGGACTTATTCACGTGTTAATATTATGATTTTATTTACTTCGACTAAAGTCTAACCGTGACCACAGTCGCCGTAACGCGGCCGAAACGTCGAGTAAATTAAAATCAAGATATATTAATACGTGAATAAGTTCATGCGTAGCAATAGTTTAAAAGATTATTATTTGAATATGAACATGGCCTTTTCGATGTTCTGACTACTGTTAAATTAAAATTGTCGGTCAAAACCTTTCCATGATGCAGATATTCAAAATGGCGGACGCTTTTTCCGACACCAAAATGTAGACTAGGGTCTCATGATTCATGCTATAATTATACGTAGGCATAAAAAATATTTAATCGCTCAAAAATCGTGTAAATTTTAAGACGTACCTGATACGTTGAACTGGTAGACGGCTTGAGTCTTCTTGACCAATTCGGGCGACAGACTCTTGCCAATTGCCGCGAACAGAGTTGGTATCTGACCTTCGGGCTCACCCGCCTTCTATAATTATAATAACACATTATACAACTTTATATGACATGGCATTCCAGCAATAATTTGTCAATTACACCTTTACAACCGAGTTGATACGATTGTGAAGGTAAAATTCAAATTAACTTGAACCTTGCTGTCTGTATTGTGGGTCCAAATTTAAAGCACACAATCGTATTATCTAGGTTGAAAAGGGTCACGCTGATTCGCTAAACGAAAATAAAATTTGCGAGGTAGATGTTAGGCCACATATTAAAATAAAATATTGTTATTGTTACGTAGTAAGAGCTCAAAAATATCTGAACACGCACTAAAACGGTCAGCAGTATCTTCATCACATATTTTTGAAACTAGTCCAGTGTTTCCCAATTACTGATATGCCGTAGCCCCTTTGGGATCAGCTTCATTTTTACACCCAGTATTTTATTTTAATAGCCTAGTAGCTACTGGGTCGCGAGCAATACCTGTAATTTGGGAAACGCAGAGCTAGTCCTATCCTCCGGCCACCCAATGTCTTATTTAAAGAACAAATGTTAATAAAGTTGAATATTACATTAAAGACATGTAAGTATCCTTTTCATATATGTAATCACAATATAACGCTGGGCGGCAGGAAGCTACGCACGTATTTAAATGAAACTGTACACAAAAGCCGGTTGCAGAGAAAAATAAACACGTTACTGAAGAGTTAATATTCTCTGAAACGGACTATTGACAGTAAAATTATAAACATACAAACGAACAATAAAGCCACACCATGCATCAACTCGAAAATTTAATTAAGTATGTATTACATTATTATTATTTGTACATAAGGCTGTTTTTCTGTATTATTGTTTCATGTAATGTGCAATAAAGAGTCATACAATACAATACATTAAAGTAAGGATTGTGAATACGACTCGTTGTCTCAAAACTGGTGATGGTAATCACAGCTAGGATCACACAACTGCGTTTAACTTCCACAATGAAACGTAAGCGCACTTAGACACGGATACGTGTCAAAGTTTTTTCTTTTAACTTTAAAAACGCTAAAAAGTCACTGATAAACTGGGCTGATGAATTAAGAAAAATTATAAAATCGTAAAATAAGCAAAATAGAGCTATTACAAATTTTCAACCTTCACTGCATACATATACCTAGTTGAATTAAAAATATAGAATCTTTGACGCGGATACGTGCTAACGCAATTCATGAACTTGGACTTTGAGCTCTTCTGATATAAAATTTGTGCGATCACGTGACCAGTCTCATCCGTGACACAGCAGTAAAAGAATTATAATGCCTACCACATACGAGGCGCAACAAGCAACTTTATTTACTCTGTATTTTATTTTAAGAATAGCAACACTACAATTATTAAAAAAAAGTAAGTACGAGCAGAGTGTTCTCTTTTATCAGCCATAAAACATCTGATTAAATTTCCTTCGGTAGATAATATTAAACCATGTGTAGGCCGCGTATTATCCGTTTGTAATTTTATCAGAACTTTATCAAGAACCAAGGGGAGGTATTAGTGAATACTTAGTCTTATCTATACCTATATTCATCGCATTATATCGAGATTAAACTGATAACTGTTGGCAAGAATTACAAATGCCATAACACTTTCATAGTTACACTTCGTACATCTATGTATATTGTATTGTATAGTTCTACTGATACCGTACAACGAATATAGTAAATATAACATCATGAAAACAGCATTTCCAGTAACTTAGTTAAACTGGAACTTAATGAATTAATTAGACCAATCAGCTTTTTTGTGTCTCCGGACTGGATAGAGTTGATTTGAACGGTTGTAATATAATAATGATCCCGTTTTATGCTCATAAGATGTGTCGTGAAAAAATGTGCAAATCTCTATTGTACAGCATACTATATTCCAGAAAATCACAACATTACAACCAAGGACATAAAATAGTCGATTGGCCCAAATAACTCATTATTATTACATTACGACTTTTAGAAATGCTGCTACGATCATGTCATTTAAATTAATATAGTTACACATACTATTTAAACATTTTAAACATATTAGGTATGGAAGGCCGTATGATGTAGGATTGAGGTGTAAATAAAAACCTATTCAGGTAGGAAGAAAGGTAAAAAATAACAGAATCAATTTATTGTCTGTTTTAAACTTTTTCCTGATGTTTTTATTATTTTCACACCTTTTTCGCGGCCTGGCTTGACGGCGACCCAGGGACGTCCAAAAAGAAATCGGGTAACAGATTATCTAAATTACCTGCAAACAAATAGATATATCCAACTTCAGATGACTGTCAGAATTTTGAATTTTGCACGGATAATACGCCACAAACATAGAAATGTATTAAGCTCAATTACTCAATACAATGTTACTTTCTAGTATAAATAGTATTTTATATATTTTTGTCTAGTATCAATCAAGACTGAGGCATTCTAAATATCAATAGATTATTATAATTTGTACCCTTCCCGTATTCTTCATAAATGATGAACTAAAGGACGATAAATAGCCATATATCAAGCGTTAAAGAGATATGATAGGATACGTGATGATGGGAAGATGGAATAACGCAGCGCGTGATGGTTTGACGCGACATAATTCAAACATACGGCCGTACATAAGATAATACGTTTAACGAAATTATAGGCATATTTAAAATAACTATATGCTAAGGTGCATAGTGCAAATAAATATTAAAAAACTAAGCCAAGTAACTTAGTAAAACAGTCAATATTGGATGTTTCAGTGAGACTCTACAAACGCATTACAGCTTAAGAAACTTATAGCACTGCCGAATTGTGGGCGTCGGTGGTACCAGACTTTCCAGGGTGCCTAGACAAGTTGTCTACTAGCGACAATAGAATATAATAACGAAAAAATAATAATATTATGTAGAGCGTTTACAAAAAAAAATCTACAAAACTACCTTTTTTCAGAATCTAATTAAATCTTACAATACATACAATTTTTAAGACAGAAATATTCATATAGAACAGATTTTATTTAGATCGAAATTATCGTAATTCAGAGTAAGAAAAACACTAAATTCCCAAATGGAAAAAAGAATAGGCGATTTTTTTTAGTACGGCGATTTGAAGCAACGTATGCAATTGAAATACTACGTCGTCGCGGGGAATAACTCTCATTTTCTGATTGCAGACTTTCGTTGCCTCGGAGTATTTGAAACTTGTCTAGGCACAATGAAAAGCGGTTTCTTTGAGTCCAGCGCATATTACCAGTGTCAAACAAGTCTCTGATTAGTAGGCCGGCATCACATTAAAATTAAAAGTCTCGCTAAACGCATCCAAACTGTCGCCAGTACGCAAAGGTTCTAACGACGGGTCATGTCCTATGGCGACACGAACCTTGTCATAGTTAACAGCCGAGGTATGGTACCGCCGGACAGAAGACCCCTTCATGAGGGTGTGGTGTTGCATCGCCCGGGGGTCGTCGAGGAAACCGTCGATGATCAGATTATTGACGTTCTCTAGGGTCAAAATGGACGCTTTAATTTATACTACAAAGTTATGCGGTCAAACATTTAGGTGAATACTTAAAACGCCTAGTACCATAATAAATGATGAAGCGAAAATGAGGGGTCAAGACATAATTCAAATTGGCCAAATGAGACGCCATGCTTTGAAACGAAAGTGAAATCATTATTAAAAATGAAACCTGTGGGAGACCCAAAACACAATACAAAGGTACAGCACACACGACAGACTTTTTGTACGTCGTGTGCGTTTCTGTATATAATTCCATATGTTCAATTTTTATATTTAGATAGTCTAGTCGTCTGCGCAGGGCTAAATACGTACAGAAGCCAATCAACCGTATGTACAGTATTACCAAACAAAGAATGCTCCATGATGTACCTGCGTTATAGTCTAGTTTTGAGGCGTGGGAAACTTCGATCAACCAATGATAAAAGATATTTTTTCGCGCGCTGAACACTTGCGCTGTGATTGGTTATTGATTGAAGTCTCAGACAGATGACTCATGACAGATGTCTAGCACCCCAGAGCCAAAAGCGTCGAGTAGCCGAACTAAAGCGTGTGCATAGGAAGCAAAATTGTGCCCAGTGCGTTTGTAAATAAAGTTCAATATAAATTACTCGTTCGGCTACTCTCGGATATCGTTCTGCGCTTCTCGTCGCAAACGGTAACAGCCGATGTGACTTATTTTCTTGGGAATACTGTACTTCACTTTTCATACCTACGCTCGGTGGTCACCCTAGAGATGTCGATTATGGCGTATGCACGTAAAACTAACATGGCAGTGGAATTTGTGTCTAGTTGTTTAATTTAATATAGATAATAATACCCAAGTAAAACATTTTTACTTTCATGCCCTTGTTACTTAAATTACGACGTTAAGTATCTTGTCACGATTTCGACATTGATGAAATGCATGATTTTTTTAATATAGCAAATTCCCATTCTAATGTACATTTTTTATAGTAAGCTAACGGAGAACACTTGTAAGGTATTCCATTTAACAATTTCATAGTTCTACTCTTGAAATGGTTTCGGAATCGTTCACAGACGAGCGTCTCTAGCTGACGGCAATGCGTTCGGACTGGTCCCAAGAGTCCCAACTGTGAGCTGTATCTAGGCATTGATTTAATATACCCAAGATACACCACCAGCGCTAAAAATGTGTCTCGAGAAAACTGTGCTTAAAATCCCTCTAAGCACAGTTGCGCCCGTAGTCGAGTGCCGTACGTTATCGGAACAACATGCCTAAGTGCTCCGTGAAAAAGTGCAAAAATAATACATTAACAAGGTTAAAAAAGGATGGAATATCGTATTTTCGGCAAGTATTTCCTAATAGATTAATATTATAATGCATTTGTAGCTGAATCAACCTTCTAACACACAAAAAGTTAATATTCAAATCAAATATCTGTTTCTTGAGGTTACGCGACTGTCCTTTTCCCTCGCGTGACACTGGCAATGCGTCGAAAGAGACGAACAATTTCATAACGCTGAACAGAGGCAAATCTAAAATAATGGAGTCGGTTGTTTTTTTTTATGTTGATATGGATTGTTCATTGATAGTTAATTATTTCTATACTTAGTTATGATGTGTGGGTAATTATTTATTCCAGATTTCCAAAAAATAAAATCGAAAGAGAAAAGTGGCGGCAAGTAATAGCTAAGGAAAGAGGCGAAGAATTTTTTAAGCCAAATGATTCCAGTGTGGTTTGTTCTTGCCATTTTTCCGAAAGCGACATGTATTTGAAGAGCTATCCATAGATAACCCACACGTATGGGTTTGATGAAAAAAAAATTGACTTTCAGTTCCATGTATGGGGAACCCTAAAAAAATATTGCTTTTTTTTTTTATTTTGTGTCACAATCTTCATGCGGTTCACAGAACACATCTACTTACCAAGTTTTATTAGTATAGTTCTCATAGTTTCGGAAAAAAGTGGCTGTGACATACGGACGGACGGACGGACGGACAGACATGACGAATCTATAAGGGTTCCGTTTTTTGCCATTTGGCTACGGAACCCTAAAAATGTTGAGTTTCATACTATTTAATCTTCTAGATTTCAGTTTCAGTATTCGGTGTAAATTTTAATACTATAGCTCAAATCGGTTATTATTGAATTAAAGCAAATTCATTAATTATTTATTCAAATAATGCATTACGACTATGTTTTTATTTACTTAAGTATGTTAAGGACACACACCTAAAACTTTACAATTCTCAACTCCACGGCACCTCTGTTCCAGTGAAACCATTTCCGAGAATTTCATGCAGAGTAAACTGAAATAGACTTACCGCGTCTTGTCTTAAGGTCTATAATAAATATACTGACGACCAGAGGTAATAAAATTTTACGAGGCGCGCACTTGTTGATTTCGTAATATCGTAAGCGCCAAATCCTTGTATTGAAAATAAAATTCTATGTACTTATAATAAGATTGTAATTCGGAAAATGTAAATACAGTTTTTATAACATTGTGTGTTTCTATTTTGTCTACAATATGCATACATCTATAACTAAGTGATGGCTAACTTTCGGACACTTTTTAGACTCATATTTGTAGGCGATGGTGTATCTAGGGTATATTAAATCTATGTATCTAGGTGTTCGTTTCTCGATTGAGATTGTTTCCAGACTAACTTCTGTACCTATTCGTGTTTTGTGGCCAAAACCATAAACCTAAAGCGGAATTAATGATTGTGATGTTCGGAAATGCTTAGACTGGAATAATAAGCATGCACCATTTTCACAAAAGAGAAATGACAATCCCTCCAACTAGGAATCGACTCTCACATACATACTCGTACCATTGCGAACAGGGATTGTTGAGCCACTTACCTATGTTTGTAACTTGGTCGTGTAATACTAATCCAATAGCTGACATCTAGTCGGCCACATGGGCCATTGATTACACGTCTAAATTGCGAACAGTGGCAAGTGGCTCAACAATCGCGGTTCGTGACTGTACTGCCCTCGTAGTGAAGAATGCAGTAATTGCAAAAACATCATTTCGAGAAAAAGTTGATTTAAGGTTTTTATTGAAACTGAACGCCATGCGAGACGTAGTAATAATATTTTCTGTTTTATAAAAGTTTTATACGATATGTCCCATGATATTATAAAGTTAAAAGTAAGAATATGTGAGCACATTCGATTTTTAAGGCGATTACTGCAACTTATCTTTGCATGTTTTTTGCTACACACGATATAATGCTAAATAAATATGAAGTATACGCGTCGAATACTGCATTTATATCTAGATTAGAGATATTACTGCATTTCATACTTGAATAGCAGTCAAATTGAAAATTAGTTTTCAAAAAAGAAATGCTGTTTAACTTTATTTCAGAAACTAAATGGCGAATACTATGAAAAAAAAAATTAAAATGTGTTCAAAAACAAAGAAAAAAATAGATGTTGATTATCATGTTAACAAGATCAGAAGATAGAAGAGAAAAAATACTGCATTATTAATAGGCATATACGACACGCCGACCCATTCGTTATACTAGGCTAAAATGCAGCAATAGCACGTACTGCGGTTCAGCCTAGTTGGGCGTTGTTAATAATTAATCATTATGTTTTGTGTAAAATGCAGTAATCGACGAATTACTGCATTTTATTTTAGCACGAGTTTAATGCTGCATTTTAACTTAGTATTTCAAAAATATTATGATCAAATGCTGCATTTTTACTTACTAAATATCTATGTTCGGTGCATTCAAAAATTATGAAAAAAGTATTCACATGTAGATATTGATTCACAGATCTCATTTTTTGAAAAAACTCACAATCTCAATTTTGTCGATTACTGCATTCTTCACTACGAGGGCAGTGTACATCACGCCTGTATTCCCAAATGGGGTAGGCAGAGCGCATGAAACGCTACATAGACACGAACATGACCATAATATTTATCATCTTACGTAGCCACCTCCAGCATAATTTTTTAGGTTTTAATTTAAAAGGTACCTAAACCTAACCTAAAATTACGAATGAAGTGGCTACAAAGCGTGAAAAATCAGGACTTTATCTATGTCACGTTTCGTATGCTCTGCCTACTTCATTTGGGAACAAAAGCTTATGTGTGTGTGTATAGTGACAGGTTGCTAGCCTGTCGCTTGAAATATTCCTCGGCATGTGTGCCGAGTTGAAAATATATCATTCTAATTAGTCCGTAAGTTAGATTACGGAACAATAAGACACGTGTGTTTTTAGGTTTATCAACTAAAACATATAAAAAGGTATTTACAAACTTCCGGAGTGGAGGCTTGTGAAGGTTCGCCATTATAATAATTGTAACGTTACTGGAAACTTCAGAGCACTGTATCCTCGTCATTTCTTGCTTGTGAAACAAAAAAAAAAATACATACATACATACATACAGTCACGCCTGTATTCCCAAATGGGGTAGGCAGAGCACACAAAACGCCACATAGACAAAACGATGACTACTTATTTCACATTTTATGGCCACTTCTAGCATATAGGTACTTGTCAGGTTCGAAGGTGGCAGGTGCAATAGTGACAGGTTGCTAGCCTGTCGCCTAAATGTACCTCAACCTATGTCCTTAGTCGCCTCTTACGACATCCACGGAAGAAATGGAGAGGTGTTATTCTAAACCCGACACCAAGCGGGGAAAAAATACGTCTATAATATTCTTCGGTAATCTATTTGATGGACTAAACAGTTTTTAACCGACTTCAAAAAAAGGAGGATTTTTTTTTTTGTGTGTATGTTACTCGATATCTCGGAGACCCGTGAACCGATTTTCAAATATATTTTTTTAATCGAAAGGGTATAACTCGAAATTGGTCCCATTGGCACGAAACCAGGATCTGGTGATGGATTCTTGGAGAAATCGAGGGAACTCTTCAAATTTTATATGGAGGTGTACGGCGTTTTCGGTAATTTGTTGATGAAATCAAGAATTTACATTCAGTAAACAGAATACTTTCAAAATATTGCTAATTTGAAGTCGGTTTTTTTTTTGTTTAAAATTATTTAAGTCATCTACCCAATTGGAGAGGTGCTATTCTAAAGCCGACACCACACGATAAGTGAAAAATAAGTGAAGTGAAAAATAAGTGAAGTGAAAAAATACAGGCACTTACTCGGATCGCAGGCATAAGGCGTCAAGTCCTTGACGCCAGCCTTCTTCACCACGTCCTCGTCGATGGCAAAGTTGCCAGTGTAGGTCTTGGGGTCTCTGAAAAAGGAGGTTCAATATTAGGGTCAACGAACTTTTGTGAAGTAAGTATTTATTGTAGAAAAGGAAAGATGGCGAAAAAAAATGGTGTAGTGTAAGGGTGGACTTATCCCTCTAGATGTCTCTTACAGCCAACCTTTGAGAGGCAGAGAGGAAACTTGATTAGTGAGACCGACAAAAAGAGAGGTTACAATAAACATGGTGAAGTATGTGGTACATACAGTACATTAACAAACTATTCAAAGTTATACTGCACAAAAAAAAGAGTTGTTATACTCTCTCGTAAGTAAGGAGATAGGTGATGGATTGGTTTGTACACAGTTTATTTTAAAATTTGAATTTAAACTGGCAAAACCACTTTAAAAAACATTTTAAGTAATATAATCTAACACACTTTTAAGTAATAACACGACATCGCCACCAATACTGATACCTTTTGCATTGAAAAAATTATAACAAACAGTAATAAAGTGTTTGAATTAGTCATTTTCAAATTATACCTTTGGATTCCAGGGAACAATTCAAGTTTTATCCCTTAAATTTCTAATCTTAAAATAAACAGTGTATAGGAAAACAGATGTAAGAGGTAGTACATTATAATAGTGACAGGTTGCTAGCCTGTCGCCTAAAGAATACTTAAAGCCATTTCCTTAGTCGCCTCTTACGACACCCACGGAAGAAATGGAGAGGTGCTATTCTAGACCCGATTCTGGTTTGGTTCGGTTTTGTAAAGACCAAATAAATGCGCCATGGTTCTTACTGGCTCAGCATGTAGTAGGCAGCGTCCGAAACGATCTCGGGCTTGCGGCTGGTGGACACGTCGCCGGTCAACATCTCGATGGCGGCTGTTGCGATACCTACAAGACAAATTTAATACATCTTAACACATTCAGAACCGAGGACCCGGCTTCCGGGTTCTTCAAAACATTCGCGAGATACCGAGAACCCGGTAGCCGGGTTCATTTTGTACTAGCTATAGACTACTCGGTTCCGCGCAGATGTTATGATTTTAGGCTTGGTCGTGAATGTGTTAATATACAGTACCGGCCAAAAATATATCACCTTTATATTTTTTGTGGATTTTTTTTTATACGCGTTTTAAATCTATTTCATATAATTACATCCTATAGTAGGTAGTATTTAGAACCCTTTTACGGACTTTGAAACATCCTGGCCCCATACAAGTGGATACTTCATTCGGTTTTTGTTTTATTTCACAACCGCTACATCTACAGTATTGCGTTGATGGTAAGTGAATGTGCAGTTTTCCGCTAAATATATAAGAATACGCAAAAATATTAAGAATATAAGTATGACGAAGACTC
>BHDV01000024.1:192645-215367 GCA_005406045.1 Adoxophyes honmai
CCCCCCCCCCTGGCTACGCCCATGAGCTAGTTATAACTACATGTTGTTACACTGGTTTTTAGCCCTCAGTAAAACCTTGTCAAAGTGAGCTTATTACGGATAATAGGCATGTATTTGACTTGGGCCATTAGGCCATTACTATGAAAGATTTCTACAGTAAATTTTAGAGCAACCTGGCAGGGATATTGGGGTTTTCTTTTCTTACGGCTCGTCCCATTTATCAATACATTGCATGACGTTTCGGCTAACAGTCCTCGGTATCTAAACCTTGCCAAGTTAGATCCCGGGAACTTTATTAAGTACAGATTGGTTGACATAAGGCCATACATTTTATATCTCTCATTTTCCAATCTCTGTCTGTAGGCTATATACGTAGACAAATTGCCTTTTCCGTAATGGAAAAATTAAAAAAAAAAAAAAAGCCGATAAAAATTAGGACTGGCTGCCACAGTTTGCTACTGGGTATGAAAAAAAAAATGCTGGAAAAAGATTTGAATTACATTTATTTTTGTGCATCACATTATACTCCAACTTTACTAAGATCTAGTACACTCAGGACCTGGACACGTTCTTTATCAGTATTTTCACGTAGTTAAACCACAATAACTCACTTATCTAACATGGATTACATCCACCCGAAGTTAACGGTGATAAAGACAAATAAAAGAATCGATAAGTACCTAAAGATATTAAATAGGTAATTCACAAAACAAGATAGTCATTAACCTATTTTTTTCAGGTAAAGCCGTGTCACACATTCAGCAGATACGATAAGATATCTGTATCTGAACGGATATCTGTCAATATTGCTCCCTATACAATTTAATGAGCTAACACACACAACGCAGATAACTTATATTTTAGGAACCGTCAAGTATCCGACATAACGAAAAGATGGCATTTATATGCAGATAAAATATCGTATCTGCTTAATCTGTGAGTTGTGACATGCTTTATAGCTGTGGTATGTTTTATAACAATTTACTTAGGTACTATCTCAGTATTTACATGCAGTTTTACAACACCTAGTAACTTTAGCAGTTTGACTGTATGTTCAGCATTACCACGGGTACATTTTTTGTCAGATAAGTATTTATTGGTAAAATAATTGTTTCTGCCCATTCGGTTAAAAATCTAAGAGGTGTGGCTTCTTCTAGTGTTTTCGAAACAAACTAGAACAGGCATGGGGAACTTATTTCCATCACAACTGCTTTCTCTAATTCACAAAGTTAATAAGTATGTATTCGCCTTTCGATTGACGTTTTGAGTTTAGTCAGTAGGCTCATAACCTCATAACTTTGGTACTAATCATCTTATTAACATTTAACTGAATGAGCAGAAAACAAATAGACATCTTTTCGTCTGGTAAAGTACTTTTACGATCTTAAGTGCACAACACACCGCGGATAGGTGAATACAATAATCTAAAATAAATCTATTATAATTTTCATAAGACATTTAAGTTAGGCTTCATAATTATAACAATTGCAACCCTCCTCTAAGTATGGCTCGAATCATTGATAAAATTTAATTCATTTAATATTTATAGCTATTTCACAATCTTTCATTCATTTCATTACACATATATTGTACATAATGGCTAACTACAAAAATATACATTTCCAATTGAAACAAAACGTACCTACTTAGGTACTAATTTATTTGAGTATTTATTCCATTATATTTCTACAAATTGCTATGAAAATAAAACACATTTATGGCTATAAAAATAATTAGATTAAAGAATACTTCGTTAGAGATCTATGGGCGAGTAAGCCTACATCATATAATATTAGATAGTTTTACAAAAACACTTGTCAAAACCAAACAATCTGTTGATGCAAAGTTCAGATGAAATTAGACTTTGGACATTGCTGTGTGGCCTTTGGAAATTAAAGAGGACTTTAGCACGACTGTTAACACATTGAACTGTTAAAAAGTCATGTGACACGATCTACATACATATTATAAATAACTTGAAACGTCACGAGGCGTTCGTTAAAGAAAAACATCTCTGCAAATTATTATTGCGTGTTCTAAATGAAGACACAAAATTCTAGAGAAGGTTTTGGCGTCTATTGGTTCATTTTTATAATTTATTTACTTAATTTCTAATTAGTTTAACCTCGACGATATGAGTAATAGTTTGTTTGTTTAAGTAATCAACTAAGTGTAACCGCTAAGCCACGTGAGATCAGTAAAACAGCCAATCAAGATAGACTACAGAGAAAAATTAACAGTTCTGATTGGCCATTTTACTTGTGACGTGGCGTAATCGGTTTACCCATAGTCAACTACTTAAGCAAAAAAGCTATATCTAAGAATGATGCCAAGCACGCTTCATTATTTGTATGCTTTTGTGAGTAAATCGACTGTTTTATACAGGGATCGTTACCGGTATCACTAAAAACTAAAATATCTCCTTTAATTTTGAATTTTAGCTTGGTATTCCTAGATAGTATTTAGGTAAGCCTACAAAAGTACGATATTAAATAAAAAAATGCAATAATATACAAAAACAAATGAGATACCACAATTAAATACCGGTATGATTGTATGAAAATAATACCGGTATTCGATCCCTGGTTTTATATGCTTGGGAATGAGAGGCGGCGAGACGGCAGGAGGCATGTCATATACAACGTAATGTCACCCCCCTCACGCAATGTCCCCACCTCCCCTGCAGTCCCCGCCGTCGTCTTTGGTACCTCCTCCACCAACACGTCTCATTCCCCGTGACGGTTGCGTACGCGACTGTCGGATTATAAATTTGCGAATTTTGCGATACTTTGGGGTAGATATTTGAGATTCTAATCACTCGATAAACGTTTATTAAAAAATCCCAGAGTCACATTGTTTCGCGCCACCGGAAACCCTGACACCTATGTACTGTTCTTTCCTGTATTTCAAATATAAAAACATTACATCTTAAGAACTCTCATTGTTGGATTGTAATACATACCTACATCACTTAAGTAGGTGACAGGAAGTGTCTTTTATCAATTGAGTAGACGAGCAATGTTCGAAGTCTACTAGTTCGTTGGTCACATTTTTAACTTTAATCATTTTGGTTTAAATTTAGGGTTCCGTATCTCTAAAAACCGGCCAAGTGCGAGTCGGACTCACGCACTGAGGGTTCCGTAAACGATACGTAAGTAAACGATACCTTGATGTAACTTACAGCCAACGCCATCTAGTGACAGATTTTCGAACTAATGATAAATTTTTATTTTTATTAATTAAAAAAAAACTACTTGGTAGATTTTGTTCAAACCAATTTTCGTTGGTAGTTTTTATAGTAATGTACATCATATATTTTTTTTAGATTTATCACTCTTTTATTTTAGAAGTTAGAGGGGGGGGGACACAACTTTTTCAACTTTGGAAGCGTCTGTCGCGCAAACGATACACTTCAGAAAAGTATGACGTTAGAAACCTCAATATCATTTTTGAAGAGCTATCCATAGATACCCCACACGTATGGGTATGATGAAAATTTTTTTTTTGAGTTTCAGTTCCATGTATGGGGAACCCTAAAAAATTGTTGCTTTTTTTTTAATTTTGTGTCAAAATCTTAATGCGGTTCACAGAACACATCTACTCACCAAGTTTTATTAGTATAGCTCTCATAGTTTCCGAAAAAAGTGGCTGTGACATACGGACAGACGGACAGACGGACAGACGGACAGACGGACAGACGGACAGACGGACAGACATGACGAATCTATAAGGGTTCCGTTTTTTGCCATTTGGCTACGGAACCCTAATAAAAAAGAAACCCCATAGGACACTAGGTAAATTTTACAGCTCGACGTCGAGCTTTTCGATGAGTTTATTTAGTTACATTACCTAAAGAATAGCATGACTGTTTCTTCTGGAGACTTGGATGTTCAATATGCATTATGTATTTACGATTTATAAGTATGTTTATCCGTTACCCACATTACAGGCTTTGCCTAGTTCGGAACTGGGACAATTTTATTTATTTGTTCAAAAGTACGTCTTTTATAGCAAAATTTCATGTTAGGATACATACATAAATGTATGTTGAATGTTTGTAAAACATCGAAAACATAGCGCAATCCAATAAGCGAGCGATCCATTCATAGAAAAAAAAACATATTTCTATTATTATAAGACCATCAAAATCGTAGTTTGTGTGAATAAATATACCTATGAAAACTTTTTTCGTGATGTACTTTCTTATCATGAGTTTTACCGGTAGGTAGTAAAAATATATACTTTTCACCCTGTTTTCCTACGTGATATGAAGTTAGCTGTTCTCAAATGAATCAGGCACTTCTGTGCAAAAATGTTGCCGACGTATCTTTTTTAGAAAACACCTCGGAAACATATCCAAAACCAAACCACGGTTAAATTATGTTCTATTATTATGCGGTACCTGTTTTTGTTGATAGGTAAATAAATAAGAGCATTCTAATCTAACAGATTTAAAAGTCCACTCAAGCAGCTCATGCTATTGTACCTACCTACGATCTAAATAATTTGATTTGTTATAAATAGAGAACAACGAGAGATTGAAATTGACCTAAGTCCGTAAGCTATTTGAAAAGCGTTACAACCTACGCCAGTTTAGAACTAGATCCGAGAAATGTCGATAGAAAGAGCGATATATTCCGTTACAGTGAGAAGCACCATATACATTCTGTTAAACACACTATAGTCACAACTTTACTTATCTAACGTATTAAAGCATCAACGAAAATTATTGGCACCAGAAATCAACTTAATTCTAATCAAACTGATATCAACTTTTCAAATAAAGTCTATCGTTGATTTTTTTTTAAATGAAAGCTGGCTGTTTGGCAGAATGTTGTAGGGCTGCCAGAACGTCGTGTTTGAGTCTGACGTAAAGCCTGCCCTTTCGCCATGGGTTTTGCAACTGCAGTGGTCTGAAGTCATCTCTGAGGCATCGTTCCCTTGCTCCTATGACGGCTACCAAGCAAAAGTCTTGTAGTTTCTCGGGTCCGTAGACGGGGCCAGACTTGCCCTTGAGCACGGCGGCCATGTTGAGTTGTTTCACGACCAGGTCGATGACCTCGCGGGCTGAAGTGCGGGGGGTCACGTGTAGCTTGAGAGACGTGCCAGCTGCTAGACCAGTCTCGTATGCAGCAAACACCTGTAAAGTCAAAATAATTAGTCTTAGCCGTGTTTTAAAATAAGAACAGCTATGATTTTCTAATATCCCTCCAAGTGGCATTCAACCGCTTCCCGGCACCCTCATAATTGGCAGCCCACTGGTCCCCGGCAATAACTGCATTGTTAAATTGGTCATCTCATATTTGATCAATCCAACGATACATGACTTTTATACAGTGTTAAATGTTTTCAGAAATGATAATTTTTCTAACATGTGAAAAATTTGCCCGTAAGGGTCCCGCCACTTGACTTAAAATTGTAAATGGTTGGCGCTGCTGCCTGAAGTGATCAACTAAAATGATTCAAGATGTAAATATTGTAAATATTATTAAACATATTTTGTAAACAGTGCATTTACCTGCAATATCCCTGGTTGATCCGGCGGCCGCTCCGTTTTGACGCTGCTATCCTCGCTATCGCTCCTCACGTCAGTCTTAGGAACCTTATTGTTATACTCTTCTTCCTGAGCCTCCAGCAGCGTCTGCCTCTTGACACACGAACCCTTCAACTCCTGCCCCGTGTCACTGAACTCTACATCCGTTGACTTCACATTAGTCATGCTCTTTGATGCAATGACGTTGCACGGAGCCCTGTGCTTCACTTGCGGACGGATTTTCAAAGGAACCATTGTGGCTGTTATAGGACAACTCTGGCTTTCGGAGTCACTTGATAAGCTTCCTGCTGATTCGGAGGTTATTCCCTTCGACGGACGCACGCTTATCATGCTCCCAGGGTAATAGCCCTTCACGGTTAGGAGAGGGCTGGAAGTCGTCGACATGCTTGTGTTAATACTGTTAGGTCTCGGCTTCGGTTCTACGTTCTCGTTTTGAAGGACTAAAGTGTCTTCGCTTCTTGATGGAGGTAAGCGGTTGCTCCCGATGCTGGCATGCGAACCTGAAGATTTCACGTCGAATTGGGAATTGCTACTCATGTAATTGTTGCTCATTACGCTGGACTGCGTAAATTGGGAATCTGCGCTACCTTTTCTTGAGTAATTCGGCTGTGCGTTCAGATACTGGGAGCTGCTAAGGTTTAAGGTGGAAACAGACGTTTGCCGAGGAGCTAGACTTAACTGCTGTTCGGATTTGCTGAATTCTGGATGTAAATTCGCATGGTTTCCGTTTCCAGCTGGTCCGGGCCATGATCCTCTTCCTGGTGAGGTTTTGGTGATCTTACCATCTCTGGACGGTATTTGGAGGAACTCAACCTTCAGATTATTGTCTTTCTCATTGCTTTCAAGGTCTGATCCGTCCACACTGGACTGCGACGGCATCCTGTCTATGACGTGCTTGAGCAATATTCCAGAGCAAGGAACCGCTTTGTCTTTGTCTCTCGCGAACCCGATCAGATCCATGAGCCAGCGCTCTGCCTTCCATATGACGTTTAGGTTATTTTGTAGCTCCTCAAGTTTCGATAATCGTTCTTTAGCTGTTTGTAGCTCGGTGCAAGAGAACGCTTCCCTATGAGAATGGGCGGCTAGAGCGACATCTAGTTCTAGTACGCAACTGAGCTTAGAGTATTTGTTTAGTATATTGGTGTGATACGTTTGAAGGTGTATCATCTCGAACGCCTGAATGGGAAGACTGAGTAGGTCTCCTTTCTGAAGGAGTATTTCTTTCTGTCCCGGCACCGAGCACGCCTGTTCCGCGGGGGGACACAGCATGATGAAACTGACGTCAGTATTAAGCTCTATGACCTCGAGATCGTAGATTCGGTGGGTGACAGCAGTTTCAGTAGATATGTCCATTTCTTTGAAGAGGCGGCGGGCCGCGGAAGCTATCTGGTCTAGGAACATCTCTTGAGATTCGGAAGGCTTCTCCTGGTTGGTGATGGCTGTGAAAGCGGTGATCGTTGGCTGGTCATCTGCTGTGTGGCCTGATTGAGTTTTTAAGAACTCCCACTCCTCACTGAAACAAGAAATTGCCTTTACAAATATGCTTTAAATATCGCTGCTTATAAACGAAAGGGCCACAAATCAAAATTGAGCAAAATCAGTTTTATTAAAAAAATGTGACCAAAATCATCCTTTCTTTCATATTTCCCGAAAACACCCGTCAAAATCGGTCTCTTAATATCAATTTTACGCATGCGCCCTTTTGGCATTTTTAAGCATCGATGCCAAAGTTCAGAGCAAAACGGCCATCATCTTAGTTGCAACCCGACTGTCAGCGTGAAGCGCATATCAGCTTCTGCTAAAGGGTCACATTGCGAAAAGTGGCCTATGTTGTGAGTGAATTTAATGGTTAACAGGGCCACATTTGGGAATGTGACCGTTTCGCTTATAAAAAGCAAGTAAGTACTCAATTATTCTCCAGATTAAAGTGCCATGTTTTGGAAAGTGGTTGTTTCGTTTGTAAAAACAAATACCTACAGGATTTTTTTTAAAGCCAAGAGGCCACATTTTGAAAAGTGTCCGTTTAATAATCAAAAATACCTAAAATTGTATTATTGTTATATAAACTTAAGAGGTGGTTTTTGTGAAATGTCTGTTTTGCTCAAAACATTATTGTACTTGCGACGTTTTCTTATAAGATATAGTTTGGGATTGCTGTTTAATAAATAAATCCTTTGTTTTATGTTGTATACTAATTCTATTAGGCATTTTTTATTCATTGTAAATGCTTTTACTAACGCAACATTAACATTTCTATAAACAGAACGTCTCCCGTTAAACCACCTTAAGAGGCAGAAGTAAAGAACATTTTCGTATAGTAGCACCCAAGCGCCACTGCGACAAGCAGCGGAACTTATATTATCAAAAAAATAAATCGAGAAAGCTAAAGTTTTGATATGACATGGGGGTGCCTAAAATAAGCTTAAAAACTTGAAATTGTCGACTAAGATTTCATATGTGGGTTTTCCACCATTTTGAAAAAAAGGATTAATTTGGTTTTGTGACAATAACTCTGCTACCTATTGAGATACGAACATTTTGATAGTATGCTTTTTTGTAGCTTTTTTCATATTCTATAATTAATGGATTTATAAATTTTTGGGTACGATGCGTCGTTATCGAGATATCAATTGAAACAGTCGAAAATTTTGAAGATGTAATACGTTTTTTGTTTCTGCTTTTTACTTATGGTTTATTTACTTTCTGGTAATAAAAAAACTGCTCTGATGAAACTTGTAGAATGTATCCAGGCTTACAATTTCGTTTCCTTATTTTTTTATTTTGACAAAAATTACGATCTCCAGCGGGCCGCAAAGTCAGTGAGTCCGCGTCCAGCGTCAAGCGAGCCGCTCGTTCGGTTCATTTGCTGGAGTTAATACTAAACCATTGAATCGAGCTTCATAATCAAAGGATCTTCTATACAGAATGTCATTATTATTCGCGAATAGTGCGTGAAGATGTTCAAATCTTGATGATGGTATGATGGGTTAGCGGTTGATAATTGTAACAAAACGCGGGAAGTTCGAGTGGCCGGTACTGATAAAAATCATGTGCGGGTAGTAAGAAGAATCCGACCTGCGAAACGAATGATACTCTGCTTCAGTATACTTTGTGACCATAGTAATTCCCGAGTAATTTTATTTACCTTTTCACATCTAAACTACTGCACCAAATTTCTTGAAATTTGGAGTGGAGAAAGCTTAAGCTTCATGGTAGGGGAGGAACTTTTAAAAAGGTTATAAGAGTGGGCAAAACTAATAAATACACAAATTAAGTTGATATAATTAAACATTTTCAAATTCCAAGGCAATTTTTTTAACTTTAAGGCTTTAATTAGTTTTTAGTCCGATAAACTATAAATTTATCAAATTAATTAGTATTATAAATTATAACTTCATAGAAAATGTTTAGAACTCCTGCTTCTGTGACCTTCTAGAGTCTAATGTTATCCTGAATGGACCATAGGCATAAACAAATATTATACCATTAGTGAAAATGTTTGATCTCTTGCTTAGAACTTTTAATGAAGGACCTATACATATTATTATAATTGCATGTGAAGCTATAATTATACTGTTACTTAATATTAAAGTAAATTTATGCCTGTTGAGGTATTAGAAGCATTTAATTTTGTTAACTTCTTATTTTGATTGGTGCCAAAACATTATTTTTGTGATTAGAATTTAAGTTCTTGATTTATATAAAAAACTGCCAACGTGCAAAGGAAGATTTTTTATGTAATTTATTTCTTAGTTGAATATTAACTATTTTCAACAGGTTGTGACATTTTTTTTAACTAAAACATATTATTTTTTTCTATTTGTGGCCTTTTATTAAAATTATCTACTAACTTGTTAAGTCAATTTTATATGCTAAACGGACTTATGTATCACTAGTCGTCTATTGATTATAGTTACCTAAATGTATAAATAAACAAGAGGTAGGGAAATGAAATACGCATCGAATGGTATATGACTCAATAGCATTGAAAGTAGGAGTTCCAAAAAACAAATAAAAAATGTAATAATTTTTTTTAAAGTGCTCTCCTCAAAAAAGCTTGATTTTGGTATGTGGCCCTTTCGTTTATAAGCAGCGATATGTCAAAAGACAAAATAATGTACATGAATATCGAATATGAAACGAATATTCGGCTCATCTCTAATTAGCAATCTAATTAATACTTACGCAGAGACGTGCGGGTTTTCTCTGACCCTGGTGTGGGGCGGCACGTTCGGCGTCCGCGCCGGCGCCACGATGCGAACCACCTCCACCGAGGATTGCAGCTTCAGGTACCCCAGATACAGGCCTCGGGGCAACTGCACACGGGACACCTTCGGACAAAATAGGACCTTTGTGACATACCCACATCATAAACAAGTATAAATCAAGTTTTTTTTGGTAGTGGCTTTTCTCTCTTGACGAAAAACTCGCAAAACTAAGACAAACTTTAGAGTGGTTTGTTAAGTGGTGTTAATTTTCAATCAGTTTTAAGCAAAATTATTCAAGTCGTAGAATGACCCGTGTGTACGTGAATCTTTTCCACTCCAAAAGAACACACCACACAAATCTCACTAAAGTAACTAATAAACTAATATGCATTCAGATTTTATAATATTAATTTCGAAAAATACAGAAGCACGAGCCTACTCGTAGAATTCGAACCCAAGACCCCTCTGTATGAGAAACCACAGGCCGAACCTCTAGGCTACTGACTGTTAGCAATCGGTGTTAAATCACATACCTGATGGTAGGCTATCTGGTCGTGGACAGAAGCCATCAGCAGTTCCCCGATGGTGTTGTCTTCGCTGAGCACGCGCCGCCGCAGTCGCGAGACCGGCGCCCACCGCGAATTCAGCGCAGAGACCGACTTCGCTGACTTCACGCTATTCACGCAAGAGAGGACCACAGTGCCGTGCGAGTCCCGAAGCGGTTTGTGGTAGAGTTGACCTGGATATAATTTGTCGTTAAAATTTTAAAGTGAGTGATGGTCATGATGTTTTGTTTATGAACGTCCACGAATTTTTCGGTTAGTTGTTTGAACATTGATCTGTAGGCTTGGGAATGTCACAAAGTATCTAAGCTAATATTGAAGAAATTGAAATGAAGATTTGTTTTGACCATTACATAGTGTTCATATGGTTTATAATTACTCAGTACTTCCACCCCGATCCCCGATCTCAAGGCTGGTGTAGCGACCTCTGGCACCATCTAGCGTCAAGTTAAACAACTTCTACAAATGTCACCTACGCCATCAACTGTCAGTGTTTCAAATCGCGCTGATGGAGTTTCAAAGTTCAGCTGCTTAAGTACAAGTTTCAGCTCTCTGTGAACTTCCACGTCTTCCAGGAGAGAGATCTCTCATTTGGAGTCCTTCCCCATGGACCTATCCGACTTAGGTTTATTTTATCTTAGAGACGCTGTCTCGCTTTAGACTTTTACGCAAAAGACTAATTACCTAGATCCTGTATGCAGAGTGCTGACTGCATCTGCGCGGCAGCAGTGAGCAGCTTCAGCCGGAAGTGTATTGACGACGACGTGTGCTTCTCCATGTCCGATCGCAACGACTTCACGTCGTCCCATGCACATGATATCTAGGGTACAAATCAGCTGTTTATTTAACTGTTGTAAAATATACGAGACACGAGTGTAGTCCGAGGACGGTACGAGTATCAAACTTTCAGATTTTTTCGTCATGACAAAACATAAGAACCCCCCACGCTAACTTAGCAGATTCACAACTTGCCATGAATGTCTTCCAAAGTTGACTTACCTTCATGAGCCAATGGAAGTCCGTGTAGATGCAAGTGGGGTACGTTTCGTCCACCTCTATGACAGGCAGGAACTCCTCGCTGGTCACCAGCACCTTGTCTTCGTGGTACAGGATGCAGGCCAGGTAGACTCCCCTGAAACGAAACCACATACACATTATTACAAAACACTTTAAAAGCAACCAGCATCTGGTCGTCTTTCCATCTTGTAGGAGGTGGTCCTACGCTGCGCTTGCAGGTCCCTTGTCTCCACTCGAGCATTTTTCAACCCCATTGGCCATCTGCTCTTCGTGCAATGTGGCCTACCTATTGTCACTTCAACTTGGTAACCCGGTGGGCTACATCGGTGACCTTAGTTTGTCAACGTTCCTCATTTCTGGTTCGATCGCGTAGAGACACCACGAGCATAGCCCTTTCCAATGTTCGTTGAGCTACTTTGAGCTTTCAGATGAGGCCGATAGTCAAAAGACCACATTTCGTCAGAATAATTAACCTCCTCTAGTTCTTCTGGAACTTGCTGGCGGCTGTGAACAGCTGTCGTATGGTTCCGGTCTTCTTGCGCAGCAGGCGACTTAGAGCTTTGAGATGAGACTGATAGTAAAAGACCATGTTTCGTGAGAGTAATTTACCTCCTCAAGTTCTTCTGGAACTTGCTGGCAGCGGTGAACAGCTGCCGTATGGTTGCGGTCTTCTTGCGCGGCAGGCGCGGCGGCTGCGCGGGCGGGCGTTGCCGCGCGCCGGCCGCGGCCGCCGCGAGCGCCTCCAACGCCGATGCCGCGCCGCCTGAGTCGCCGCGGCTTGCGCGCGTCGACACGTCGCGCCAGCCTGGAACGGGGATTACGTTTCGGTCTTTAAAACGAAAGATTTTTGGCCGGATTTCAGCTGGGCGTACTGTCAACTACCTACGTCAATTTCACTTTTCACAGCTGGTAGAGAGCTAAGACGACAATCAAAACCCATCTGGCACGTTTGAAGTCAATTGGACGAATAAATTATCAGAAATTGGTCTACGTAATAAAGTAACATTTGAGGACTGGTTTATTACGCGAAAGCATTTTGCCGAGACGCTCGGGATCTCGATCGCTTTCCTCCGCCAAGCCCATGCCGATCCCAAGCGCGTAAGACAATAGTTCTGCAGATGTCTAGTAATATTGTTGGTCGAAGCATAGATAAGCACTTAGTGTGGCGACACCTCTGCGGAACGTTCAGTTAAATTCGCTCGTAGTGCTTTCCAAGCCGTTTTAACGCTCATAGACGACTTGAAAAGCACTGCGAGCGTATTCAACCGAACGTTTGACGCCGTACGTTCCGCTTGTGAGACTTACTGCTGGGCACGACGCTGCGTGGCGTGGACCCGGCGTACCCGCCCCAGCCCTTGACGTTGCCAGCAGCTGCTCGGAAGAAGTACCGGCGCCCGCGCGTCAGCCCCGCGGCCATCACGCGCGTGCCGCCGCTAGACAGCGCCACCTCGCGGGTGCCACAGACGTTTGAGAAGTCCGCGCGGGAAGACCATTCCACTGGAATAAAGAAAAAAAATCTTAAGCCGTTGCCGTGTTGTGTTGCGTTAAGTAAAGGCGAAATCATAACTTATACGTATCATGGCATGATCTGACGCGCCAGAAGAGAAGCGTGTCGGTTTCATGCATTTAATATGGTTAAAGCACATTTCCAGAGATCCGACATAATTATGATCCCCGGCAATTTGATGGCACGATTTTAGAGAGAGAGAGAGAGAGAGAGAGAGAGAGAAGAGTATCATGCATCGCTTTTACCAAGCGCTGTGCGTTACCCTCACTCTCGTGCTAGTTTGTTGGCCGAACAGTAGGTATATTTACTTTTGTGGTGTCGGGATAGAATCACCACTAAAACACGTTTCCATTTTCTCCATGGATATCGCAAGAGGCAAATAAAGAGTTTAGGTTTGCTTTAGACGGCTATATACAGGCTAGTAACCTGCAACTACTATACCTCTTCCATATAGGCTGCGAGGCGTGAAATGGTCATGGTTTCGTGTGCTCTTGCTCTCCCTAACCCATTTGGGAACATCCTGGCAGGTATACCTTTATACTTGGTGACGAGAGGCGGGTCCCTGTGCGGCGGCTTGTGGTCGCGCAGGCGCACCGTGACGGCGTGCGCGCCGCACACCTCCAGCTCGGGCGGCGGCGGCGGCGGCGGCGCGCGCGCCTGCTGCCAGCCGTGAACTAGCCGTCTGGAAAGAACGGGAATGTTAAGTGTCTGCTGAATTATAAAAGGCTTTAAATAATGCATACATACACATACATTTATTCTCACATCTACTATCCCAAGAGGTGTAGTCAGAGGATGTGAATTCAAAAATCCACCGCCACGTTTAGCAATTTCAGGGTAATCAGAAACATCTGGTGTGGCCATCTTCCCGTGTTGTGCCGGATCACAATAGCAACTCCCTCTTTCTTCCTCTGGGTGTCGTAATGGTATGTTCGGGAATGCTCGGGAGTGGTCGTTTTCGCCCGCCGCGTGCGGCGTTCCGTTTACCTACTATTATTCAGACGCCGCGGGCGGCGGCCCGTTGTCGGTCGCGGGCGGCGGGTGAAGCAGACCACGGCCTTAGAGGTCGACTCTGGCAACGCGTTAATGTATTGAGGGCGATAGGCTAGAAATAGAAACCTGTCACTGCAACATCACGTTTAACAATCTGGTTAACCTGAAATTGCTGAACGTGAGGATTTTTGAATTCATGTGCTCTGCCTAGCTCTATGGGGAATACAGGCGTGAAAATATGTGTATGTATGCGTATAATCGAAAACTACGACTGCGAGTAACATAATGCATTGGCAATGAATGATGTTAATGACTCACTTCAGCGTCCGCACCCTCCTTTCCCAGTGCTGTGCCTGCTTGTCTTTCTCGGAGCCCGCGCCGCCCGCGCAGCCCGTCGTCCCCGCCTGTCCGCCCGCTGAAGACCTGTAACATTACAACAGGTAAAGATGAAAAACCTGATCCGTACAAAGTATTTAAAAAAAGAAAGAAAGAAAAATAATTGAGCTTTTGGTCCTCAAACCATCACCATACAAAAATAACAAAGAGAAAACCTTATAACTATTACAGTATCTACGTCTTGGTGACACAAGAGAACCGAAAAATGGGCCTACGCTCAGCAAGGACACTTGTCTTTTATTATTCTTTAGAGTCACTGAACCCCAAAAATCTTTATTTTCAGACCAATTTAGAGTACATTAAACTAAAACTTCAAAATAGTTGTATAGTATTGAGCTATCCGAGCAGGAATCCTTGAACAGCAGAAACCAAACTCACTTTTACCATTTAATCTGCGTCAACAGTTTTCAAAATAACTTAAGCTCAATTCCGAAAGGCATCCTGCGGACCTTTACAAGTTTTCGCCGTCAAGTTCTTCAGCTAAACCAATCAAACCTTAACGATTGACCAGACCCAATTAGAGGCTCTCCGATACCAATCACTTAGCTGTCCAAGTGTAAATTTGTCGAACTACCCACATTAGTCGGGCAGATTCGATTTGTACCAGTTAGATTAAAATCGGCTGGAATTCTCTGTCCGCTCAAAAGGTCGGACGTGATTAAAACTATTGCCAAAAGTTAAACTAAGTAACTAGATCTCCTAAAATAGGTCGTGTTTGTTATGTGTGTTTAAGTAAACACTTTGTTAGCTTCGCCTCACTTTGTCTTATTTGGTAGGAAGGAAGGAACTTCAAGTGATGAATTAAGGTCACAGCACACATATCAACTCGGAAAGGGATCGCCTCCGTATCGCCTCGAGCCGGTCAGTATTGTTTTTATGAAACTCCCTACTGCAACGCACACTAATCGGAATCGTAACGTAACCGCCTCGCCTCGGAACAGGCTCCGAACCGCGATGCGGTGCGTGGTCAACTTGCAGTTCCCGCGCTTACGGCTCGTCGTCCCCGCGCTTACGTCTCTCCGTACGCGAGCTCACGTCTCTTCGTCCACCCTTGCCCCTGTCCTTGTCAGCCAGCGGTCGGCGAGCCGTAAGCGCGGTGTCGCCTAGCCGTAGCCGAGTTGACGTACAGGAGCTGCTGATACGCTTACGTTACGTGCAAACGTTGGGTTGACGCCTGGTTGATGGCGAGGCGAAAGGCGATACGGAGGCGATCCCTTTCCGAGTTGATATGTGTGCTGTGACCTTTTGTCCGCGTCTCTTTTATAAGAAGATATTTATGACAATAGTAACACATTCAGCCGACTTACTGTCGAGCCATACCCGCCGCGCCACCATACATTCGCATTTTGCTCTACATTTGAACAACACCTTGTCGTCGTCGGCCTGCGGCGCGCGTTGCGAAATAACGACAGCGTGTCATGTGTAGCGCTGAATGGGTTAAGAGTTTATAGCCAATAATTGTGGCAGGAAACACAGATAAGTAAGTATATTTAGGATGTTTCCACAACTACTAGTCCTCATAAATTAGGTTATATGTCGTGAATTTTATTTCTATTTTTCGCAGTTTTTAGTACGGAGTTCTTCGAGCCCGAGTCCAACTCGCACTTGGTCGGTTTTTTTCATACATACATACATACATATCGTCACGCCTCTTTCCCACAGGGGTAGGTAGATACTACTTTGTTCCACTCGCTACGATCGTTTTTTTTCATTTATTTACAAATATTCCCGAGTAAAGAGGGATTTCATCCAAAACTAAATTTTATACCCGTTTGGCTGAATCAACTCCAAATAAAACTTTAGATTCAAGTGACCAATAAAATTATAAATAAAAGACTATTTTATTTGTATCGATTTATCTAAAAGTGAGCCTGTAGAATACTACAGAAAACATGAGCCTGATTATTTTCGTTGACCTTGGCTTCAAGTGGAACAGTTTTGTGTTTCTAATGGCTTACCTACACAAAATAAATTACGGGCAAAACTTTTTCAATAACGTCTCTACATATCACTTAGGAGACCAGAAGTATGTATATGTAGGTATGATGCTTAGATCCATTTCATCAATTTTCTACTACTTATTGGCGCATAGAACACCCTTAACTTACAGTTTCCGGCCTTATAAAATACATACAAAATACAAGGACTTCTTTTGAGAGCACCATAATTGAGTTGTATTTGCTTTCTCGTACCGCTTCCACTAAATATTGACTAAACATACGAATATACGGAAAATGCTTTCTCGGAAATACGTAAGTCGATTTGTGAACGTAATAGTATTGCTTTTGGAAAAATTTACCTTTGCGTTGGTATTGATTATTTACAAGCTTGTCCCGTGACTTCCGTCTTCGTAAAAGTTAAATAACTACTTATACATTACTACTGTAAACCTTATATGTTTTTAGAGTTCCGTATCCAAAGGGTGAAAACGGGACCCTATTACTGAGACTTCGCTGTCCGTCCGTCCGTCCGTCTGTCCGTCACGAGGGTGTATCTCACGAACCGTGCTAGCTATACTGTTGAAATTGAAGCTCCAAACACTGACAGCGGAAGTGTGGCCGCGAGGCCTGGTGGCGTGCCGGTATCGGTTATAATCTTATAATAATCGAAACTAAACAAAAGAGCTATTCGGTAAAGGAAAACATCTTGAGGAAGCCTACACACAGCGACGAAGTAATTCAACGTTGTGTGTGAAGTTCCCAATCCGCACTGGGCCCGCGTGGGGACTATCGCCCAAGCCCTCTCATACTGAGAGGAGGCCTGTGCCCTGCAGTGGGACGTATATAGGCTGATGATGATGATGATGATGATGATGCGCTGGGCGGGCAAACTTAAATGCCTTAGCCATTTAGTGGCTCGCGTGCCTGGGTTTAGCCAACCTTGGTGTATATGATGCTGATGATAACGTACCTGGTGCAAGCGTCATCCCGGCAAGCTCTCTCCGGGAAGCACCCAGCCGCTTCGTGCAACCGCGCTTCGGCCTCCCGGGTCAATCTCCGAAGGTGTGCGCCCAGCGCCTCGGAGCTCTTGACTGGAACAACAAAGACTACGTTAGAGGTCTGGCTTTATTGGTAAAAGTTGATGGATAACTTGGCACTGTTGTGCATCACATTTTTTAAAGCCTAAGATTTGTGCTAAAGTGACTACAGTTCCTTAAAAAAAAATACTAGAGCCGAGGAGCATTCAGAAAATACATTCACCGTAATGACGACTCATTGATTTGCTTTCTTAGTGAAGAAATGATAGTTTAACTCAATACCGATACTGTCAAGTTCAAGCAAGATATAGAGAAGGATTAAATAATATGCTATTGCCATAATTCAGAAATCAGCCTACACAGGCGTCCCACTGCCGGCCATTACTATAATTGTCAACAAAACCATTATACTTAATGCTTACCTCCTACTCTTGATCTTTCTACATTTGGGGCGGTTCACTACTAGTTATTTTTGTGACTGTGGCATAATAAAAGGCATGCAGTTTATGAAACCCGAAAAGTCGAATTTCGTAAAGAATCACGACAGAGTATTTTAATGCATAAGTACCTAGAGTCCCTTACGTAACTTTACATAATATTCATATAAAATAATGTATAATAATTATAAAAAACATTCAAAGATAGCATTTAAATTGTACATAGACGACTAAAATGGTAGCTAACCCAAATTCCAAAAACAAGTGCGCATCGGCGTCCAAGACTCGCAATGCCAGCCCCGGCGCCCGCGTTTTCCAATTTCTTTTTTCTTTCTTTTTTTTTCTAAGGTAAACGGATTTTACAAAGCTAACATTATAATAATGCTACCACAGCAACAGGAGACAGGTTTTCTAACGTAGGCTATTTGTTTCTTGCGTCTGAATGTTTAGTAGGATCATTCGATTTACTTTAGACCTTTGAGCACAAATTCTCCAATCACAAGTTCAAGTCATTCAAAATAAAACTCAAACTGGCGCAAACAAGATAATACAATAGGGACCCACCAAAAGAGAAACTGATTGGTTAACAAAGCCAGACCGAATGTTGTGGTTTGCACATCATTTTAAAAGGCTTTCGGGTCCGAATCGATAATGTATTCATTGGATTCCCTAATAGAAACCAATTTGAGTGAAACACGAATGTTTGCTTCGGAGCACCGGTTCCATCAATTTTAGAAGTATTTACTTTGCTTCTTAGAAACAAATGAGAATCACATTTGTTTAGAGTTACGAAGTTTCGGTGTTGCTATATTCGTAGGTTCTATTTTTACTTTGTTCGGTTATTTTAATGATCTGTCATTCTCGTAAATGCAGTGTACGTTTCACTCGTTGTCATAAAAGAGGTGACTAAGGATAAGGCAGGTTTGGATACTATTTTTCCCCGCTCGAAGGTATTCCCAAAAGTCGTTCGGCAATAATACTATCGTAACATAATAGTTCATCAATTTATTACGACATTTTCCATAATTATTGCTACTGCCTCGCTTTACAACCAGCGTATTTCCGCCGCGATTTTATTGATCAATCGTCCACAATACTGCGCGTCCGACTATTTTCCGTCACTATTGATTGGCTGTATAAAACTACGCAATAGGTACCTAAGTTTTCGCCTTTTGGGGAGGAAGTTTGTGAAAGTTTGGCCTGGCCCCCGAGACTGGATCGAATGCAAAACACGCTGTTCCGTGCACGGGGAAACAGGAACTTTTAAGGTCGAGGGACCAGATAAAGACGAGAAGATGGTACCACAAAACAGACTGGTACAGAAGCCAATCAAATTATATAAGTAGGTACTTCATTCTCATTTAACATTGTCAATTAAGACGTATGCAGATAAAACTATCGTGACTGGCACTCGTATCTACTTGCCCGATTGTATCATCACGAACCTGGTTTGTAACTTGGTCGTGTAATACTAATCCAATAGCTAACATCCAGTCGGTCACATCGGTCATTGATTACATGTCTAAATTGCGAACAGTGGCAAGTGGCTCAACAATCCCTGTTCGTGACTGTACATACATACATCACGCCTGTACTTATTCCCGAATGAGGTAGACAGACCATGAGACCACACGACACATGTACCCCACGGACAAAACCATGACCACTTCACGTTTCGTGGCCATCTCTAGCGTATTTTTTTAGGTTTCTACGTTTTTAGTTTGCACGTATAATAGTGACAATTCGCTAGCCTGTCGCCTAAAATACACCTTAACCTATTTCCTTAGTCGCCTCTTACGACATCCATTGAAGAAATGGAGAGCTCTTCATCTATACCTACCTACCCGACACCACACGGTTGATTTAGCATACTTTTTAGAATTTGACAGTTGAAGTAGCGACTCTTGAAAAAGTTGCATACCTACCTAATCGTTTATTGACGCGCGCCTCAAGCGGATGGCAACCGCGCTCGTACTGGTCCCATATGGTCTGAGATGCCGTGTCAGTGAGACGTGTGTATGAGTGCGTCACTTGGGCATTTATTATGTAGATTGACTACTGTTCGTATCTGTTCTGTGATGCTACTAAGATGTGTACAAAGTGAGAATTGAGTCTACTGCAGCGGGAGGACAAACATCTTTGACACGGAAGTTGTTGAGCGTATTAAAGTTATTTTGCTCATAAGGACTTTTCTGTCCGAAACAAGTAAGTAATGAAGAAGTTTTATAACCCCCGAAGCAAAGGCGATATTTTTCTGTTTTTTTTTTATTCTACAGCACATTTTTCAAGATTACCGTGTAGTGCCGAGTTTACTTGTTCTGCATAGGCACGTCCTTGTGTCAATAAACGATTTTTCTTTCTTTCTTTCTTTAGGATGGCATCTCTCCGTTTCTTCCGTTACGTGGTAAGAGGCGGCTAAGGAAATAGGTTAAGATATATTATATTTTAGGTGATAGAATGCGTTTAGGGAAGGGATGTCGCGTGCTCTAATTTGGGAATACATGCGTAATTATGAACATCTTCAAAGAACTTTTGAGACAAGTTTTAGTAAAAACATTGATTTTATATTTGTGTTACTGATTTCTGGAGAATAACACCTCTCCACTTCTTCCGTGGATATCGTGAGAGATGACTAAGAATACGTCTTAGGCGACAACCTACCAACCTGTCACTTTTATACGTCTTTCATCAATATTTAAAGCGAAAATTCGTTTCATTACGTTGAAAATTTCGTACATGATGTTTATGTGAAATATTGAAGCTTGAATCGAAAATATCGCAGGTAACGAGTATTCAGCGGTTTTATTGATCAAGTTCGTGTTTCGTTTCTTTATAAGTAATGTATGTAGCAATGGGACGGTGGTGAATGTGTGGTAAATGTATTTATTTCAGGGAGTTATTTCTCAAGGGATGGCGAACCTTTTGAAGTATTGATGTGTCGTTCTGATGAAATGACAGGCAATTGCGTTCCGTACAAGTCTTGATAAGGGTACAGTTTGTCAAAGACTGGTACACTTCAGTATATATCAGTATCTCCATACATAACGACTAAGGAAATAGGTTTAGGTATGCTTTAGGCGACAGGCTAGCAAACTGTCACTATTATACCACCTCTTCCATCTGTTTTCAGATCTAAAATTATGCTAGAAGCAGCTGCGAACCGTGAAACTGTCATATAATCATAGTTCTGTCTATGTCACGTTTCGTGTGCTCTGCCTACCCCATTTGGGAAAATAGGCATGATTATTTTTTATATGTACGCGGGACTTTATCACGTTTAGATTGAATTACCTCTCGACGTTTACCTTGTTACAGCGACCGTGGTCACGAGTAGACTTTGAGCCTACTCTCTAACTAATCTCTTATTATACATTAAACAACCGTGAGACTATTATTTCTAATACATTAAAACCCACTAGAAGAGGCTAAAGCGTTAAATAGTCATGGTTTTGTGTGTAGTAGCGTTTCCTGTGCTCTACCCGCTCCATTTCGGAAAACAAGAGCGATGTTCAATATTTTTATGTATAATTAAGATTAATGCCGACTTTAATCAATCTGTAAAATAACAAATCTCAAGACCTGAATAGGGGTGTTTACCTCAAAATTTTCCTTGTATCAAAAATATTCTGTATCCCTAACCACCCGCCGTACCCCAGGATTACCTATAAAATGTAGCAAGGAACCAAATTTATGGTTTCAAATATGACCCGGCTTAACTTGCAATATAATTTAAAAATGAATTACTTGGTAATTTTACCGTGCGGAGTATAACACCGGGTATCATAATTATAAGATTTGACAAAGGAAATAGGTTACCTAAAGCATATTTTAGGCAGCAGGCTAACAAGTAACAACCTGTCACTACTGTTACTACATGTTCTATCTGTCTAGATTTACCAAAATTATGCTAATTTGGGAATCTAGGCGTGATTAATGTCTGCATATTTTAGGCGACAGGCTAGCAATCTGTAAAAATATGCAAAGTGTTGTCTATTTGGTAGCATTTCGTGTGCTCTGCCTACCCCATTTGAGAATACACGCGTGATGTGTGTATGTATTAAGTGATTTCGAGTGGCTTCTGCTTGTTCTTCACATGTATACGTCTCTATCTCTCATTTCTGGATAGAAAAGGATGACGACATTACGTGTATGAATAAGTACATGTACCTATAGATTCGTATCCCATTTGGACTACTCGTTTAGAACCTGACCGTCCCCTTTTCCCGACTGGTTATAAAGCATGGCCATAAATTCTTGTGAACAAGCTTGCTACTACAAGTAGGTAGGTAGAATAAAACCTACGTACAGTCACGAACCGGGATTGTTGAGCCACGTCACTGTTCGCAATTTAGACGTGTAATCAATGACCGATGTGACTGACAGATGTTATCTATTGGATTAGTATTACACGACCAAGTTACAAAGATAGGTAAGTGGCTAACAGTCCCTGTTCGCGATGGTACATAACTCCCTGTATTGTAAGGGGGCGTCCATAAATTACGTGAGGTGTTTTAGGGGGGGAGGGGGTCGAGTCAAATCTCATCTAATCTCACGTTGGGGGGAGGCGAGTTTCAAACAAACAAAAACTACCATTTCGGTCCATTTAATCCAGATGCCTAAGGTCTTAAAAAGCGAAGTGAGTATGTGGATGGCGCTTTACATTTGACACTTCATAAGTGTAGGTATCCGAACGAAGAAAAATTTAAGATTTTTTTAAAGTTTCGTCTTCACTTTTTTTTTACAACAACATTTTGAAAAATCTCACGTGAGATTTGGGGGTGGGGGAGGGGGTTGAATAAAATCTCACAACAGCTCACCAAGGGGGGTGGGAGGGTCAGAAAATTGAAAAAACACCTCACGTAATTTATGGACGCCCCCTAAGTCTGCGTTTGAATACATCCATATAAGCTCATATAGTCAATTCATTGAATTAATTTAAATGTCTGTGAATACTTACATGATTTACATGAAGAATGCATTTGAGATTTAAATAATTTTAAACAAAAAAAAACCGACTTCAAATTAGCTATATCCCGAAAGGAAACTTCTGTTTATGTAGATATTTGCTAA
>BHDV01000029.1:2815-13378 GCA_005406045.1 Adoxophyes honmai
AAAAGCGTAAAAGTATAAGATATTCAAAGTTTTTTTTTTTAGAAAAAATCTTTGTTCGGGACAAGAAAAAGTTGATCGACCCATTTAATACAAGGATAAATCAAATTGGCGATACAAAATTATTGTTCCTTAAGGCCCTTCTAAACGGGCAATATTTTTCTGCAATTTGTGGCCGGCAACTATTGTTAGCTTGCTCTTACTTCATACACTAAAGCAAGATGCACATAGTTGCCCGGCCACAAATTGCAGAAAAATGTAGCCCGTTTAGAAGGGCCTTTACTCAAGATATCAAAGATATGGCAATTAGCTCAATTGTTAAAATTAGCCTTTGATTTTTAGTTCTGTGTCGATTCACATTGAGTAAAAATGCTATTTTGAAAATAAGCTTTAGTAAAAAATCCGAATGAAAATGTTGTTACTGGAAAATAAAGATTTTAGGAAATAATGTAACCAGTGATTTAAAGGCATTTAAAATTTAATATGACCGCGTGAAAGACTCCAATAGAGAGATCTCTCTCCAGGCAGATAATATGCCTGGGGACCGAAGTCCACAGAGAGGAAGTTGGAAGTTGTATTTATGCGACCGATCTTCAAGACACTAGCGCGATGTAGAACACGTTGACAGTTGATGACATAAATGACATTTATAGAAGTTCTACTATTCGATGATAGGTGGCGCTAGGGTCGCTACAAAACTAATTAAAATGAGTTAGTGTTAGTGCATCTCTTTAGCAGAATAAGAAACATATTTTGTATCACCATCTTGATTTACTTTATGTTAGTTTTAGTTAAACACTGTGCCTTCACCTTACCTGGTTGTTCCAACGATGATCCATGCCCATTTCATGTTGCCAAGTATGTTACCAAGTATGTCGCCAAGTATGTTGCCAAGTATGTCGCCAAGTATGTTGCCAAGTATGTTGCCAAGTATGTCGCCAAGTCGGTAAACAATCGTCAAGTCTGTATTTGTCTGTACTAATACATAGGCAATTGTAATTTAAATTCGTTAATATATTTTTCACACACTTCTACCATTTGTATTGAGAACATAACAAACTAAAAAAAAGCAATAATCATTTCCAGTTTTAACTTTGGATTTCTGAGAAAAAACACATTTTGTCTGTTATTATGATATAAAAAAGCGCTTTATTATATTACAGGTTTTAATTTTTTTTTATAGTGTTCTTATATGAGTAAAAGCCATTATTTAAAGAAATATGTATATCCATTACTAAAATTACACTTATACCTATATTAAATTTAGTAAGCATACATTTAAGTTTTCATACACTAAACATATTAGCTAAGGCCAAGTATGTCAGTCAAATTGTATATTGATAAATTGTTAATATCTAGCATTGTCACTTGTCTAATCTTGTCAAATGTCTAGTTTTATCGAGTGTCTAGCCTCACCCCGTGTCTAATCTTGTCAAATGTCTAGTTTTATAGCATGTCTAGCTTTGTCAAACGTCTTTTATCGAGTGTCTAATCTTGTCAAATGTCTAGTTTTATAAAGTGTCTAGTCTAGTCCTGTGTCTAATCTTGTCAAATGTCTAGTTTTATAGCATGTCTAGCTTTGTCAAACGTCATTTATAGAGTGTCTAGTCTTGTCACATGTCTAGCCTTGTCAAATGTCTAGTTTTATCGAGTGTCTAGTCTTATCCGGTGTCTAATCTTGTCAAATGTCTAGTTTTATCAAGTGTCTAGCTTTGTCCGGTGTCTAATCTCGTCAAATGTCTAGTCTAGTCCTGCATCTAGTCTTGTCAAATGTGTAGTCCCCCCTTATAGCGATAGCGTGACCCGTTCAACCGGAGCATGTTCGGACACGCCGTGCACCCTCCTGGCATGCGCGCGCACTTTGTTGGGCTTCTCGAAGCGGTGCGCGCACACGGGGCACAGGTAGCCATAGCGCTTGCCCGTATGCGCGTTGTGCTTGTGTAGTCACGAGTCTAGTCTTATAGTGTTTAGTCTAATGCTGTGTCTATCTTATCTAATGTCTAGTTTTATCGAGTGTCTAATCTTGTCAAGTGTCTAATTTTTTCGCTTGTCTAGTCTTGTCACTTGTCTAGATTGTCTAGCATTGTCAAATGTCTAGCTTTATAGCCCGTCTAGTCTTGTCACATATCTAGTCTCGTCAAATGTCTAGCTTTATCGTCTTGTCACATGTCTAGTCTCGTCAAATGTCTAGCTTTATCGTCTTCTCGGATGTCTAGCCTTGTCAAATGTCTAGCTTTATCGTCTTCTCGGATGTCTAGCCTTGTCAAATGTCTAGTTTTATCGTCTTCTCGGATGTCTAGCCTTGTCAAATGTCTAGTTTTATCGTCTTCTCGGATGTCTAGCCTTGTCAAATGTCTAATTTTATCGAGTGTCTAATCTTATCACATGTCTAGCCTTGTCAAATGTCTTTTATCGAGTGTCTAGTCTTGTCACATGTCTAGTCTAGTCACGTGTCTCATGTTATCGTCTATTTTTGTCAAATGTCTAGTCTCATCCCATCTCCCCCCCTTATAGAGTGACCCGTTCAACAGGCGCATGTTCGGACACGCCGTGCACCCTCCTGGCATGCGCGCGCACTTTGTTGGGCTTCTCGAAGCGGTGCGCGCACACGGGGCAGAGGTAGCCGTAGCGCTTGCCCGTATGCGCGTTGTGTTTGTGTATTTGCAGGAATTTCCGGGATTTCAGACGCTTCGGGCATAAGTCGCACTGTCCAGACATACATACAGTCAGGTAAATTGAATGTTTAGCAGAGCACATACATGTTCTCACGCCTGGAGAAGTTTGTCCTATAATGCGAACAAATTATGAAGGCGGTCAACCTGCATAAATTCAGATTCCCTGACTGTACCTACATACAATAGTATCAGAAATATAAATCACATCAATATACCTGCGCAGAATGTACAGTGAAACCTGGTTAAGTGGGACCTGGATAAGTGAGAAACCTCCATAACTAGAACTCATGCTGAGGTCCCACCACCTTGACACTGAATTACCTCTGTTAGTGGGACGAAGCAAACCTCTATATCTGGGATTTGTTCTTTCGATTTATCATCATAGTTACCTCTATAACTGAGACAGCGAGTGAATTTAATATACATAAACCTCTGTAACTGAGATAACATCGTTTTGTTTGTTTGCTTACTTAGATATTCTTATTCTACTCACAAATTCCGCACTCAACTATGTCAAGTAATGTTGAGCCTCAATGACCTCCAGTTTTAATTTCGCTTTAGGTACTATCATACAGATTAAATTGTCACACAAAAACCAGATACGATGAGATATCTGTATCTGAACGGATTTCTGTCAATATCGCTCCCTTTACAATTCAATGAACTAACACACAGCGCAAATAACTTATATTTTATTGTGAAGTATCTGTTGGCACCGACATATGGAAAGATGGCATTTGTAGGCAGATAAAATATGACTTACAAGTATTGTGTAGTAAGCAAATAGTAGTAAATAATGTGCGTGTATTTGTGTATGCGCGTGCCTGTGTGAGTATGTGTGTGAGTGCATTCGTACGTGTATGCGTATGCGTGTCCGTGTGTGCGTGTACATGGATGTTCTTATTAGTGTTGCAACAGAACTCTGCTTCCGCTTCCGCTTCTGCAGAAGTTCCGCATGTTTTTTCACTTCCGCTTCTGTTTCTGGTTCCGCAAAATTTATAACAGAACTCTAAACGGAAGCGGGGAGAGAGCGGTGAGGTGCGGTGCAGCCGATGCGACTTGTAACTATTTAATTTTGACTACTAATTTCTATTTTATTTTATTTTATTTTATTTTAATTTATGTTAATGGCACTATTGCATTGGGGGAACCTGTAATGATAGTTGCTGTGTGTATTTGAATAAACAATTAAACAATTAAACAATTTTACGACTATAAAAAAAAATGTTTTTCTACATAGGATTAACGCTTCCGTTTCCGCTTCTGTTTCCGCTTCCGCTTCCGTTAAGATTTACTTTTGTCATCTGTTTGTTATCAGGCGATATGTTGAATGAGGCTGTCTGTATGCGTGTATATGCGTGTGTGTGTTTGGGTGTCTGTATATGCGTGTATGTGTGTTTGTGTCTCACCTGGAAGTTCTTATCGGGCAGGTGTATGGCTATGTGCTGCACCAGATTGCTCCGCCGGTGGAAGGCGGCGCCGCAGTGGTCGCAGATGTAGGGACGCTCGCCCGTGTGCCGGCGCTCGTGGATCTGACAACACAGTTACAATTGGGTAAATATTTGGGCGTTTGAACCGCTGTCATTATTCTCAACACTTTTTTTATTAGATTTATTTAGAAATTGGTATAATAAGTGAGTCATATAAGATCTGTGTTTTGCAAATAGGCACACACTAGACTATTATATACACATTTCCAACAGTATCTGATAAAAAAAGTGTTGAGAATAATGAAAGCGGTTCAAACGCCCGAATATTTACCCAATTACAATCATACAACACAACCAAGGAGCGGAATTTTTCATAGCAAAAATTAAAGAAATCGAACATAAGCTTTATCGACTGTTCCAGTCATCGATGTTACCTGGAAAAAGCGATGCGCGAACTCTCTCTCTCTCTCTCTAAAATCCTACTTCCTACTATCCTTACTAATATTATAAGTCAGAAAGTGAGTTTGTTTGTTTGTTCCGCTTTCACGCCGTAACTACTGAACCGATTGCTTTGAAATTTTGCAGACGTAAAGATAGAAGTCCGGATTAAATAATAGGGTACTTTTTATCCCGGAAAAAATTGATGTTCCCGAGGGAAAACAAAAATATAGTTTGCTTGATAGATCGATATAAATCGATGATAGATCGATATCGATCGATAGATGTTAGATCGATAGATGTTAGATCGATAGATGATAGATCGATGGCGCTGTGTGTCGTTTGAAACGAGAAGTTTTCTTATAGTTGTGCTTTATACCGCAATATAACCGAGTTCCACGCGGGCAAAGCCGCGGGCGGAAAGCTACCGGTCCTAATTAACAATAACGGATCACTCACGGTAAGCGCCTCCTTGGTGGCCGAGCTATAGTCGCAGTAGGCGCAGGTATGTATCCGACCGAGCCCGTGCCGCGCCCTCTTGTGTTCTTGAAGTTGATTGTTGTTGCGACACCGCTTGCCGCACGCCTGCACGAGAATCAAGTAGTTACATACAGTCAAGGGAATTGATAACTGTGCCACTTTGTACCTTTTCACAAGAAATGTCGCTGTGACACCATACTTTCTACTAATCAAAGCAATATGAAACTCACTATGAAAAGGTTCAAAGTGGCACAGGCATCAATTTCCTTGACTGTAACATACACACATATATATTCCATACATACATACATATCCTCACGCCTGTATTCCCAAGAGGGGTAGGCAGATCACATGAATTCAAAAATCCAGTGCCACGTTTAGCAATTTCAGGGTAACCAGATGGTTACATGACGTTTGGTAACAAAAACAGCAAAGAAACACGTTTTTCTATGGGAGCCACCCTTTTTTTTTTACATGCGGTCATACAGTCACACCTGTATATCCAAACGGGGCAGGCGGAGCACACAAAACGCTACATAGACAAATAATGACTATTTCACGTTTGTGGCCACTTCCAGCATATTTTTTTCAGGTTTAGAGTTCACAGTAATAATAGTGTCAGGTTGCTAGCCTGTCGCCTAAAATACACCTTAACCCAGCCATACTCAAAGTGTGTTCCGCGGAACCCCAGGGTTCCGTGACACCTCTGGAAGGGTTCCGCAAGAATTTAGAAAAAAAACACCTCTCTCTGGTAAAACGTTTTGGTTCAGCGTACAGACGGACGGATGGACTGTAGTTTTTTTGTAGGGTTCCGTCAAGTATTTCGCTTTCCAAAAGGGTTCCATCAACAAAAAAGTTTGAGAACCGCTGCCTTAACCTATTTCCATAGTCGCCTCTTACGATATTCACGGAAGAGATGGAGAGGTGCTATACTAGACCCGACACCTCAAAAAGTAAGAACGACATACTTACTTAATCACGCCTGTGTTCCCAAATGGGATAGGCAGAGCACACCAAATATGAAATAGACATAACCATGTTTAGTACTATTTCATGCTTCGCAGCCACTTCTAGCATCATTTTGGGTAATATTAGCTCACCTCGCAAACGCAGTAGTTAGTGTGGAACCTCATATGAGCCTTGTATGTGGCCTTCATCCTGAACGTTTTGCCGCACGTGCCGCAAGAGTACGAGGTTGCCACAGGAGCAGCGCGCCGCGCCGCAGGCTTGCGGCTAAGCTGTAAAAAACAGACTAAAGGTTGGTCCTGCGAAAGGTGCGGAGTTCCTGAAGATGTCCATCATTTACTCATGGAGTGTGTCCGGACAGAAGCTGTTAGGGTAATAATTTTTCGATAACTACCAATATCTAAATTGAACGTGGGATGTTTTTTATCTATTTTATCTGAACCTGGTTGTGTTGCTGCCAGTGTTGTCACATCTACCAACTTTTTGGTAGATCTACCTATTCTGCCTCTGTGCTACCGATCTACCAATCTCGGTCTGAAATCTACCACTTTCGTCCTCTGATTATTTTATAACAAATTTTCACGCGTGGAAGGTGTCGTTACTCAACAGCACTTAAAACGGAACATATTGTCAATTTGTCATACACACATAGCATGCAACATGCAAAGGAAAAGACATTTTTTAAGATCTGTCACTGTCATATCTGACAGTACTGGCACTGAAAGGAGTGACAGGGAAAGATTGCTTGCATTTCGCGGCACTTTCTGACAATTTTTTTTTATTATTTCGTAAAAATATGTATAAACATCGTAGTAATAATCATACACAAGGGGTAATAAATTGGATAAAATAGATGTTGTTAGATTCTAAAAGCATTTTCATTTATTAAAAAATGTACTAAATTAGGGTGGTAGATCTACCTATTTTTTACTTAAAGTTCTACCACAATCTACTAATTTTTGCATCCTATTCTACCAATTTGCCAGAATTGTATGTGACAACACTGGTTGCTGCCAAAATGTTTTATAAGTGCATTTTAAGTTTAAGTACTTAGTTAGTTGTTTTTGTATTTTTTTTGTTTTTGTTTTAACGGGCCTGGCATATTCTATTAATGAATAAAGCCCCAAAAATAAATAAAGAATTAAAAAAAAAAAGGTTGGTCGCAGAGCACAGTGAAATTCGAGCGTTGAACTGCTATCTATCACTGTGGCGCAGTAATTTGGCAATGCGTCGCACTGTGCGAACGAGGGCAATATTACTACGCGTGCAACAGAGATAGTCAGTGGTGAAAAAGCCATTTGAAAAAGAATGTGAATGGGTATTTCGCTATTACAAAATATAAGGAGTCAATTTACTTCTCAAATGAAAATCTTTTCAAATGAAAAATTTAAAATTCGTCAAAGAATACACTCTGTTAAACCAACTATGATAACTATTTCTATTAAGCACAAGCTCACTAACATTCACAATATTTTTCGCTATAATAATTTACATTTTTACCCGGTTTTTGTAATATATAAACTACCTGTTTTATCTTGGGCTTCTCCTCAACTTCTTCAGGGGCCTCGTTGGTTTCAATATCACAATCATTCTGGAAGTCATCGAACGAGCAGTCGTAGTCCACCTCGTTTATTTCCACTTCCACCTTTTGTTTAGTTTTCGGTGGACTCGGGACGCTCCGTTTAACTGCCTTACGTGTCACTTTGGAAATCGATTTCCTTTTGGATTTGACGCCTGAAATTAAATCAAATTAATTGGTAAATTGTAATCCGAAAGATTTAATCCACATATTTTTGACAACACTACAAGTAAATAATGTTTTTTTATATTTCTTTATTTATGTCAATCAACATAGGTCTATTTGTGTCTTAAATAATTACAATTTCAGAACTATTATAATCATTTCAATTGCACACTTTATGAGTAGATGCATATACCCAACCACAGGTTAAAACATTAACAGTTAAATTCCAGCCACTTTGTGCAATCCGTACCAATATAAAATGTGAAAGTGTGTGTATTTGTTTGTTTGTTTGTCCGTCTTTCACGGCTAAATAGAGCGATGGATTGACGTGATTTTTTAGGTAGAGATAGTTTAGGGCATGGAGAGTGACATAGGCTACTTTTTGTCTCTTCAAAACCCCCAATTTTCCTAAAATGAGGGGTGGAAGTTTTCAATGTAGAAAGCTATAAATTGGTATGTATGCTATCTCTTCTGTGACACCCCGAATTTAACGCGAGCGGAGCTGCGGGCAAAAGCTAGTATAAAATAAATAGTCATTACCTAAAGACATGTTTAACAGTGATCGCTCAGCTTTTTTACTGGTCCGTCGGAACTGCAGTGCGCTGTTCATTTTCTCCATGCAATTCAGGCACATCTTTTGAGAGAGACCGTCGTTCTGTTTTATCTGTAATGAAGCAAAACACTGTTCAATTAATTTAGGAAAAACAAATGTTTTAATGGCTTTCGCCTTGACCTTTTTTATGCCTGAAACTAGATTTAGTTTTGGATCTTTAGGCTAGATTTTGTTTAATTTACTTCTCCAACGCCATAGAATGGAAAAAGGAAGAGAGGAAGACCACAGAGACGGTGGGACGACGACATTAGACAGGTCGCAGGAATAACATGGGGTAGAGTGGCCAAAGAACGGCCAGAATGGAGAAGATTGGAGGAGGCCTTTGCCACTTGGCAAACGGACACGCAAAAATGGAAAAAAGAAGAAATAAAAGAGAAAATTCATCTGTAAATTTATTAACTAATAATACTGTATATGTTTTCAATACTTTGTCCGAATAAAGGTTTAATATATATACTTCTCCAAAGACTGAGGCTCGCTCATCTATACTTACTTTAATATTATAAAGCTGAAGAGTTTGTTTGTTTGTTTGAACGCGCTAATCTCAGGAACTAATGGTTTGAAAAGAAAAATTCTTTTTGTGTTGGATAGACCATTTATCGAGGAAGGCTTTAGGCTATAAAACATCACGCTGAGACTAATAAGAGCCAAGAAACATTGGAAAATGAGGAAAAAACGGGGGGGATTAGTCACTATTCCACGCGGACGGAGTCGCGCGCACAGCTAGTAGAGATATAAAAAGGTCACACTCAATTCTTTTTATCTAGTTGAGCAAGAAAAGAGCACACAGTGTGCTTCTAACCACAGGCACTGAGGCATGTTGCTCATGATGATGGGTGAATACAAGTTGAGCTATCTCAATAAGATTATGTGAGTGTATCCATTCATTTTACTACAAAAGAAACTGATTCCAGTTGTTTTTTGTTTTGAATTAAATACATACAACAAAAGAACTAAATACCAGCCATGGTAGTATACAACCAGGCATACAAATTGGCATGTCTTTAGAGAGAGTAAGTTCGCCAATTTAATATCTTTCTCTGAAATCATTCCAAGTTGTGATCATGGTTGCTGCAACACAGCCAAAATGTAAAAGTATAAAAAAAAAAATTAAAAAAAATCCTACTAAGTTTTAAATAAAAAAAAAAAACACTTGTAACCAATCATGAAAGAAAGAGACAACAAACACTTATTACATTTAGTCAGGGAAAAACACTATTGTGCCAAGGCTTGCCTTCAGGACAAGATATTGTAAATTAAACAGTACACCAATAAAGTGAACATAAAAATTTCTATAACTACGAACCTCCAAGCCAGTGACTAGCTTCAACTCTTCAGAACGTTTTTTCTCCGTCCCATTGCTGTAGAAAATGGATACCAGGTCGTTTGAACCCAGACAAGTCCTACAGCAGACAGATTGTGTGTCCTTCTTTTCAGTCTTACAAACAACCGCCGAAGCCCGCAAATTTCGCCGTTTCATACTGTTCAACATCAAAACGGCCAACATTTTCTACGTTTTACTATCGGTTTTCAAATTAACACTGTTTTTAGGTGCGTAGAAACATCAGCAATATCTATGGGAATGGCGGTAACGACGGTGGAATTGATCACTTATTCAGAAATGCATAAAATTTTCATTTATTAGGGAGTAAACAAGATTTTCGGCATTTTTTTCCCGAAATTTTTATTGACTTTGACTTTTGCTTTGACAGACAACGCTTCGATTAGAGCTTTTGATTTCACTGTCTCTGTCTACAAATCACTACTTATATTTTAGTTCCTTGTTTGTTGTTGTCGCTTGTATAACGCCTTCAGCGCCTTCTCTGTTTCCCTAGTCTGTGGTAATAGTTAATTCAAGTTAAAGTTAAAAAACTTTGGAAAGTATGGAAACGAAAGGGAACATGTACGAAAATGTGATGGAAACTGTATAATACTGACACAATGATACAAAAAATCTTTCTGGAAAATACGTTTTTCATCTTAATTCTTGGACCAAGTTAAGGGCCGATAGGACCTTCCTACATCAATGTCTTAATTTAGCACCGATTTGTTTTGCTACTTGCCAATAGATGTCACTACTAGGTACTCTTAAATCTAGCCATGGATTAACAATCTCACCAAATAGCTAAATTTTACTGGATACCTTAGCAATAACAAAACGCACTGATGAGGTAGCCCCTTGGACCAAGTAAATAAGGACTGCGAGGTCCCCACTAAAGG
>BHDV01000034.1:9854-25518 GCA_005406045.1 Adoxophyes honmai
ATTGGATTAGGTTAAAACTGCGACCCCTACAGAAAACAAACTACCACCAAAAATAGGTTAGGTTAGGTTAGAACTGCGACCCCTATAGAAAACAAACTACTACCAAAAATAGGTTAGGTTAGGTTAGAACTGCGACCCCTACAGAAAACAAACGACTATCAAAAATTGGTTGGGTTAGGTTAAAACTGCGACCCCTACAGAAAACAAACTACCACCAAAAATTGGTTAGGTTAGGTTAGAACTGCGACACCTACAGAAAACCCACTACTGCAAAAAAAAGCAAGATGAATTATATTTTAAACATACCGACTTATGAAATTAGAAGCTAATACATTACTATTTTGGTGCCACATGAAAACATTTTAGAAGTTTCCCGCTTGAATGCATGTCACAAATTTAGATACTAAATAATAAGCACGATGCCAAGTTATATTTACAGTGGCTTACATAGAAGATAATTAGTGGCTAAGATGACATAATTCAGACGACGGTTGATTGCGGCTGAGTTAGTAATTTAGAAGGCAACTTAGATTTTTCAGAAGCCGATTATGGTATTAAAAAGAAGTCGGTTTAATTACTACCCTTTTCTTTTTACAATAACAATCCAACGCGTTTACGTAAGAAACCCAAATTTTGAAAAATCACACGTAAGGTTGGGGGGGTGGGGAAGGGGGTTGAATAAAATCCCACGACATCTCACCAGGAGGGGAGGGAGGGTCAAAAAATTGAAAAAAACACCTCACATAATTTATGGACGCCCCCTAACTAACACCACAAAAATAAAGTTATACGGCGCTTGCATTTTTTTTTTACGCTAGAAATGGTATACTCGAACCAATTGGTTCCTGGGCCAATAGAACCTATTTACATATTCAGCGCCACAAGTTTACTGCCGAGCCATACCCGCCGCGCCACCTCGCATTTTGCTCTAGGTACATTTTAACGACATATTGTCGTCGTCGTCCTGCGGCGCGGGTTGCGTAATAACGACATGTTGTCGTGCGTGGCGCTGAATGGGTTAAAGGTAAGGTTATAGTGGCATTGCGTTGCTTGAAAAAGGAAAACTATTGCGTTTATTGTGACAACGTTCTGCGGGGTCAAGAGTCAATTGGTTCGCCATACATTACATTTTCGTACGAAGAATATTTTCCTCGAAACGTTCCTAGTAAACATGTCTCTAAAGTAAATGTTATTAGGTATATTTTTGTTGCAGATTTATTACGAGCCAAATGCTTCAGGATCTGTCTACAAACAAGGAGATACATTGGTAGAGAATACGCTTTTAATAAGCCTTTGTCTGCTACAACTGTGACTTCAAGTGGAAACATCTTTTCAACACTTGTTATTATAAAAAGACTGACAGTTATTCGATAAACAGGGTCCAGCTCTGATACCCTGTTTCTTTATTTTCTGATGGTTAAATCTGACTTAATACCACAGAATAGGTAACATTCCTACTTACAGAAAGTCCAACACATTCACGACCAAGCCTAAAATCAAAACATCTGCGCGGAACAGAGTAGTCTATAGCTAGTACAAAATGAACCCGGCTACCGGGTTCTCGGTATCTCGCGAATGTTTTGAAGAACCCGGGAGCCGGGTCCTTGGTTCTTAATGTGTTAAACAGATTAATTGTACGTCATTTTGGTACTTTAATAGTACCTACCTAAGTATTGTTATGAACATGAATTCTGTGATGAACGAAGCCGTCCAATTTATGAATAAAAGATTTAGTTTTATTAAATGCCTTTATTTATATTAAAAACCATTCAAACCCATTTGAAATCACACTTAAAGGCTTGGGTGGCGAAGTAAGTTAAATTATAAAAATACGGCCTCGGACTAGACACAATCTGTTGAAATGTTACACTGTTAAAAAATAAATAATTACAGTAGTTATTGTTGTAATGTCGGCTATTAACATGGAATCTATACTTTGACGAAATCGTGGTAGAACGCTGTAGCAGTAAGCTTTTGATGTATTTATGTAAAAAAATCTTAAATAAGATCAAAAGCTCTTCCCTACAACAAGGTTCTACAGTGTATAGTACGTGGACTTGTCAAGATATAGTAGGGGAACCACACTGCTATTTTCGATGATAACTATTTACCCACGAAGTTACGAATTTGCACACGACGGCTCAACAAACACCGTTACACCCTTTTTTTCAAAGGGCTATCTATAAGTATTTAGATCAAATGGTGCAAAAGATACTTTATGTTGCCATGATGTAAAAAAAATGTTGGAAAGAAGCATAACCTAGAGTAATATCCATGATCAATAGCAATACACTCTTGATGTACCTACACATTGTTTGTTCACACACATTCGGTCTGTATACAGTCTGTATATAGCACTCTTATGTGGATGACTTGTTTGTTGGTACAAATGTTTTTGCAAATAAAGAATAAACAGCTCAAAAAGCGCACAACGCAGCGTGGTTCAAAACACGCCATTTGACAACCAAATATGTCATTAATGCAATAAAAAACAGCTCAATGTAAGTTTACAGAATATGATCTCATAAATATTATAGTCAAAACATTTAGATAAGTACCTCTATGATTTTCGTCTTGTGATGATTTACGATTGTCGATTTTGAGTTCTTACTTAACGCATTTTAATGGTCACCGTGTAATACTTTCGATTTAACAATACCAGAAACACTTAATATTGCTATTTGGCAAGAAAAATATAATTTTGCTGTTAGATTACTACAATTTCATTGATCATGCACAATAAACAAACACGGTTAAAACATTACCTTGTGATGACAATACCTTATTGCTCTACGTATGGCAGACTGATCTACATACAAAAATATTACTATAGTACACGAAAATGAGACACAATCTAGAACGAAAAACATACCACCTAATTGTAAGACAAGTCTCCTAATATAAAATCTGAGGTAAGCATTTACCCCCACAATAGCAAGCTAGGAATAACGCTAAGCACCGTAACTATTATTGCTTCTAAGCAGAATTTAAGTTATCACAAATTTAGATAAAACTAGCCATAATTTATTTGATTATCCTGACGATGTTCTAATGCGCATATCCGAAAAAAACTCTTAATACGAATCATACATAAAATACATGCAAGAAAAATCAATATCGTATCATGTTTAAAATAAATGTTTTGGCATTACATTGTTTAAAAATTAATAGAACATGCACATATCGATTTATGTGACAGGAACGGGATTTTAACAATGGCTGGGTTTTGAAGCAAACGAAAAAGTTTGGCACAGTATCAAAATTCCACATTTTCGACAGTCGGATACATCGTTTAAATAGATAGACTATTCAATTTATTCCCAGTCAGGCCTAACTAATCCTTAAAAACTAGCGAGAAGTATAAATGGAATGGAAGTATAAATCCCGTTTATGCTACAACACATGCATTGATCAAGCCGCCGTTAAAATATCTACCTGCAGAGATACAAACACGTTAAAAATCAAAACATGTAAATAAACAATGCTGTAAATAAATAAAGGTAAATCGTAGTAAATAATGCAATAAAACTTGCGACAGGTATTCGATTACAACGAATCTACACTGTACCAGCGGCGTAGAGGCACCAAACTATATCTAACACCGCACGCTCGTAAAGACACCATTATTTGTAAGTGCATCTCAGAAGTGCATTAAAAGGCCACTGTTTTACATCCCAAAAGACTATTTGAAGTTGAGCAGTCTGCATTGGGGTTGTTTTATCTTGCATTTGAGTTGTTGTATGAGGTCGAATATTTTTAAAGACGGGCCGACTTTCATCTCGAGCAGTTCTATGATTTCGTCTTTCGACAGTTGCAACAACATGGGGCCCGTGATATTGGTGAAATTGTCGCAGTAGGGTTGGCAGTCGTTGACTGTGAGGAAGCGAGCGACGTCCGCGGGGGTCCATAGCTCGGGTTCCACGGAGTTTAGGGCGTCCAGGGGTACCGTAGTGTTGACGAGACGCGGAATGACTTTGTCTGTTTGGTTGGAAGTGTCCGGGGATGCAGGGGCGGTGTGCACGCATGAGTCTTGCGACGCGTCTGTCGGTATGCTCTGTAACGGGTAATTTTTCCAGATACAATGATTTGTGACAAAAGTGGCGAAACTACATTAAACTTTAAGTATCATCAATAAAATGGTATCATAATGAAATGGGTCTTCTGGTAAGTGCTTTAAAAGCTAACTACCATTTCGTTCGGTCCTTGAGTAGCTGTTTGGTGTCCTGATACGACACGGCTCCAATTAAGCGAGGTACAGTCGAACCAATTAATTCCTGAGCCACCTCAGAACGTTATCATTATCACAATAAACGTATTCAAAGATTTCCTTTGCCTAGCAATACAGTCACTAATGGCGTTGACTATAAATAGATTCTATGGTAGGGCAAGGATCAATTAGTTCGATAGTATACTTCAAAACCTAATTAGATTCCAATACACGTCAAAAAAACTACCAAAGATGGCAGAATGTCACAATGCCACGTGTCATCATCATTGTGACATTTCAGGGAAAACCAACCTTTGGTCCAATAATTATGTTAAAATTAAATTATTTCCAAATAATATGATAAAGATCAACCCAATTTTAATAAATGTTTTCTATGCATTCTGTTGAAATAGGTAGTACTGTACCTAAGTCTAGATATTAAGTACTGGCTATTTTATATAAGTTTTTAATCTGTCTGTAATCAAAATTTATACTTGTTCTATTTTTTTTTATTTGGAAAAACTTGCTTGTCAACAATTCAATCATTCACAATGTAACTTCAATTCCACCATTATACTTTTTGCCAACTACAACAAAAATTTTACTACAACTTCATCGCCTAACAGGTCATGGTTCGGTAAGGTCATAAAGTCATTGTGCTAGCTTTAGCGAGTGCATTTGTTAATTATCCTATTATTAGCTCCATGACATGAAAATAAAAAAGTTTGACAGACAGACAGTGACAATTCCAATTAACCTTCTTTTATACGCAAGTGCAACAGAGAATCAAATAGACGATGCTCTTTCAGTGAAGTTTTGGCAGAAAAGTATTTTAGTTTTCATCCCGATATTTATGACATGAAAGCTATTGATACCTAAGCGAACTCCTTTTCTATTGATTATCAGTGAGATATGTCCGCAAAAGTAAAGATGTCATTACGACATGCGTAATGCAACAATCAATGTCATAGAAGACAAACAAACAAAATTACAACATGGTTCCACAGTGGGCTAGGAATCAAATTGGTTGACTGTACGTAAAAATATGATTTTTATATTTTCCTAAAAATGTACTCGCACATTATGTTATGAGAGTATAAATTGATACCAAATGTTGTCAATCCCTGAGTTATTGCCATTGTAATAAGAACTTGTTACCTATAAAACAATTTAATTAAATATCTTTTTTTACGACGAGTATTTAAATAAGATTATTTATTTAAAAAGGAAAATTAAGTGTTTTCTTTAATATTATAAATAAAATATACAGCTATCTATAACATTTACAGAAGTGAAAATTTACTGATCACCTAATATGTCATTTTAATGGCAGCACTTTTTTGACGTGTATTGGAATCTAATTAGGTTTTACAGTATAGGTACATTGAAAACCCCAACAGAGTTTTGACTTAGCAATCCAGGGGGCATAATTGCCTTTATTCTATTCACACTTTTAGAAAGTGCCAAAAAAATAAAAGAGCCACAGACAGTCAAAAGTATTAAATCCATAAGAGCGAAAAAGACGTCAAGGCATCGGTAGACATATAGTTCTCGTCGCGCAAAGCGTTTTTCAGTCGGCTATTGTCAATTAACCAAAACGTGTGGGACGACGAGTTAAACAAAAACAATCGACCACTTACCATAGACTCCTGTATCCCCTCGTCCGTGATCCGTTCCTGCAGCGGTTCCGTGGCCGCCTCCACTTCCATCTTGGACTCGTGCTCGTCCGGCCGGGACTCCACTTCGGCAGTCTCCGAGACGCTGGTCGGCGGAGACAGACTCTTCGTGTCGGCCATATCGGACTTCTGGGAGCTGTCCTCTGTGGTATTCGCAGGCCAGATATAACTTAAACTTATGAATCGATCACTAACCATAGACTCCTGTATCCCCTCGTCCGTGATCCGTTCCTGCAGCGGTTCCGTGGCCGCCTCCACCTCCATCTTGGACTCGTGCTCGTCCGGCCGGGACTCCACTTCGGCCGTCTCGGAGACGCTGGTCGGCGGGGACAGACTCTTCGTGTCGGCCATATCGGAGTTCTGGGAGCTGTCTTCTGTGGTGTTCGGGGGCTGGACTTGGACTTTAGGCACTGGAATTAGGAACGGTGGTTCAGTATTGCTTTGTATGTGGTAAGTATAGTTACGCTGTCGTTTAAGCTACTAAATTGAATCACAATCTCGAAAGTCAAAAATGTGGAAAATTTTAGCACAATCGGAAACTGAGAACTAGATCAAATTAACTCACAAGATTTGATTACAGACTGATGAAAATAAATAAAAGCGTATTGACTGCTGCCGCCGATGCGTCGACGGCTGCCGTCGACATTGTGGCGATGGCTCAAGTAGCCTTTGCCGTTCACAACTTGCAGTTCGTCTGTAAGAAGCCTAGCCAAAAAACATAGTGTACGTGGTTCACAAACCTGCTGCTAACTATATTATATCTACCAACTCAAAACCAAAAAAATATGTGACTTATAGCCTCTTTCATAAACTCCCTCGTAAAATGCCTTTTATATTGCCTAATTTGGGACTAGGTGATTGCTGTAAAATGTGTAGTGTAAAAAAAAAACATAGGTATGTAAGTAGTCTCTACTAACGTTGGTGCTTCTTCCGGCGGCGCACGTCCCCGTAGCTCTGACATTACCTTGCCTAATTTGAGACTAGATGGTTGGTGTTAAATTGTTTAGTGTAAAAAAAAACTAGTGTCAAGTTGCTAGCGTGTTGCCTAAAGTATACCTAAAGACCACACGGGACATCAGGTTAATGCCTTTTATTATCAGTAACATAGGTAAGTAGTGTACTGACGTTGTTGCTTCTTCCGGACTAGGTGATCGCTGTAAATTCTGTAGTCAAAAAAAAAAAAACACTGACTTTGGTGTTTCTTCCTGCGTCTCGCGTGCCTGGCGGGCCGCCTAGCGACACGCGGGGGCGGCGGCATGGGCCCCTCGAGCCGGTGCGCGACCGCGCGGCACCAGCCCACAGGGTACATGTCCGTGCTGTGCGCCCACAGCCATTGGTCGTACTCCGAGCCCCAGCCGTCGAAGTGTACCTGACGACCAGTCAACTATTAGTCCCTTACAGGTGTACCACTAATATAAGTTACATCGGCAATCTTTGGCGCCGACGAGCAGACAAATAGCGAATGAAATCGAATGTATAAACTGCATAAACTTTAAGCATAAGGTAGAATAATGCAATATAAGATGAAATCTTTCTTTCTCGCTCATCTCGCCAAGCAAAATGGCGGGCGCCGAAGTTGCCGGCGTTGCGCGCTGTATTAGCCAATGGCCGTTAAAGATTTTCCCGCGCAATGGCACTGCATTATGATTGGCTAAAATCCGCATTCACATAATGCATTCTGCACAGGTACATTGATGAGACTTCTATTTCTGGTACTTCTGTACCTATGAAATTGGCATTTTGCGTGAAGATTTCCATAGAATTTACATTTTCTATACTAAATGTCTTTTCATTTATTTAGCAACCAAAAATGCTAGCGTTATAAAACTTATGTCCGTGTTATAAGACACTTATTAACCAACCAAGAGAATCAATTTTGATTTAAAAAAATGGATCAATTAATAAATGCAATCATTTACAAAATTATATCAAAATTCCGGAAACATAAATGAACTTAATTTTCAAGATATTTTTTGTAGCGTGTACATATATTATTATGTTTTGGATTTATGACAGTCAACATTTGCACCATGAAGACAGAATTTCTTTATAAAATCACTAGAGCCGCATGCCGCACACGCAGCCGTGCAACACGAGGTGGTCACTATAAAACACTCACGTCTTGACGCATGCGACAATTACCTTGAGCAAGTCAGCGACGACGCGCGCGACAGTCGCGACGCAGACGAGCCGCGGGTCCATGAGGTCGGCGCACTCGAGCCGCATGCCGCAGACGAAGCCGTGCGACACGAGGTGGCCGCGTGCCGCAAACAACGCTCGCCCCGCGGCCCGCGCGCCGCAACTCGATAGATACTGGTCCCAACTGAACTCTTCGGCGGTGTAACTAAGACAAGAGTTCAGTTAGATCGATGATTTTTAAACTGTGAGTCAATGACCCGGGTTCGCACTCGTGGTTAGCTCGAGTTGAAAATCCCTTGACGTTCTAGTTAAAAACTTCAATGTCTTAAAAACCACTGATCAGCAGTGTTCAAATCTGTTTAAGAACCACCGCGAGAAAACTGGTTTTTTGAAGAAAAAAGACCGCATGTAATCAGTTCATTTGTTGGACAACGACGATGCTACAAACTCACAGAGAGACGGAGACAATGTCGTCAAATTTATATCATCCCTCTTTTTGCGTGGATGGTTTAAAATACATTTTTATACTAAGTATTTTATGATTTTTGGGATGCGAAATAGCCTTTACCACTGAGACTCCACTATCTCTCTGTATGTCCATCGTTCATCCGTCTATCACAGGGCTCTATTTGATGACAGTGCTACTTAACATGATAGATATTTCATAAACATGGAGTTTACTCTTACCCAGCAGGTGGCACTAGTGGTATGTTGTTAGCTAAGGCGAATCCAACGGGGAATATGCAGGGTGACCTCTGGTGGTAGCAGAACCAATCGCCACCCGATGCGTCTGCAGGGTAGCAGTCTATCCGAATCATCATGTATCTGTATGGAGTGAATTTTTTTTATCATTTCATTGCCTCTAACTACATTTTTTAAATACAATTTTGGGGGAAAAATGTAAAACTTATTCAGGAATTGGAAGCCTCCAGAACCTCCAGAAAATGACAAAATGGCGGGCTTTGCCGGATGCGAATTTTGCGACACACGGTTCTAAGGAAAAAATGAATGACTTTTCGAGCTCTATTAAAAGGGTGAATGAATGGTGTCATTTAGTATGTTATTAATGTGATATATCGCGGCGTTTCCTCAACTTTACTTAAAAAAGTGTGAAAATTTTTACGTTAAAATTCCAATCACAAAAAACCAGAGTTTAAAGTCAAACATAACATAGTGGAGGCTGATTCGCATCGGCTTCAAGCCCGTAACTACTAACTACCATGTTCGTCATACTACTTAACTAAACCATAATTATTACGAGTATAAGAACATTTTAAACTGATATGAAACACGGGTCTCAACGCGATATGATTATTTACCTTTATTACTCCGACGTTTCGACACGGGTTGCACCGGCCGTGGTCTCGGAGAACTCGGTGGTCTCTTGAGTTCTCCGAGACCACGGCCGGTGCAACCCGTGTCGAAACGTCGGAGTAATAAAGGTAAATAATCATATCGCGTTGAGACCCGTGTTTCATATCAGTTTAAAATGTGTACAAAGCGCGAGAGTTTAAAATATTATATAAGAACATTATTACTAAAAATTCTTACCCCTCATTCAAAATTTGCATAACCGTAGCAGCACAGACGGCTGACAGATTCAGAGGATCTATGGCTTCAAGCTTCATGCCTTCTACGAACAGCGGTGGTTCGTTGCTCGGGTACTTGTAGAACATTTCAGAGGTCGTATCATTAGGTAAGAAGCGCCCTGTAGCCACCCTTTGGCAGTAACTCTGCGGGGCGTCCAAAGGATGCCCTATACGGAAGGCCCAGCCCACTGGGTGTATTAGTGGGGAATCCTCGTGACACCAGAAACCATTGTCTTCTGGTGAACTGTCATAGTATTTGACGTGAAGCCGTTTACCTATTATTTCACATACGCTAGCAACCTGAAACATGTTGTGCGGATTAATATGTTACTCTTTGTTTTGGCTATGATGATAATACAACAATTAAATACTGATATCTCACCTTAACCTGTGATATTCTATTCTTATCTACAACTTCCATTATAGAACCAATGCTAAATCTCGATTTGAGACTGTCATTCAGCTTCGTGTAGAAATTTGCTGGTAATGTCCGCGCACCGGTCAACTGTTTTACTAGAAACCTGAAATACATTCCAAAACATTTGAATGTTGATTTTAGGTTATGTGTATTTCTTCTACTATCCTCTATCGAACCAACTGATCCCTGTCAGGAATCAATTGGTTCGATGGTACATTCTATAATCCTGCAGCAAAGCTGAAGTGCTTGCACTGTTCTTTCCATTGTGGGGTAAGATTGCCAGTGTAATAGTAGTCACAAAAGTCAGTTCTGTCTCTTTTGGGTTAGCAACGCACTGGAGTTTATTTCATATTGCAGTTTATTGTCACAAAAATGTTCCCGCACATAGAGCCTAAAACTTAACAATTCAGCCGTACTCACTTCTTCCAATCTGTGTACTTGTCTTCTATACTTCTTGGTGGTATGAGTGGTTTGCCTCGCGTCGCACACCAGCCCACTGGGTGAACTTCTGAACAGCATAGGTTCACCCAGAAATCTTTAGAGTCGTCGCTACCGAAACCTTCGTAACGCAGCAAACCCATGTAACCTTTTACCTAAAAAAATACTCTACTGTAGAACAAAGAAACAAACAAGCGGACTATTTCTATCGCGCTCGGGATCGACGAGAGCTTGACGGAGGAATGTGATTGTGATCCCAAGAGTCTTGGTATAATGCTTCTGTGTCACAAACCAACCCCTACTGTCATTTTGCTTACATAAATGTTATTTTTGATAAATCTCTTGTTCAATTGGCTTCAAACAACACGAGTTTCGTATGTCATGTCATGACGTTCAGTCATCCCATAAGTTTCAATTTTAAAGTGAGATTGGTTACAACTAGTCAAATTTAAAGCAAATTTTATACAGGCTCTAAACTTTAGAGGCTAAAGCATTCAATTAATGCCCACTTTCTAAAAAATATGCTCACGTGGACTGAGGTTGTAAAATACTACGCATATTCAAACACAATCAGACTCACTTTTAAGACTGTTGCCACCCAGAAATAGTCGTTCATCTTCTCTGAATAGTTATCGCAGTCCATATTCTTGACTTCCACCTTCATGCCTTCAAAAGTGTTGTCCCACATCTCGTGTAGCGGAGCATGTTTGAACAAGCTCACCGGGGCAGCTAGGAAGTCACAGCCGAAGAGTTCATCTTTCCATTCGTAGCTGTTCGCGACTTGGGCAGCCGATTGTTTGATGGGCCCAGCCTGAAACGCATCCGACTATTATAATCCTGTATGTATTTCTAATCTTACTCCTGGGAACTGAATATGAAGGTGTGAATTATTTTTAAGCGGTCATTACACTGTCATTCGACGCATGCTCTATGCGGCGGCAGCAGTGTAAAGAATATGGTAGTAAATCTGAGTAGGCAACAGCAGTCAAACAGACTATACTCTGTTTATTTTAGGATGAGAATTTTAACGATCAAATCCTCACGTATTTTTAAGTAAACCCAAGGTACCGCCGCAAATTATGATGCAACGTCATCGCCCTCAGTCCGGTTGGAATTTTAGACACCTGGGTTGGCAAAATACCTGCAATTCATCTGGTATCTCTTAGTAATGAAGATTGCTTACTATCAGGTATCCCATTTGCTTTTCTTAGACATATATCTAGTTCCACGGGAATAGGTCACACACACAAGAACATGTCTTGTAATGACATTCACTCATTCTATTCAATCATTCTTCTTTTATACATAAAGTTCTTTGCATGTGTTATCATTCACTTCAATTCTCATGCAACTAGGTAACTACCAGAAACTTTCGCCTTAGGTTAAAGCAGGGGTTCCCAATCTTTTTCAGCCCGCGGCGCACCCACAAGTTTAGAATTCAGTCACGGCGCCCTACCCTGTGTAACTATTTGAAAAACATACAGTACAAATATGTTCAGATAATGGTATTATTTAGGTTGAGAGGAATTATAATGAAAATATGTATAAGTAAAAATATGAAAATGGTTCCGGACAATGATAAAGAATCGACTCACAGTGGCGCCCCTCAAGACTTTCTGCGCGCACCAGGGCGCCGCGGCGCACAGTTCGGGAACCCCTGGGTTAAAGATTTACCTGTATGTCATTGAGTGTGGCATGCCACTGTTCCAGTTGTGGTAACGGTTCCATGGGGATTAGCCCTGCCATATGCTCGGCACCCTCCATGAGTTTAAATCTCCAACTACAGTGACGTCGCCTCTGCTGTCTGCTCGAGTGGCATCTCAAGGAACAGAATTTGTTGTTACGTGGGTAGAATTGTCCACGACGTCCGACACGACCGCACAACTCACATATTGCTGAAATTTTATATTTTGTGTCATACATTGACTCCCAGCTTGCCTGATTGGTTAATAGTTGGAAAACCTGACTATTAACCTTTCGTATGCTACGGAGCAGATCTGCTCCATTTTAAGGATATCTTTTTTTTATTTTTATTTTAATCACCATAATTTGTAGATATTGAAACAGAAGAGTCTCGAATGCAGTATATTTTTCCTTTCCCGCATACGAGGGGTTAAACTAACTCCTGTTCTTGGGCTCTTATCTGTTTGACAAATGCTAATGTTTTTTGGGATCTTAGATGGTCAATTCCAGAATTTTCTAAGGGACCAAGACCAATGTCCTCAGTTTTGGAGTATCAGATTCTTCCCGCATAAGCTTCTTTTTTTTCATTGATTAATATGTTCTGCATCAGTAATATGTACAGTCAGCCATAAAGATACTGACACAGTTAAAGTGTACACATAATCTTATTGTCTCAGCATTAACCTCATAAAGCCTTAGGCAAATTTTTACTGTACAAAGTTTACTAATTTCATCAAAAACAGTTGAGATTAACTTAGCCTAAATTTAGGCTGTTGTTCTTTATAAGGTCAGGTGCAAATATTTCTGACTCTTTGGCTGTGTCAATACCTTAGTTACTGAGTGTACATTAGCTCATTTATAATATAAATTAAGAGATTACAAAATTCCTTAGACTTAGAAGATTAAATACCTTGATAAAATGTAACTAGAAAAGAAATCAGCTAGCAACTTTGCATACAAAACGGAAAAGAAAAATGGTACAGTGAACAATGCAAGCATTGAAGTTTAAAGAGTCATATTTTTTAGACTGTAATGAATGAGTGCACTTCAATTAAATGAATATTAAATAATAAGCTTACGAAACAATGCCATGTCTATTACATTTAAATTTGTGGTATATAAGGGTCTATATTAACACATTTTCAAAAGAAACTGAATATAAAACAGATGCGAAGTTTACATGTTTTGACCAGGGACATTTCAAATAGATTTTGTATCAATGATTTAATGAAATTTTCCATCAGTTTCTACTTTTTCACTTAAGTAAAGTTCAATAGACCAATGAATTTTATTATACGTGCTATCATAAAGTTACCATTAGGATTTTTTTATTTACTAACGGTGACAAAAACTTACCGTAACTGTCTTTATCTAAAGGAACAATTGAAAGATCATCAACAATATCTCCCTCTTCCGAGAAATCAGCTGATTTACATGCATTTACACCGCTCGTGGCATGGTAGTAAGCCATATTAACGTGACCGCCGTGTGAAAAACTAACACTTCAGTTGTAAACACTGCAGTAATCATGACTTAAAATTACCGAATCAAATCCGATTATACAATACGAAATGTTCAAATTGCACGTAATATACATACGTTAACCACTTCTCTCGAAATGTACTACTAAATATAACCATTTGAATCTAGTATTTCACAAATAACAAGAAGTGAATATTATAAACAGCAGGCAACCATCCATCTTTCATTTTCATGCAAGCAAAGCAAGGCAAAGGCAGTCAGTTCGTTTTTCGTTCAGTAGTCAATTAAAAAGGGACCTGTTCACTATCGTTCACGACGTTGTTTGTATGATTGTAGAAATACTTTTTTTTTTTTTTTAATTTATTTAAACGGGCTGCGTACAAAAAGTCACATAAGCCCATAGGGCAAAAATAAAGAAATACAAACAACAAACATTAAAATACAAAAACAGTAAACTACACACAACTACATACAACAGTAAACTACATTTAGTTGCGGTTCACCTCAACCATAGCATAAGCCATTAAAGCTATGTCTGACACCGGGTTAGCTAAAGGGGGTGATCGACAGGCGAGTAAAACCGCGGTTTTGAAAACCGACGAGCCTGGCTCGGCTCGTTGGCACTGATCGACTGGCGAGTAAAACCGTGGTTTTGAAAACCGACAAGCCTGGCTCGTGGCTCGTTGGCACTGATCGAATAGTGAGATACGTAGTACGTATATCCATTATTTAATTGTAACTGGACTGAGCACGTTACGAAGTAGTAGTTCAGTTTGTTTCCGAGTAGGTAAACAGCTCTTCTCGTGCTCGTCCGTCCGAAAACTGACGTTACTGACGGACGGCTCGGCTCGCCGGTGGTGATCGACACGCGGTTTTGCGTGGCGAGCCGAGAAAAAATATAGCAAGACGACGAGCCGCGAGCCAGGCTCGTCGGTTTTTAAGACCGCGGTTTTGCAGTGATCCACTGGCGAGCTTTACCGACGAGCCACAAAACCGTCGGTTTTACTCGCCTGTCGATCACCCCCTTTACGCTCTTCTTATTACGCCCCGTTCACATTTGGCTGTCGTGTTGTGTTGTGACGCGTCAGAAGGGTATCGGTTTCATACATTTTGTTCTGTAGCGTTCACACTTATAAGATGCGATCTGTTGTGACCGCTTGTGTTGTGTCGCGACAGAAGCGATCCCGGTCCGCCACAGAACGGGTGAGGCGCGGGGGGCGGGGCTCTGACGCGTCAGATAAAGCCCCGTTCACATTTGGCTGTCGTGATCTGTTGTGTTGCAATCTGTCGTGACGGCTACCGTTCACATTTGTCTGTCGTGTTGTGACGCCTAAACCAGTGTTGCCATCTTTGTAGCTTAAAACTAGCAACTTTTGGGATAATTTTAGCAACTTTTTTTCCGTATATTTAGCTATTTTTGGATGATTTTTTCTCCAATTTAGCAATACTTTATTGTAAATTATTTTTTATCCTCGTATGTATTCAATAAGTAGTTCTTTTTCAATATCGTGCAGCTCTGACGCGTCACAACACAACAGATACCCCGTGCACACTTAAATATCTGACGCGTCAGAGCCCCACCCCCCGCGCCTCACCCGTTCTGTCGCGGATCGGGATCGCTTCTGTCGCGACACAACACAAGCCGTCACAACAGATCGCATCTTATAAGTGTGAACGCTACAGAACAAAATGTATGAAACCGATACCCTTCTGACGCGTCACAATACAACACGACAGCCAAATGTGAACGGGGCGTAAGTGTGCACGGGGTCTGTGTTGTGTTGTGACGCATCAGAGCTGCACGATATGGAAAAAGAACCACTTATTGAATATGTACGAGGATAAGAAATAATTTACAATAAAGTAGGTATTGCTAAATTGGAGAAAAAATCATCCAAAAATAGCTAAATATAAAGAAAAAAGTTGCTGAAATAATTCCAAAAGTTGCTAGTTTAACTACTAGCTAGTTTAACACGACAGACAAAAAAATGTGAACGGTAGCCGTCACGACAGATTGCAACACAACACAACA
>BHDV01000034.1:26827-44717 GCA_005406045.1 Adoxophyes honmai
TATTGCGAAATTCTTACGGGATCGGGAATTAGCGGGAAAATCCCGTTGTGTGAAAAATCTAAACCGCTTAAGTTAAACGCTTGAAGTTTGGCATACAGGTGCCTTAGTAAACTTTAAGCTTAGATGCAAGGGGATATTGCGAAATTCCCACGGGAACGGGAGTTAGCGGGAAAATCCCGTTGTATGAAAAATCTAAACCGCTTCAGTTAGTCGCTTGCAATTTGGCATGCAGGTGCCTTAGTAAACTTTAAGCTTAGTTGCAAGGGGATATTGCGAAATTCCCATTGGAACGGGAATTAGCGGGAAAATCCCGTTGTATGAAAAATCTAAACCGCTTAAGTTAAACGCTTGAAATTTGGCATGCAGATACCTCAGTAAACTTTAAGCTTAGTTGCAACAGGATATTGCGAAATTCCCACTGGAACGGGAATTAGCGGAAAAATCCCGTTGTTAGAAAAATCTAAACGGCTCAAGTTAGACGCTTGAAATTAGGCATACAGGTACCTTAGTAAACTTTAAGCTTAGTTGCAACGGGATATTGCGAAATTCCCACGGGAACGGGAGTTAGCGGGAAAATCCCGTTGTATGAAAAATCTAAACCGCTTAAGTTAGATGCTTGAAATTTGGCATACAGGTACCTTAGAAATTTCAAAGCTTAGTTGCATCAGGATATTGCGAAATTTCTACTGGAACGGGAATTAGCGGGAAAATCCCGTTGTTTGAAAAATGTAAACGGCTTAAGTTAGACGCTTGAAATTTGGCATGCAGGTACCTTAGTAATTTTAAGCTTAGTTGCAACGGGATATTGCGAAATTTCCACTGGAACGGGAATTAGCGGGAAAATCCCGTTGTATGAAAAATCTAAACCGCTTTAGTTAGACGCTGGAAATTAGGCATGCAGGTAAAATGGAAATAGTCGAAGGAATGAGGAGTGAATGACATAATTAGGCTACTTTTTGTCTTTTTATAATCCATCACTTCTCTAAAATGAGGGTTGTAAAGTATTTATGGAGCATTCAGCAGTTTATCAATGTTTTCTATATAGCTTATGCCTAGAATCTTTTTATCCTATTCCCAAATTGAAAGACATATACAATAAACATATCGCGTATTCAAATAATTCTGAGATCTCTTCTGTGTCATTCCGAATTTAATGCGAGCGAAGCCGCGGGCAAAAGCTAGTTATTTATATCTTATTAAATCTGTGCTTGTTGTTACTAAACTATTGCTCTAGTCGAAAAAATATATATGACATCTAGTGTACAAATTACTAGAAAAACATTTACGTTTCACCAGCTTTCTGAAAAGGTATCATAATCCATAATAATCTTTAAGAACTTCTCACATTACAACATTAATTAAAAATTAAAAAAACCCCCGACGAGCCCCAACTCGATGGCTTTACTGAACGTGTAACATTCTCATCACACCTATCAAATGACCTGATGACCTTGAAGATCTGAACCGATTTCCACCAAACATAGCTAAGAACACTCTCGACGGATATAGCTTTCGAACACAAAAAACCGCATCAAAATCGGTTCATCCGTTTGGGAGCTACGATGCCACAGACAGATACATACACATTTACACACACACACACACACACACAGACATGTCAAACTTATAACACCCCGTCGTTTTTGCGTCGGGGGTTAAAAACTGCCTTAAATGAAGGAATTCGTTTGCGTTTTGGTGTTGACCGCGGCAGTTGTGCAAACGTTCCGCTGGCGGTGCTGTCTCAGTTTCCATACTATTTTGCGATAACTTGCGATGCTTATAGTCGTCGATTTAAAGCTATCGATAATCGCTCATATCTAGTTTTTGTCGTGTCTGTTGGGTGTATTTTTGTTATGCTGTCACTGTCATTCATTCATTCAATGTGTCGTCAAGTGTCGTGATTTATTGGACGATAGTTTCTTATCTTTGCGTATTGCCGTGTTATTGTTGAATTTTAAAAGGTAAAATCTTTATTTATTGTGCTAATAACTAATCTTTATACATTTTGTAAGCAAGTCACAAATTTTCCGGCCTTGAATAGTCTAGAATCTAGAATTTTCGACAAACATCTTGTCAAACTCTCACGCTGCCATTTTATGTTATTGCTAGTATATTTGTTATTTTTTATTATTTTTATGTATACCCGACTTTTACTGGGAAATTACTCTTACCCTATATTTAAATAACTAGTTTTTAAATATATTTCCCTGCCTGTAGGGACTAGTTGCAGTAGCGGTTACGCAGTAGACAAGCCTGCAGGTGATTTTATACTTGTTGCATCATAATTTTCGAAGTGCATATTAAGACTTTCGCATTCGAGTATTGAAACGAAGTTTATAGCAATCCAATTGTAATGTAGAAGTACAGACGTTAAAAATTTATCATTTTCTATATCAACACCGATTATAGTTTTGTGAACAAAGGGTAGTGAGGAATCTTAGATTTTAACTGTAATTATTATCGGCGTAAATGTTTATGGACGTGTTCATTTAGTTAATTACGATCATTAGCTTTTCATCGAGAAACTATTAAGGCCAATCAGGATATTAATGTATCTAATACTTAAAATAATATTAGGTCACTTTTTTCCTTACACTGTAGGTATATTGATATATTTTTTTGTTCTAGAAAACTCCACCACAAGGCTAAGCCATGGCTAAAGGTAAGTTTGAACTTGAACATTACGTATTTATTATAGTAGTTGCTGTATTTAGTTTCAATATGATAATGTGATCATAATTATCTTGTGGTAAGTTTCACAGTTTTCTATGTGATCCTAAAGTCCTTTTTTGTTTTTATCTTCTAAAAAAGGCTTATTTAATTTATGTTTAACTTGGAGCAGTTTTCAGTATTTAACCAGTAGTTACAAGTAGTAGGTACCTATAAGTAGTTAGAGAGGTCACAAAATACTTCTACCATTGTGGGTTTGTTAGTAGATGAAAGATTTTAAAACTACATTATAGTGGCTGGCAATAAACTTGGCAAGATCGTAAGTGGTATTAATAAGTTTGCGCATCGTTTTTACCTGGAAAAACTGCAAATTTACCCCCACCAGTTAAAGTCAATATAAATAAATAAATAAAATTAATATATTACATAAATTTGAATTTTATGTCAATGATACTTAAGTAACAAATTCATACATACATACATACATATTCTCACGCCTGTATTCCCATAAGGGGTAGGCAGAGCACATGAATTCAAAAATCCAGTGCCACATTTAGCAAATTCAAATGATCAAAATTTGAAGCTGGGCAATAGGAGCCTATAGTAGTAATTATTACATTTTGCTCTATACACTAAACTTATTTGTTAATGCAAAATGTAGTCTGTAATTTGGAGCTGATCAAGTTATACAGGTTTAGAAGTAATATTAACTGTTTTCTATGCACAAAATTTTACATATACCCGTGTGGTGCCGGGTTAGAATAGCACCCCCCTTTCTTCCCGTGGGTGTCGTAAGAGTCGACTCTGGGAAAGGGTTAGTGTATTGTGGGCGATAGGCTAGCAACCTGTCACCGCAATATCACGTTTAACTATCTGGTTACCCTGAATTTGCTAAACGTGGCACTGGATTTTTGAATTCATGTGCTCTGCCTACCCCTCATGGGAATATGGGCGTGAGAATATGTATGTATGTGTAAAATTTTACATAGTTAATTGAAAAAACAACATAAATATAACACAGTCAAAATCATGACTATTTCATGATTTATAGTCACTAAACAAAAAAAAATTCTGCCTTAACTTGGATAGCAAAGTACTTTATTAGTGTTGTCTAATGTTTTACAAAATCTGACTACAATATGGTATTTAAAGTTAGAACTTTGATTTCGACATCTTTGAATTGCACTACTATAAACTAGTACATATTGAAAAATCAAATGAAACTGATGAGCTTAAATTTTCATTTTGCTCTAGTAATGGATTTCAGTCAAATACACACAATCTCAAAAAGTATATTATTGTGAAGGTAGATAAATAAAAAAATAAAGAAAACCGTTTTGTAACTGACATTGATTTTTAACTTACCCTTAAAAGCATATTGTTGCCAAATGTCTACAAATCATTAAGGTAGGTCATAGATTAAAAATTAATGATGCTAGAAGTGGCTGCGAAGCGTGAAATAGTCATAATCATGGATATGTCTGTTTCACGTTTCGTGTGCTCTGCCTACCCCATTTGGGAACATAGGCGTGATTTTATGTATGTATGTATGTATAGATTAAAACAGAGGGCTTAAGTTCTAGGTTATAGATTAAAACACAGGGCTAAGTTGGTTAAAAACAGAAAAATCATGCATTTAAGGAATCTGTTTCATCTCTACTTGTTCATGCAAAAATTATTTATTTATTTTCACCAAAATGGAGGTTACAGTCACCATTAGTATGTCACATTAGATGCTGAGGACTATATTATGCAAAAGACTATATTAGGTAAATAAATTGATATGGTAAATCTATATATTGTGCATTGTGTAAAAAAAGGTGGGTAAATTCAAATGTTAAATTACTACATAAATTACACCAATTACTTAAAATCTTGCAAAGTATGATTTTGGAATCATTATTGAAAAAAAAACCACATAATCTTTAAAGATTTCAACTGCCTAGCAGCTATCACGGTTCTTGAGATAGACCTCGCAAAATTGTGACCACTAAAAACGGCCAAAATATCACGTTTTTTCTATGGGAGCCCCCTTGTTTTTTTTTTTTTTTAGTATTTGTTGTTATAGCGGCAACAGATATACATCATCTCTGAAAATTTCAACTGCCTAGCTCTTACAGTTCTTGAGATACAGCCTGGTTACAGACGGACAGCAAAGTCTCAGTAGGTAATAGGGTCCTGTTTTCACCCTTTGGGAACGGAACCAAAAAAATTGAAAAATAAGGGATACATTTTTATTTGGTTATTAACTATAATCAACAAAGTTATACTTAGATGGATCATGAAAATTTCAGAATGTGGCAGGTGAAAATTGTACCATATTGTGATGTCTGATGTTACCCTAAACTTCTTAGTGCCCTATGCCCATTAATTTTTGTTAGTTAAAAAAACATGTGTAATTGTATTTATTAGTAATCAAACTGACAAGACTTAATGAAACGGTTTTTTTAGATGTCCACCCTATTCCATGTTCTTGATAAATTAACTACTGTACATGGCAGTTTGCTGTTCTGTTAGAAAAGTAATCTCCAAGTAGTGAACCTAACATTTTGAACATTGCGTAACACCCATGACTAGTTTTACCTAAAGTTATGTTGTGGAAAGGTGCAAGTATAGCAATGTGATATTGACAACGAAAACGAAATAAAAATTGACATAGAGAATGCTGTCGAGGGATTACCCTTAAAACAAACGAATGAAGTAGCCAACATTGAAGAACAAAATAGAAGTGACGTAAACAATCGCGGGATTCCCCGTATAATCTAAACGTAAAGAGTTGCCAACTTGGGAAATACTTATACCCTATTTTTTTTATTTCAATAAAAACAATGTTACGTAACATGTTGTTTGAAGTTTGAACTTCCCTCCCGCCCATGTAACGTATTGTTACGTTTAACAAGATCCTCGTCCCTCTTTCCAAATTGCGTTACGTAATACTTGAACACCCCCTTGTTAGTACAAATGTTATTAGAAAAAAAAATGGTATTAAATAGGCAAGACAACTAAGAATAGACTGACAGACTACTAACAAAGTGATCTTAGAAGGGTTCTCTTTTTTCTTTAAAATATATATGAATATGAAATCCTAGAAATGGTTAAGTCTGTTGGTAGGTTGTTGGTTGTTGTTAAAAATTAACTCTTTACAAAAAAAAAAACTAGGATACAGTGCTTAGAAGTTTTGAGTGACATCTTTATACATTAGTCCTTTTTTCCTAGGAGCGACGTCACAAGATGAAGCTTGATCTTTATCTATTTTTTGGGTTCCATATCCAGGGGGTAAAAACGGGACCCTCTTATTATGTCTGTCCATCTGTCTGTCTCCTGGCTGTATCTCAAGAACCATGGTAGCTAGACAGTTCAAATTTTTACAAATTATCTGTTTCTGTTGCTGCTATTACAACACTTACTAAAATTAAAATAAAATAAATATTTGAGGGGCTCACATTCAAAAACACCATTTTTGTGGCCTATTTTTGTTTGATATCAATAAATGGTAATAGGTATGCTTGTTTACCAGTCAATGGTATGGAACCCTTCATTCAGGGGTCCGACTCGCTCTTGGCTGTTTTTATTTATAATTATGTATTTAATTGAATAAACCAAAAAAATTATGGCCTACTTTCAATAATACACTTCAAACAAACTAATAGAATAATACATTATTAACCCACCCATTGACATAATCGTAATCACTGTCTACTTGGGATTGATACAATGATACTATATTAATTGTTTTGGGTATTCCCCGTAATATAGTTTATTCCTTAATATCTTACCAGATTAGATAATTAGGACTGATTACTAAATCAGTATTGACTCTATTGATAGGAAACAAGACTTCTGGGTTTTATTCGTTCAGACACTATACTCTATACATTTACATACCTATAACATTAGATTTTTATGATTACATCCTCACATTTTTGTATGTAAACTCAAGGCGTAACTGCAAACGCAAACGGTGATACATTCCGATTGTGTTGAGAATATTATATATGGATTATGATACCTTTTCAGAAAGCTGGTGAAACGTAGATGTTTTTCTAATAATTTGTACACTAGATGTCATATTATTTTTTTCGACTAGAGCAATAGTTTAGTAACAACAACTACAGATTTAATAAAGCATAAATAATGTTTTCACTGATTTCGAAGACTTTACTTGTTTTGTTAGGGTTTTTGTATTTGTTTTAATTTGACAATAGTTTAATAATTAAAAAATAAAAAATAATTACCGCAACAGACGCACAATTTTTTTAATGTAAAATTTTGAGTAATTATTAAAAATTCTTAAATAATCAATAACTCAAGAACCGTTAATTTTTGGCCATACATATGAGGGCTTAAAATATTGCATTTTAGCTCCTCTATCAAGTCCTACCAGGAATACGTCGAGTTACCAATAACCCTGTATAGATACGTATTAATCACAGCTCTCCCCAAATGGAGTATTTCTGTGTCTAATAGTTCTACTTTTAATAAAAATTTATTGCACATTACTTCTAATATTCCTTTGTCATCCAGGAAAAAAAAAGGGAGGAGGAAAGAAGGAGGAGCAGCCGGAGGTGCCTTCAGTGAGCTCGCTGTCTATAAGCGAGCCCGGGCCATCTGCGTCACAGCCCGAAGCAGAGTCTGAAGAGGGCTTGGGCATGGGCATGTCAAGCGCAGCTGCCAAAAGGAAGGCAAAGAAGGCCGCTAAAGCTGCACCCATAGGCACACTCATAGGGAGTGCTCAACCAGCCGCTGAGCCTGCCCCAGCGGCTCCGGTTCCAGAGGAGAAGAAGCCAGAAGTAAAGCCCGAGGCACAAGAGGAGGATGATGGATTGGGATTGGGGATGGGTGGAAAGAGACGGCCTCGGAAGAAGAAGTCGATGGCTGCTCGGGAAGCCACTGCGACTGAAGATAAGCCTGAAGCTGCAGTAGCTGCACCAGTGCGTACGCAGGCTCCTATGCCAGCACCGGTTGTGCCTACTGAACCTGCTCCGCAGAGTGTACCGGCTGCTGCACCTTCGCCATGGGGTGGTGCTGGGTAAGTAACTATATTTTATACTAACTGACGTAGGTTACAATTAACACTTAGGGTTGCTTGGGCTAAAACCGACCAAGAGGTTATTGAGTGTTTTTTATTTAGTGAAAATAATCTGTTTTTGTAATTGCTTTTACGAATATTTCATGGTATAATATAATTATATAAATCAAAATTCAATGGCAATTGCATAAATAGTTAGATCAGAGGCGGGGTAATCTATTTCAATATTTGTTTTGGATATACCTAATTACTTACTTTAGATATTAAAGATAATAAAATGTCGCAACGAACATTTCTCAATTTTAAAAGTCAATTCGCTTTTCCTTGGAATAAGCAATGCGCTAACGCACCCTTACTACCTACTTAAAATCTTGCAAAGTTAGATTTGAGGACTATATGCGTCTAGGGTAGCTATACTCTAGCCGGTGTTTTGTATTAAATTTATTTTACTAATAATAAATAGTTTTAGAGTGAAATAAATACGACACATATCTACCTAGTAAAATTTTACTATACATTGGTAATACAAAATCCTGTATAGGTACCGATAAAAATCACCGTGTAGCCAACAACGCGTGCAAGTCTAGTAGCGCATCGCACACGACTACCCGTCGTTTTCTGACCCTTCTAGTTCGACAGCGACAGTTATGTAGCCATATTTTTGTCGTTCACTTGACTAGGTCGCGCCGTGCCGTGCTTGTGGTATATACCAGGAACGCGAGTGCGGTGGTCAGCTGGTCATTTTATAAAAAGTTTTATTTTTTTAGACAAAATTGTGGGCGTCGTAGTAAAAAGAATCTAACCAACAAAATTTTAATTTTCATTCGAAGCTTTTTTTTGCTGACTACTTTTTGCCAACTGTACTTCATTATCATCCATCCTAGAGTATGTGCACCAGATTTTCAAGTCAATCAGACGAACCGTTGAAGAGTTGGAGACAGACCCGACTGGGCCACCAGAAGTCCACTAGCGGAATATTGTATTGTCATCTAAGTTACGTAGGTATACAAAGTTTCAGCTCAATCGGTCTATTGGAAGTGGTTCAAATCTTCCTTGCAAGATTTGTAAACAGAAACACACATACAAAAGTGAAGTTAAATAAAAGCTTTTAAAAATGTCCCCAATTTTTCATAGAAACTATGATTCCAATCCATGACTGCAATACTATTTTTTTAGCAATCTGTTCGACCGTGCTCCTGATTCTGAGTAGGAAAAAAAGTAAAAAAAAAACTTTTAAGTAAAACGGTTTTATTTTAGTCTAATCAATGTGTATAAAACCGTTTTACTTAAAAGTTTTTTTTTTACTTTTTTTTTTCGAGCTTTTAGTTTTTTTTTTAATTTGATATAGTGCACTGTATTCTCCTTGCAAAGACCTTTCAATTGATACCCATATTGATGGGGTAGATAAGAATTTGGTCATCCGCCATTTTGTAGCGGCGGCCATTTTGAATTTACAATGACAATGAATGTACATTATTGTATTGTCACCACAACTAAAAGCGCATACCGAATTTCAGATCAATCAGTTGACGGAAAGAGGGTGAAATTTCCATTTCTAAATTTGAACCAACAAAGACCAAAGAATAAAGTCTAAAACAAACGGGGTAAGCTAAGTAAAACCGTTTAAAAACTATTATAATATCTTACCTAATTGAGAAAATATAGGGAATGTTATACTTTTTCTAAAATGGTCCAGTTACGTCTCGCAAATATGGTACCATGGTCTTTTTAGAATACTCATCGAAAAAAATAAATTAAACGTAAACATACATAACAATCATGTCTGTATACTGTTTTAAACTTCCGTGAGTCTCACACATATTTATGTTTATTAAAAAATACCGTGATTAAGTCCCGCGTAAACATAAATAATCATGTCTGTATTCCCAGTTGCGGTAGGCTGTAGGCAGAGCACACGAAACATTTCATAGTCAAAAAATTACTATTCCCTGTTTCGCAGCCACTTACAACGTCATTTTAGGTTAAAACATAGATGGAATAGTGTATGTAAGGGTATAGGTTGCTAGTCTGTCGTCAAAAACAGGGTTTCTCAAACTTTCAGCTCCGCGAACCCCTGTTAACAAACTTTCGGTTCCACGAACCTCTTACTAACAACTGAAACCCCCCCCCTCCCAAGAAAAAAATACATGTGGAAGAAAATTAGGATTTTTATTTGAATAAAAAAGGTAACACAACGTACCAAAAGAAATGTCTTTGTACTTAATATTAATGTGATAGGTGTGCTTATTTCTTGTCGCAAATGGATTGCATGTTAAGAGTTCTTTTAATTTTGGAAAATTTTAACCTTATTTCTGACTCGCTATCAAGTCGATTTCTGTATTCTGATCTTGTCCCGAACCCCCTGTTGTCGAATGGCGAACCCTTAGGGGTTCGCGTACCCCAGTTTGAGAAACCCTGGTCTAAAACATACTTACGTAAAAAAGTAGATACATACTATGAATTATACATAAATTTTGTAAAAACGTAATTAAGAAAATTCATATAATTTTCATTGATTGAAATATTAGTCTTTTTCTGGCGTCTGTAGTTAGGCAGTGACAAATATAGTCTTATCTCGTGCTAAGCCCGCTGGTGTCCCGAGTGCGTATATTTAGAGAAAAGTTTACACATGTTAGTTTTAGTACTAAAATTCCTAAACAGATTTAAAATATCGAACAAAAGAGACGACTTAATGAACTTGGTAGTAAATACCACGATTTCCTTTCTTCATAAAGGTATAATCGAATTTGCAAATTTTACCTGCCAGCATTATTATTCGTAAGCTTAGCGATAGATGCATAAACAAAAGATTATTATTGTTCCTTTTTCGAGAACTTAAATGGCAAACGACCCATCAGCCTATTGTTCTATCTCGTACTTAGCTACCTGGTAAATCCAAATCCTTTAATTGAACTTTTACGGCGTGCCTTTCTTGAGATTAATGGAGATAGTAGTGGGGGTGCTTCGAGAATTAATCATTGTCGGGTGCAGCGACACTCACTCTGTATTTGGCTACGCTTTAGGCCAGACTACTTTACTCCTGCTCTATTCACTTGTATAGTAATTGGTTGTACGAACAATTTACAGTCGTGGTAGAGGACGCGGCCAACCTGCTGCTCAGCCAGGGTACCCACAAGGCCAACAAGGTTACCCGCAAGCACCACAAGGTTACGCGCAAGCACCACAAGGTTACTCGCAAGCACCACAAGGTTACGCGCAAGCACCACAAGGTTACCCGCAAGCACCACAAGGTTACCCACAAGGCCAGCCCGGATACCCACAAGGTCAGCCAGGCTACCCTCAAGGTCAGCCAGGCTACCCACAAGGTCAGCCAGGCTACCCACAAGGTCAGCCAGGCTACCAACAAGGGTATCCACAAGCTCAACAAGGCTACCCTCGCCAAGCCGGACCGCCAAGCATGGGATACCCTCAAGCACCACCACCCGGTGTTGGCCACCCCGCGCCACCAACGGGCTACCCACAGCAGGCCCCGGTATACCAACAGCCACGAACCGTTCAACCCGCGCCTCAAGCCCAACAAAGGATGATGTCACCTCCGCCCGGCGACGCACCTCAAAGTGCAACCACGCAACCTCAGGCAAGAACCATATGCCGGTACAAAGTACCGCACAGGATTGATGGAAACACCGTGCCTTGCACGCCTGTGCGAGTGATCACGAACTATTTAGAGATGAAGATCGCACCTCTGAAAATAGTGAGTATTATTCCGTTTCAATCTAGACTTTTTCGGTTCTAGTAATTTCGTAGAAGCTCAAGTTCATTTAAATGCGTCTGTTATTAGAGTATTCTTCACGAGACTACGGTCTTGTACTGCCTTGTGACTCTTAACTTGACTACTATAAAATTACAATAATATTAGGTGCCTTGGTGCTTTGTAAAGGCTTTAGCTATCTATGATTAAGTTCAATATAAAGTGTTTTTTTTATTTTAATTTTTTGCAGCACCGGTATGATGTTTCCTTTACACCGGACAAGCCAAAGAAGTGCATTGCACAAGTATTTGTACTGTTCAAGAAAAAGCACTTCCCCAGAGAACTGATCGCATTTGATCAAATGAAGAATTGTTACTGCAAGAATCCTTTGCCCAATGTACCGCAAAACGACCGATTTGCCGCTAACGTAAGTGTAAATGCATAGAACTTTTAAGTTTTAGATAAAAAATCGAAATGGACAAACACAAATTTATGCATGCTGTTTTAAACTCTTTAATTTCCTGAATTCTTGTCTATTCGCTTTCACTACCAAACGGTTCAGTTTTTAACATGATACGGTTAAATAATGTACATAGTTTAAGTGACAATACACCATTTCTTAAATACAGAAGTAACTATAGTAGATTTGTTTAGGTAGTTAAAACAATGTAAACAATCTTGACATGTCTTTTTATTGAAATACACAGTCTAAAAATCATCATCATTATCATGTTTAACCATCTAGTTACCCTGCTGAAATTGCTAAATGTGGCACTGGATTTTCGAATTCATGTGCTCTGCCTACTCCTTTTGGGAATACAGGCGTGAGAATATGTATGTATGTATGTATGTAAAAATGAAAATCGTTACACTATACAATTCAATTATGAAAGTAAAAGATTTTTTCATACCTAAATTGTTAAATGTAAAGATTTCAATTTATAAAGTGTACGTTTAAATAAAAAGACACGTCAAGATTGTTTATATTGTTTTAACTACCTAAACAAGTCTACTATAAACGCATATACCTGCTCCTTTCCGTCGTGGGTGAAAAAAATACACAAAATCAATTTTTTGTTCAACAAAATATGCAGGTGTGTCGATAATAATGATTTTCAACAAAAACGTGGGCTTCCTTTTATTTTTTCCTTTACATCCAAAGTTCATAATTATTTCTCTTGTACGCAGGTCGATTACACAGACGCCAATGGTAAACAGATGAAATTCGAAGTCTCCGTCAAGTTCACAGGAATTGTGGACCTCAATACTATAATTCAGTAAGTATGAATGCTAACTCAACGGTCACAGCTCATTAGAGTTTCTATACTAGAGACCTTTAGGTACTTAAAAGATGGTAAACAATCTTGACGTGTCTTTTTATTTAAACATACACTTTATAAATCAAAATCTTTACATTTTACAATTTAGGTATGAAAAAATAATTTACTTTCATAATTGAATTGTATATTGTAACGATTTTCATTTTTTGACTGTGTATTTCAATAAAAAGACATGTCAAGATTGTTTACCATCTTTTAAGTACCTAAAGGTCTCTAGCATAGCACTGGGAGCGATCTGGTGACGTTACGCAGTGAGCGGATGCACATTTCCTTGCCATCCGTTACTACGAGTATGATATGATCACACACATTTCGTCTCGTCGACAATGTAAAAATTATCTATGAAGGCTTGTGAAACAGTATGATTTTTTTTTGTTGTACACGTTTTTTAACAAAGTTTCTTTCGGCGCATCCTTCTCGTTAAAGAGATGGTCTTTTCCTCAGAGCAAAAACAAAGAGGAGATGTGGTAACTAGATTTCCCTATAAATAAGCGCGTGACATTTTGCGGGGTGAGGGGGTGTTTAACTTCCCCCACTACGTCATTTTCCATCTGCTGGCTAGTAGCAAAACTACTTATGTAGGTTGATGTTAATCATAACTATGTAATTTAGCTATTCCACACTAGATGTCAATAAGAGTAAAATGCAATGAGACGTATCGTCGCAAAGCTAACAATACTGCGTAAGTCAGTTTTGCTTAGTTTTCAGGAGACACAAAAAATTGCATTAAGTATTTAATTTTTACAATACGTGCATGATATAAATGCAAATATTATGAGGTATCGAGTGAAGATAAGATGAATATTAAAGTATGCATCTATTTGGCCTGAAATGGTAATTTTCAAGACTTATACGGGGTTTTAGTCCAACAAAAAGAAGACTTAGCGGTGTTCGTAACAAGGGCAAGTATCTAAACCAAGGATTAGCAGAGTATTTTAGAGTCTAGAAAAAATACTTCTGTTCACGACTTAAAAGTAACCCTGCATATCTGACAAATTGATCATGTAATACATCCATTTTGAAAATACCGTGTGTATACTATTATAATTATAATACAATTGTAACTACAAAATAATAAAAAATAAAAACGAATTCTAGGAACTTCAATTCGCTCCCCTCAAAAATGTGTATTTCACAGTTATGTTAGTTTAGCATGGGAGCGACGATATTTGAGACATTCATAATATTTATTGTACGTGACGATAGATGGCGGCCCGTTCAAATTATAATTATAAAAAAACATTGAATACTGTATTTAGCAACTAAAAAAAGGCTGAAGTACTAAATGGATAATAGTTTCCAATGTCTTCATATGATTATTGCAATAAACTAGTAACGTATTTATATTTTTTAGTTACCAAAAGTGCCGCCATCTAGTATCGAGTAGTAATTTGTACTTAAAAACCGCAAATGTTCTAGAAGGATTTTAATAAATTGCGTATAACATTACTTACGAATGGAATATGATGCCATTCGTAGCATCATAACGTCCGTCTGAGTAACTTTGACATAGTAGAACACAACATTTTATTATGTTCTTCGTAAAAATGCGAAAATGATGAAAAATTGCGAGTTTCGGGTGATGTGCACCTGACGAACGCTGACAGCATACTTCCTTAGGCCCCGCCCACATGGATGACGTCAGGACACAATTTAAAAACACAGTGCACAATTGCTTACGCCAGCTCCTCTTTGTTTTTGCTCTGAGGTCTTTTCGGACCGCTTGCTGACTCAAAAAAAAGACGTGTAAATGTACTCATAGGAGTTTATTTGTGTGATCACTCCTCTATTTCTCCTATGGAGGTTGTAAGTAGTGACTAAGGAAATGAGTCAAGCTATGTTTTATGCGACAGGCTAGCAACCTGCCACTATTATACCGGCTAACTAAAAACCTAAAAAATATGTTAGAAGCGGCTACGAAATTATGCAACGTAGCGTGAGCACAGGCGTGACGTATGTATGTATGTATGAATTTTAAATATATATTCCCGTGTTTTCTGCCAGGTACATGCGTTCAGGCGGCACCTCTCTGTGCCCCCCAACTGAAGCCATCCAATGTGTCGATGTCATCTTGCGACAAGGCACTCTTGAGTCGTATATCAAGGTTTGTATCGCAGTTCTGATGTGTGGTATTCAATAGAGAATATTTGTATTTTTAACCGACTTCAAAAAGGAGGTCATCAATTCGACCCGTTTTTTTTTTTTTTGTATGTTACTCGATATCTCTGAGATCCGTGAACCGATTTTCAATTTTTTTTTAATCGAAAGGGTACAACTCGAAATTGGTCCCATTGGCACGAAGTCCGGATCCGATGATGGAATCTTGGAGAAATCGAGGGAACTCTTCAAATGTTATAGGGACATGTACGGCGTTTTCGGTAATTTGTTGATAAAATCGAGAATTTACATTCTGTAAATAGGATTTGGTGTACGGAAACTGATGATGAACACCACAGATGGCCACTAGAACTTTACTTCTGAACGGCCAGTGTTTCGATGGTGTTGATTAGATGTGCCGATTCGGATAGTTAAATTACTAGGCGGAAACAAATGTACATGGTGCTATTGAACACGGTACCATATAAAACTGGTCTGATGCTGGAACTGGAAAGTACCCTACAAAACACGGTAACAAAACAACGTAACCAAGTCGTGTTTGGTGTTACTGGAATTGTCGTGACAAGCATTCTGAGTACAGAAGCTCTTTTTGACGGTCAACGCATTATCATTTTTCACTAAAAAGTACAAAATAAAACAAACTTTTTAACAAAAAATAAAACCGACTCCAAAAAAAAACCCCTGCACAATTACACATTTTACTATTGAGCTTAAACACTAAAAAGAACAAAATAATTCTTTTCTCACAAAAAAATGGTTAAGCTACGCTAATTTCAATTTGTAGCTACCTATGTTACATATATACAACATTAACGTATTACTATTTAACACGTATTTACATTATTACAATCATTATTAATGTTTGGAGTCGGTGCCAGCCTGCAACCACGGGTAAGGAGAAATGATATTTAATAAGCCAAGTGGCACAGACTCCAAACATAAATAATATTTTTTGTTAAAAAGTTTGTGCATACATTAGTGTCCGACCGAAGGTACAATTTTGGCCGAAGCCGAAGCCGAAGCCGATTAATCGGCTTTCATCAAAACCTTCGGCCGAAGCCGAAGCCGAAGCCGAAGGTGTATTGACCCCATGTTGACCATAAGAAATACGAGAATTTACTAATAGTAAAAAAAACGGCAGTAAATTATGTGCAGTTTTCGCTTCTAAATCAAGTGTGACTATGTTGTTATGTTATGTGTTGTCAGTAATTGATATAATTAACTGCAAGTAATGCGATCGGGCTGGCGAAACGCTGTCCTGCTAACCGCTGCGCACTATCCGTCTCGCTCTGGCATTGTTTGTTCAATTTCAAATCACAACTTGCAAACCTTCGGCTTCGGCCAAAGCTTCGGCCAAATTTTGGCCGAAGCCGAAGGTTTGGCCGAAGGTGGTTTTTTTGGCCGAAGGTGGCCGAAGCCGAAGCCGAAGCCGAAGCTTCGGTCGGACACTAGCATACATGTGTTTTTCAATCGTGCTATGTTGGTGTTTGTTCCATTTAATATTTGGCACACATCGGTTTGATAGCGGCCGGCAACGAGTTTACATACAAAGTTACTGTTCCACATTAATTTATGACACAGCACCATGGCATTCAGCCATTAAAAACGCTATAAACGAGTATTGGTTAAAAATATGAATAGGTTGTAATTTTAAAGTCGCAACGTAATCTGCACACATGACAAGTGCTTGTTTTTTTATTACTGAGGGCAAAGGAATCTTGGTCCACAGCATATAAGGCCGAAACAATGGCTGTTGTTTTTATGATACCGAAAATAATGCTGGTATGGACAAGTACGATTCAACAAGGTGAAGTTTTGTCCAGTAACATGATTTAATTCTTTTTTGAAGTGACGTGATTTTTTTGATTTGTTTTTTATTTAATCAGAGTAAAATTATACATACCTCTAAATGGGGTTGCCCGCCTCATAACCTTCTCGTTACTCGCTCGTCCATCTGTATTCGGCCAGCAACTATTTATGGTTCCTCTACGTTATTCGGGAAGTTGAACGAAGTCAGACGAATACGATAGTGTACAGGCACTTCGGCTTGCCTCGTCAAACTTCGCGACGCCTCGGGCGATTTCCTTTTGCTGTTGGTTTTTACGCCCGAGTTAAAGGGCCTGAGGTTACACGAACGGGTTTGAACGAGTGTGTAGAGTCTTCGAGTAACTTCGCGAGAAGTGTGTGGGAGGGAATAATTCCCGGCATCTGTACTAATGTTCCGTTTTCGTTTCGCAGGCGGGACGGCAGTTTTTCAAGCGGCCGTACAGCCCAATAGACCTCGGCGATGGTTTGGAAATGTGGACGGGCCTGTTCCAGTCGGCTATTTTCACGACGCGCCCGTTCATTAACGTCGATGGTGAGCACACAACCTTAATTTTAGCACAGAATAGTTAATAGTACTATGTACAGAATGTCCACTACCGGACATGTTTAGGCGTAAAATTTTTACTACTACTTTAGATTGTTTGGGTTTCGATTGATTTAATTGCCACAATTTCGTTGCCAGTTTTGAAGATTGATTTGATTTCTTCTGATTTACTTTCAAACTTTGAATCATAACGAACCTGAATTTCGACTGAAAATCATCCACAAAAGTGACGCTGATCAACGTGCGTACCATCGAACTAATTGACTTCTAACCCGCCAACTTAGAGGACAGACCTAATAGAGAGTCAATGTCATTGGATTTGTTCGAAGACGATTCCGCCAAACCATGCGGAATTCGCTGTGCTCTTATTGGCCGGTCCAAGATCGCGCGTAACGCAGTGGCTTTTTCCTCTATGGTTATTGGATCTTTACAGTTTTTGTAACAGTTTGTAAGTGGTAAAACACTGACGGTTTGCGGGACTGGATGGCTATCGTTGTTTCTCTATTGCAGTGTTTTTCAACCTGTGGGTCGCGACCCCCTGGGGGGTCGCGAAGCTTCTGTAGGGGGGTCGCCAGAGGTCGAGAGAAAAAGAATAAAAAAAAGGATACACATAAACATTTTTATGATAATTTATTTATGTTTATTTCAAA
>BHDV01000034.1:46526-92746 GCA_005406045.1 Adoxophyes honmai
ACACGATATATTAGTATTTCCGGATTCTTGTCTGTATTAACAAAGAAAATAAATATTAAAGTTCAAATTCTCAAACTCACGCCAGAAACGCTGTTTGACGTCACATGCAAGTAAACAAAGGCACCACACAAAGAAGCTGTCAAAATTGTCATGTCAAATTATCAATGTCCACTTTGACCACAGATACCTTTCATGGTATGTGACGTCATCAATAAATCGCAAGCGTTTTAGTCACAGATACATTATTAACGAATATTAGAAATTAATAGAACAAAATACTCTAAAAATGCATAATATTTTGTACAAAAGAAAGTGAAATATGTTTAATTTTCCTATAAGATTATAGGATGACCACAGGACGTTAGGATGGCCACAAATTATAGTTTATTTTTACTGTTGTCAAAGACCCTATTGAGAGGTGATTCTGCACCTGACATCACAAGTCCAACCAAACAGTCTGTTTATGTGCTTTCCCAAGGATAAACCGATGCGCGAACTTACCCCCACTACTTAATGTTGCCAAGTGAGATTCCAGGGACTCACCCACCAACCGTTTGTCCAACAGTGGCCCACAAAGGCTTCCCGAAGCAGCAGAATTTGGTGACAGCCTTCATAAACGACTTCAGGCTGAATCCGACCAAAACGATCGAACAGCAGCGCGGCTACTCTGCAGAGAACTTCCAAATATTCGTCAAAGGACTCAGGGTAATCTAGCTAACTCTTCTCTTTTAGCTTCTTTCTTTTTCTTTTTTTTTCTTTCTAGCTTCTCTTCTTGTTCACTTTTATAAAAACTGGCTAAGTGTGAGGTCTGACTGGCCCATGAAGGATTCCGTAAGGAAGTAACGATACAAAAATTAATTAAATGGTTGATTCAATGAAAGGTAAATTGCGGTTAACAATTTATGAAGTATTAAAAAGAAGTGCTTACTAGATCTCGTTCGAACCAATTTTGGTGGAAGTTTTCATGCATTTACATCATATATTTTTTTAGATTTGTCATTCGATTAATTTAGAAGTTAGAGGTGATGAGAAAAAACTTTCTGCATATCAGAATTTATAACAAAAAACTTATTTTCAGGTGGTCGCTTATATAGGAGGGGATACGTCACGGTCAGGCCAGAAGCGAGAGTTCATTGTGAACGGCCTGTCCGAGCCTGCGAACCGTCTCACGTTCAATGTTGAAGAAGACGGCAGAAAGAGAACCACCACCGTTGCCGAATACTTTGAAAAGATGAAGGGTTGCAGGTTAGTCATTATCAATCCAAAGCACCCTGTGTCCATAATGTATAATCCAGCCTGAATACGCCCTACTGCTGCACAGGGCTCCTCTCAGTATGAGAGGGATTGGGCTATAGTTCCCACGTGGTCCCAGTGCGGATTGTGTTAACACCCAACTTTAAATCACTCCATTGCTATGTGCAGTTTTCTTCAGCAAGTTTTCCTTAATTGCTCGTGTTAAATCACACGTAAACATCATGCCCTTATTTCCAAATGAAGTAGGCAGAGCAAACGAGACATAACATAGTCAAAACCTTGACTATTCCGCGTTTCGTAGCCACTTTTAGAATAATTATAGGTTCTAACATAGATGAAAGACCTCTTCCTCAACATTGCCGCACTTCAAAGCGGTCAGGTTTTGTATAGAGTGTAACAAAATAAATTTTCTATATGGAAACAACTTGTGATTGTGAGTAGAAATAAAATAAATATTTCAGAAAGTATCACCATACCAGCAGAAAAAAATCGAGCGACTGTATAATTTGTTTTTTTTTTTTTTTTAACAGGTTGCAATATCCCTACCTGAACTGCGTGTGGGTGGGCCCCAGAGATAAGCAGATCAACTATCCTATGGAGCTCCTAGAAGTGGCCTACGGTCACGTAAGTACTAATTAAAACTAATCACAAAAGACTATTAGGACCCGTTCCAGCTCAAGTGCAAGAACCATTGATTGTTGACACATTACGTGCCCAAACTGTGTCCTTGAAATTGATTGACAAGAAAGCGACAGTTTACTACGCTTTTGTTTAATTATTTTTACTGGCCGTGGGTGAAACGCCTTTCAGTCGGGCCGTTTCGATGGATTGAAGCAGTTCCCTGTAAGAAATAAGTTCCTGCGAAGTTTCACCACTTGGCCGCCTCATTGTTAAGAGGATAGGAGTCGCGCCACTTCTCCATACAAACGTAGTCGGGTAAATATTTGGGCGTTTGAACCGCTGTCATTATTCTCAACACTTATTTTATCAGATACTGTTGGGAATTTGTATATAATAGTCTAGTGTGTACCTATTTGTAAGACATAGACACTATATGACTCACTTATTATACCAATTACTAAATAAATCTAATAAAAAAAGTGTTGAGAATAATGACAATGGTTCAAACGCCCAAATATTTACCCAGTCCCCTGTTTTCTCCATGAATAATGACATTAGAACAAATTTTTTTTTTCAATAAATTTGTATCTGTTGCGCCTATCTATGCCCCTACGATTTGCTTTTATCGATTTTAAATTTTTTTTTATTTAGAATATCGATAAAAGCAAATCGTAGGGGCATAGCCACAACAGAAACAAATATAATGTAAAAAAAATTTTGCTCTAATGTCATTCGGAGAAAACAGGGGACTACGTTTGTATGGAGAAGTGGTGCGACTCCTCTTAAGTAGTGTCCAACCGAAGGTGCAATTCTGGCCGAAGCCGATTAATCGATATTCACCAAAACCTTCGGCCGAAGTCGAAACCGAAGCCGAAGGTGATGCCTTGAGATATGCGATAGTTGTTTTAATCTCTTGACATTCGTAGATTCGGAATTCTGTGTGTCTCGCTCTCATCATTCAGTAAATTTCAAATTTTGATAACTCGCAAACTAGCCGAATAAATAGCCGAAGCTTTGGCCTAGGCCGACTATTTGGCCGAATGTTACTTTTTGTGGCCGAAGCCGAAGCATCAGTCGGACGATGAGTGATCAGGCTTCACTTAGCCAAATTGTTTTTTAAACAGGCCCGCAACAAGCAGTTGAACGATAAACAGCTGTCAACGATGGTGAAACAGGCTGCGACGCCCCCCGACGAGCGTAAGCGAAAAATCGAAGAAGTCATCAAGGACGTAAGTACATAATGGCAGTGTTTCTTTAACATTGTATCGCCGTGGCTCAGTAATTGTCACACTACCCATTCGAGACCCTACTTGATACTTTAAAACCTACACGTAAAAACGGGAATGTTGCGACCCAGTATGATATTAATTTTTTTTATTTGTTATGTACTAAATAATAATAAAAAAGTAGTAGTAAATAGTAATCCAAGCTATAAACGTTCCACGCGAACACAGTAAATTCATAAACATTAAGTTACTTCATTGTTCCCGTTGATGATCTCCTTCACCGATAAACTCATGGTTAATATTAATATTAAATTCGATTTCGCACATCGAAGTGTCGTTAAATTCAGAGATGCCAGTCTAAAGGTCCAAATGGACTGACAGCAGAAGCGGGGGCGGTGCGGCGCGGTGGCGCGGTATTGGTTGTAATATTTGACATCAAAGGAAGGACCGCGGCCGGGAAATGTCTCGTTCGTACCATCCCGTCACCGCTCCGCTTTCGCTGTCACCGCGTTTGAAGCTTTGCAGCTTTGATTCGAACGCTAGGCTACCACGGTCATTTCAAAATCTAATATCAAAATTTAATTATTTAAATATTTTAATTTGAAAAATAAAAATTGATACAATGTCACAATACAAAATAAAATAATAATAATTAATCAATAAACAAAACAAATAAAAAAGCACAAACAGTAACTAAAACTTACAAACTACAAATCACCAATCCGTGTCGTACCTGGCCCAAAAGTCCCCATAACACCAGCAGCATTCCCCCGCTGAATAGCCAAGGCAATCTTCTGCACCAAGTACGACCCATAGCGGGGGTCACAACCCCTGTTGCGTATTCTACGGCCCCAAAATATCAATATTATTTGTAATTGTTTGCGTTGATTGACATGCACTGTACGATTTTAGATGAATTATCCCGGGAACAGAGATTTCAAACAGTTCGGCTTGGAGATATCTGACAAGTTCTTCGCTGTCCAAGCTAAGGTGCTGCCTGCTCCCAGACTGGAAACTGGAAGTGGCTTGATCCAACCAAGGTGAGTCCTTATATTTTTTGCTTAGAAATGCATAATTTACCATTGAATACTCGCGATTCATAAAAACACTTTATAAATGCTTTTTATTGTTTACCAGTCGCATAAGTAACCATTAACATTTCATCAACCTTTCAAGAATAAAAAAAATGGGTTTTGGCTTGAAACCACTAAACTTCATAATACCTTGGTTCACAATATTTACCAAATTACCAAAGGCTCATAATTAGACATCGGATTATATGCATTTGCATATGTGCATATGCAAATGCATATTTTGGCACTTTTTCGCTGATAGTGCATATTTTGATACTTTTTCTTTGATACTGCATATTTTTGTGTTTGGCGTGTTGTTTTACGTAGAGTAACGCCCTTCCAAGTTCACTATCGCAAAAGGATCGTGGTAAATTAGATGCATTTTGTGTAAAATCTCTAGTTTCGAGGCCATCGAGAAAATTTACGCATTTATCAATGGCATCGGACAAACTTTGCCTGAAGAGATTTCCGCAGAGATGGCGCCAAATTTTAAGTTCTGTCCCGAAAGGCCGAAACGTCAGTTGACGTTAAAACGTCACAAGTTTGCTTTAGAAAACTTAGAAAAATATATTGTTGTTTACTGCCACATTAACGAAAATTCTAATTTAAATGGTTTTTGATTGTGCAATGTGTATATATTGGTACATATTTCGCCCTGATTGTGCATATGTTAGTGCATATTTCGCCCTTTTTTAGTGCATATTTGCATGCATATTTTGGCATTTTGATAGTGCATATAATCCGATGTCTAGATGAGCATAATACCTAAATGTCAAATTGTCACATTCTTGTAATGAAGAAATACCCATATTTATATGTACGCGGGACTTAATCACGATTTTATTTGAAGAAATACCGCCGAAAAAGACTGAATCTAAAAACGATTTTTGTTAATTATAACAATGTGATTTGACATTTTGGTATTATGAGCCTTTGGCAATTTGATAAATAGGGGTATTGTGAACTATTGTCGACGCGACGAGACATGATCCCTGACATGATCCATGACAGTTCATGTTAGTGATGGGGCGTGTCGATGGAACTTAACTTTATTAATAGACAAAGGAGTTTTGTTATGTTGTCGTTGAAGTGATTTAAATTTTTTGGCATAAATTAAAACCTAAAAAAACCTAAAAAAACCTAAATTTTCCAAAAATAGAAATGGACCCATTTCATTTCCTTATCGTATAATTTTACCCAGTAAACAAACTTTCGTTTTGTGAATCAGGTCATTTATGTAAGGCCCGTTCCGTACACGGTCGCGTACGTTCTCAATTGGCAACAAAGGTTCACCGTTTTGTTGCTCGCGAGCAAAATGATCTCGCAAGCGCACCACAAACTCCAGCGTTTCACTGTTGAGTACAGTTTTACGTAGTCTTTTCGGCATTTCGCATTGCAGACAACTTAAATGATTATAAATCGAAGGCGGAAAGTGTACTACTTTAGTGTATTTTGTGTACATTCTTTTCAACTTATCGACATTTTTATCGACATTTTTTTATCGATATTTTTCCACATTAGTCGATGTCTTCCAAACGAAGTAACTTTTGCAAGACGTAAACGTAAATTCTGGTTGAGATAATTCCTTGTAAATGTTAAGAATTGTTATAATTCCATCGAAATATCATTGTAATGGAATAAATCTACCTAAAATAAATAAACGTAATTTTTAAACGCTTACGGTTCGATTTTAATGTAACGGTGACGCCGCTACAAGGTTGTATCGTGATTATTATTGTCAGTGTCCCAGGGATCATGTCTCGTCGATTGTTCTATAAGGTATTATGTAGTTTAGTGGTTTCAAGCCCAAAGCAAAAATGTCTTTGAAACATAAAATCTTTCTCTTTGTCCGCAGGAACGGTTCATGGCAAGCCAATAAGCTGCTCAAACCGGAACCACTCCAGCGATGGGGATTTATCGCTATCGAACCCGATAGGAATGGCCCGGATTTCGTATCGATGATAGGATGTGTAAGTTGATTGTTTGCACAACCGCACACTTGCCGTTAAAGCTCGGTCGTGGAGCACAACGAAATTCCAGCGTTGACCCGCTGCTATCTATCTCTGTCGCTCGCGTGCAGTAATATTGCCCTCACGCTCGCACTTGCACGTGCGTCGTACTGTGCGAGAGTGAGGGCAATATTTTACGCATACGCATGCGACAGACATAGAGTTGTGCTCGCGACCGGTTCAGCCCTCATCTCCACGCCTATCCTCCTGCCGTCTAATATCCTATTTAAAGCTAAATGGTCTTAATAAAATTAAATCTTACATTAATGCCACTCCCCTGTGTCGTGTCGAGTTTAGAATAACGCCGCACCATTTCTTCCGTGGATGTCGTAAGAAGCGACTAAGGAAATAGGTTGGGTATGTTTTAGGCGACAGGCTAGCGACCTGTCACTATTGTACCTGCCACCTCAAAACTTAAAAAATATTATGCTAGAAGTGGCTACAAAACGTGAAATAGTCATCGTTTTGTCTTATGTAGCGTTTTGTGTGCTCTCCTTACCCCGTTTGGGAATACAGGCGTGATTTTATATATGTATGTATGATACTTATTTATAAGTATAACCTAATGTCAAAAAGTGTGTGTGAAAAAAAAAATGCCTTATTGTAATTACACGTATTTTGCCTATTCACAGATCAAGTCTTGCGGTATTTCAATGGGCATGTCTGTGGCTGACCCAGTGGTGCGCATTTTCAACTTGCAAATGAGGGAATTGAAGTCTACACTATTGAAATGTTTCGATGATCAGATCAAGTTCCTGTTCATCATAGTGCCCACCAGAGGGCGGGACTATTACCACAAGGTATTTGATTTATTTACTAGAACGTTGGGAACGTTCCACTTAACCCCCGCAACGCCTTCGACCGCGACCGCATTGCCGTTGCACTAACGTAAAAACGCCGCGGGTGTTGCAGACGAGTGTTATAGGTGGAACGCACGACTTGAGCGCTGTGTGCTCGCAATATGGCGGCATGGTGAAAACGTGCAGCTGTGGGGTTTGCGAGTTAATTTAATATTTCGCATGGTTTGGAGCATAATTTAATTCAACATGGATTCCCGTGAATTTATGGTTTTTTCACAAAACTAATGAGACTCGGAAAATTCATCAAGTTCTAATGACATGTGTTTTTGACAGTGTGGTGTGCTGACCGATAACGTTTTAGTAAAAGCCTACTCTAACCAACCTATATTTTGTTGGCGAAGTGGGCGCGATGTGCTCGCGAATAGTGACATCATTTCATGTCGTCGAAAGATCGCTCACGATGACCACAGGCCTTAGGCGGCACTATACGCTGGGTGTTACAATCGATGCGGGCGTTTAGTGGAACGTACGTTCAATGAGTACTCATTGAGTCATTAAATATTCCAGAAAATCTAAACGCGAGTTTGGGTTGACTATACTCTACTATTTATGTATAGACGGAATAAGCAAACGGCTTACATTAGGAAACCTGTATTATGTGATGTAGGTATTCATGTTTACTTTATAGAATCAGTCAGATGACAGAAAAAGAAAAAAAAAAAACAAATTGGAACACGGGTCGCGTTTGGTAGCTTACGATGTGACGCCGATGCGCAGTTGTTTGTGGCATTCGCTTTTGCCGTCATTTTAGCCGTTCTTTGTACGTCATACAAATGGTATCTTTGAATATTAAGCAAAATTATGAATTTAGGCATTAAAATTCTCGTGACTTTTTATGGAATGCGCCTTTATTGGATCATTTCATAAACTACACTCTTATATTAATGCCTTTTGTATTTTTTTTTTTAGGTTAAGCAATTGGCCGAACGCGAAGTGGGCATCCTCACGCAATGTATTAAAGAATTCACCGCTCTAAGGCGTTTCAACGCGCAAACTGCAAAAAACATACTGCTAAAGGTAAGACGCTTTTAAAAAAATCTCTAGGGAAATGTTTTTTTTGTTGCCCTTTTCATAGATGCTTCGCTCTAGTGTTGCGGCGAATTTCATGGTAGCATTAAGTGATAGTATGAAAACAATTGAATACAATTTCTACCTAAGAGTGACGTCACACCTGTCACAAGCCTCCACTCTGGAAATTGAAGATTGATTAACGTAACGACTATACTTCGTTTTCTTTAGGATTAGACTCTTAACGGATATAAATTGACTTTTTCTCAAGAATCCAAAGGGATAACTGGAGATCAGTCTATGATCAGCGGAAGTTCAGCATTCGCGGATGCGGATGCAGATGCAGTTATCCGCAACATCCCCACTGGATTTTGTTAAAACGCATTATTTTTACAAGAATCCAAAGGTAAAACTAGAAATCCTTCAATGATCAGCGGAAATTCCGCATTTGCGGATGCTGATGTGGATGCGGATGCAGATAGCCGCAATATCTACACTTTTTATTTGTTAACGTTTTTTTCTTAAGAATCCAAAGGTAAAACTAGAGATCATTCTATGATCAGCGGAAATTCCGCATTTGCGGATGCGGATATCCTCATCATCCCTACTTTGTATTTAAAACGCGTCATTTTCCAGGTGAACTCGAAGCTGATGGGCATAAACCAGGCTCTGGACAACCGCTGCATCCCCGCCTGCCTCCGAGAAGGCCGCGTCATGGTCGTCGGCGCTGACGTCACTCACCCGTCCCCCGACCAGGTAACGCACAACGTCGTCACTATAGCCTGACCAGCAACCCTGTACCGGTGTACCACAAATATAAGTTACATTTACATCGACAATCATCGGTCGCGCCGACGAACAGAAAAATACCGAATGAAACCGAATATATGAGCAATTCAATAAAAACCTAACTTTAAGCTTAAGGTAGAACGCAATAACAGATTAAATCTTTCTCGCTTATGTCGACAGGCGAAATGGCGGGCGCCGGAGTTGCCGGCGTCGCGCGCAATTATTTAGCTAATGGCCGTTAAAGATTTTCCCGCGCAATGGCACTGCAATATGATTGGATAAGAACGTATTCAAATTGCTAGTCATAAATTCGTTTGTGTAACTCAGCCTACCCCTTTTGGGAAAGGAGGTGTGATGTATGTATGTAAGTCAAATAGTATGTATGTGAATGAAAATAAGTATAGTTTGTATAAAGACCTTTCTAGGAAGCAACAACTATAGTCTAAAACTGATTTTGTTCCAGACGTCCGTGCCTAGCATCGCAGCGGTGACCGCGTCCATTGATCCCAAGTGCTTCGTGTACAACATAGCACTAAGCATTCAGACGCCAAAGGTAAGGGAAAATACTTTGTCTAATATTATGCTAAATGTTGGTACCCGTGTGGTGTATAACACCTCTTCCGTGGATGTCGTAAGAGGCGACTAAGGAAATAGGTTTAGGTATGCTTTAGGCGACAGGCAAGCATCCTGTCACTATTATACCACCTCTTCCATCTGCTTTCAGGCCTAAAATTATGTTAGACGTGGCTGCGAAGCGTGAAATAGGCATAATCATGGTTTTGTCTGCCACGTTTCGTGTGCTCTGCCTATCCCATTTGGGAACACAGGCGTGATTGTATGTATGTGTGAAGTCGTAAATGGTCATGTCATGGTAGAGGTGTAAAAACTGTAAAAGTGCTTTTAGGACCCTACGCTACGTAACTATACTATAGACCGATAGGTAAGTACTTAAAAGATGGTAAACAATCTTGACGTGTCTTTTTATTTAAACATACTCTTTATAAATCAAAATCTTTACATTTTACAATTTAGGTATGAAAAAATAATTTACTTTCATAATTGAATTGTATAGTGTAACGATTTTCATTTTTAGACTGTGTATTTCAATAAAAAGACATTTCAAGATTGTTTACCATCTTTTAAGTACCTATCGGTCTAAAGTATAGACACAAAATAATTTCTAATTTATTTCTCTCTTCCCACAGAAAGAGATGATTGTCGAGTTTGAAGACATGATGGTAGAACACCTGACGGTCTACAGGCAGCGCAACGGAGCACTCCCTACGAAGATATTCGTCTTCCGCGATGGCGTCTCCGAGGGGCAATTTGCTCAGGTAAAATACCTAGTTACTGTTGTAAGGTTTTAACTTGCCCTGTTAGTAATTTAGTAAGCATGGATTTGATTATTGGTAGCAAAATTTGTCACGGTTTTTGATTTCTGTATACATTTTATTCCATTCACGCCAAATGCCACAGAAAATGTATTAAAACAAGACTAATGTTAATGTTAGTTGGAATTTTGAACTAGTACTTTATTCTTAAATTGTAACTAGACAAATATGAACGAAACGACTCGCGAGTGCTACTGTGCCTACTGTTGTCGTCTAACTATTGTCAGAGAATGACAGATAGTCTAACACGGACACGACTCGCGCGGCTTGCTATGCTCAGCCGGCTGTACCTCCGTATCTGCTGGTTACTAAGTTCATATACGAATGTAGAAGACAAACAATATAAAAATATTAATGTAAAACTAACTTCAAAACAAATTGAAGGGAAAGTGTAAATGTTCAGTTTAAAGAGTTAAGATTATACCTCAATGGCACTCATTTCCGGCGCGAGCTAGACTATCTGACTCTTTCTGTTGTCTCCAGTCAGACAGTGACAGATATAGTCTGTCGCGAGCAACTTGCCGTTTTAAGTCAGCAGATCAGCATTGCCTTTTGTGTCTGAGTTTGATATTGATAAATCAACTTAAAATTAATTTGGTAAGCAGACGACATGTTTACATACGTTATGTTTTATGTATGTGTTTGTATGGTAGGTGATGAACAGCGAGCTACTGGCGGTGCACCAGGCTTACCAGCGTCTAGCGGGCACGACGGTAAAGCCTGAGGTACTGTTCCTGCTCGTACAGAAGCGCCATCATACCAGGTTAGTCATTTTAAACTACTAAGTCTTTAAATAAATCTACCTATGTAGTCACACTATTCGGCATCCAACTTGACACGATTTTAGAAAGAGAGTAAATTCGCGGCATCGCTTAAACCTGGAAAGAGCGCGCACTTACTCACTATCTCTCTCTAAAATTGTGCCAAGTTATTTTGGCGCATAGTATATTAGTAAAGCGTCAACAAAGTCGTAAGATTATTAAGCTAATGTCATAAAATCAACATTTTGTTCTGAGATAATTAGATACATTTTACTTTCATACAAAAATAAATATCAATTTACTGTTACGTCTGAATGTTCTTAAGTCTGTGAGCATTGCGTCGAAATTGGTAGGAAACAATTGCTTCCGAATCACGGGGCAAGGGGCGAGGCAGGTTAAGGTAAACGAAGACTTACAAATGTCACGACAGAACAATAAAAGCTTGAAAAACATTTTAATAGTAGATTGTTCAACAAGGGACTAAAACAAGCCATAATGTCACGAGATATTTAGACACCCGAGCATAGCGAGGGTGGCTATAGTTCGAGTGTCATTAGGGTGACGGCACCAGTTATGGACGGTTTAAGCTGACAAGCACCAGTGATGGACACTTCATTCATAATTTAAAGACCATAGAGTTGTGAATTGATTGTTGTAAAACAAATGACTTTTCCTTAGTGGGTAGTAAATAAGAGTCATTGTCCATTACTGGTTCTATGTCCATTACTGGTGCGGTCACCCTATGGTTGTTTAGTCTCGCGTTAAACACTCTACTTTTCACTTTGAATGCGAGGAAAAAAAGGACGTTCTTTCTGTTATATAAAAAAATACAATACTGATTACAACAAAGCTTTCCATGTACAAATATTTTTAATCTAACCTAAGAAAAATTAAAAAAAAAACGCGGTTTTTCTTTTCTTTTCTTTTTTTTTGTAAAGTGACGCTTTGAATACTTGCATATTTTACCAACAGATTTTAACTTTAAACTATTTTTAAGCTTATTATTATTACACTATGCATAATAAAATGTGTTAATAATTATTATTATTCGCTGCTCACACGAACGATTGGCTACGCAATTCCAAGAAGCTCTTGTGTCCGGTTCTCTACCATCTTTCTTAACCACTGGTGTCACCTTCCTGCTCTATAAGTCCGGTAGTACCACGGAAGCTAAGAACTACAGACCCATCACGTGCTTGCCCACCTTATACAAGCTCCTTACATCCATTTTGAGAGCAAAAATAAACTCGCACGTTGTTGAAAACAACATTTTGGCCTACGCTCAAAATGGATGTAGGGTTGGGTCCCGTGGTACTAAAGAGCTCCTCCTCATTGACATGACCATTGGCCAGCATGTCCGGCGGACCAAGGGGACCATGTCGGTTGCGTGGATTGACTATAAGAAGGCCTATGATTCAGTGCCTCATACGTGGCTGAAGAGAGTCTTAGAGTTGTACAAAATTGATGCAACTTTAAGATTCTTTTTGAGCACGTGTATGGGGCAGTGGAACACAGTTCTTCGTCTGCCAGGTAACCGAGATGGTCTCATTGATCCGCAGGACTTCATAAGGATTGAGCGAGGCATCTTCCAGGGCGACAGTCTGAGCCCTTTGTGGTTCTGTCTAGCTTTGAACCCTCTCAGTACTCTACTGAGGGATTCCAAGCTGGGCTGTCAGCTTCTGAGAGGGGGTGAGATTATTTCTCACCTATTGTATATGGATGACCTGAAACTGTTTGCACCAAAAAGCCAAGACTTGATAAAGTTACTAAAGACTACTGAAGCTTTTAGTAACGGGATCAAGATGGAATTTGGTGTTGACAAGTGTGCGGTCATGCATGTACAACGGGGGAAGGTTGTAAATTCTACGAATTTACAACTTTCTGACACAATAACTCTCAAGTCCCTCTCAGAGGCTGAAACCTACAAATACTTGGGTATGTCACAGTCTTTGGGTATCGTGGATAGTGATATTAAACAGGCGGTATCGGAGCGTTTCTTTTGCCGCGTGACAAAAGTACTAAATAGTCTTTTGTCAGGCGGCAACAAGATCCGAGCTCTGAACGCCTGGGTGATACCACTCCTCACATATTCCTTTGGCGTACTCAAGTGGACTCAGACTGAGCTGGACGCCCTGGATAGAAGAGTCCGTCACCTGCTCACAACACATCGCATGTTGCACCCGCGCTCATCTGTTATGAGACTGTACATCCCGCGGAAATGTGGTGGTCGAGGTATTTTGAATGCCAAAAACCTTCACAACCGCGAGGTGTGCAGCCTTCGGGAATACTTCCTTCGCAATGAGTGCAGGATGCATCGCGATGTTGTGGCAGTTGACAGAAACTTCACACCGCTCTCCTTGGCTACTGAGAACTGGCGTAAACCTAAGGTGTTGAGCACGGAAGATCGCATGGACGTATGGAAGAGCAAGGAGCTGCACGGGCGCTTCTACCGGGCCCTACATGGGCCTGATGTAGATTTGCTTGCGTCGGTAAACTGGCTACGCTTCGGCAACCTCTTTGGGGAAACCGAAGGTTTTGTCTGTGCAATTGCTGATGAGGTTGTCAAGACGAATAACTACCGGAAATATATCCTGAAGGACGGTACGGTCGACATTTGTCGGGCATGCCACCGTCCCGGTGAGTCAATCAGGCATATTATTTCCGGTTGTTCTCATCTTGCCAACGGAGAGTACTTAGGGCGTTTGTGCACTACCATGAATTTTACAGTCCGGCTTTTTCATTGAGGTCTCGTCTCGCTTGCTCTTCCATTAAATTGTATTGACGTGAGCGGGACGGCGCGACAGACCTTGAAAAACCGGACGGCCGGAATGGAAAATTCATGGCAGTGCACAAGCGCCCTAACACAGACATAACCTAGTAGCCAGAATTATCCACCAGCAACTTGCTCTTCAATACGGCCTTGTAGAATCTGAAGTGCCGTATTACAAATACACACCGACGCCAGTTCTTGAGAATGGTCGTGCCACGCTCTACTGGGATCGATCTGTTATCACGGACAGGACTATTGTTGCCAATAAGCCTGATATCGTGATAATAGACCGATCACAGCGCCGTGCAGTACTCGTCGACATCACCATCCCCCATGACGAGAACCTCGTGAAGGCCGAGAAGGACAAACTCAGCAAGTACCTTGACTTGGCTCACGAGGTGACCGACATGTGGGATGTGGATTCGACGATCATTGTACCGATAGTCGTCACAGCAAACGGTCTCATAGCGAAGAGTCTCGACCACCATCTTAGGAGACTCTCGCTAGACGGTTGGCTCAAGGGTTTGATACAGAAGGCAGTACTCCTTGACACGGCACGTATCGTCAGGAGGTTCCTCACTCTGCAACCCTAAACGCCGGTAGCTTGGGCCTTGCTCCGCTGCCGACGGCATCCTAGATTAGGTTTTTTATACTGTGTTTATTTTTTGTAAGTGCATTTTGTATTTTACTTTTTATATTCATATTGTAAAAAACCTAATTTAAGAAAATAAATATATACTGGAATTATAATGAAATCAATTATTATTCGTAATCAATAATCGTGTTTTGCGAAATTAAATCACTTTTAAAAGTTTTTTTTGGCAGAGTAACAATTACCCCCATTTTTAAAGACGTAGAAATAGCCTCATTGATATTTTGAGGTTATTTTTACGTCTATAAAAATGGCGATAATCCTACGTTCACAAACACGGTGACTGGCTGTTTAAGAGGTTTCTAAGGCCAATTAAAAAAATATTACTTTAGCCCCTAGAGCTTAAAAAGGAGTTTTAGGCCCGCTATATAGGGACTAAAGAATCACTTTAAGAGCATGAGAAGTGAAAATTAATGTATTGAGTTACGATAAAACTCGTAGAACAAATGTTGTTTAGGATGTTAGCTATCTAGTCGAGCGAGGTTGTACGGTGTTTTACAAATAACCTTGTATAAATTTATGTACGCCCATAACTTTCGCACTACTGTATCAAGTTAGATGATTCTTTCTTTTGTGTTTTTGAGAGTCGTCATATTTTACAGATTGTTCTTCGAGAACAACCCAAGAAATGTTGAGCCGGGCACAGTCGTAGATAGAGATATCGTGCACGCGACAGAGTTGGACTTCTACTTGGTAAGCATTAGTGTTACTTATGTCTTTGCCTATGTAATAGAATAGCTGATCTCTTTTGGACTTTTATACATTGTCTAAATTCACAAGTCTACCACAAATAATGATAAAAATAAAAAGTATGTTTTGTATAAAATTCGATTGTGCTAGTTTCTGCCAAGAGATTAGCTCGACATATTTTGTGGTAATGCGTGACCCATCGTCGGGTGCAACGCGCTACAGCGGCTGCGGACTACTGTTGCTACTGCTCTTTTTGGGCGAGTTCTTAATATAAGCATTACACCTGTAAGTTTTACTTACGTAAGTAGGGACACAGCTATGAGTTAGGATGAGATGGCGATAGTCATCTCTCTTTTTAGCAGATAACTGCGTCCCTACTTACGTAAGGTGTAATGCTGGTCTAAGACAGCTAAAGTCGGCTCACATCTGGCCAAATTTAACAGTGTTACGTTTAACCCGTGGAGCGTCAACCTCAAAAAGTACAAGACGCCATAGCGCCTAAGGATTTCCCTTCTCATAATTGTTTGGGAATCCAGTTCAGAAAAAAAACTCTGCGTGGTATAATTTATATGTATGTTATAAATGAAATACCGTTATAAACAGAACATTCGCAACTATCTAGTTATAAATTAATAAATAATACCCACTTTGTTTGAACCTTGTAGGAAAAAAATATTTTTCTTTTGTTTTGAGTTTTTTCTTCGTTGATACTTTTGTTTTCCGGGTTTAGAATAACACCTCTCCATTTCTTCTTTGGATGTCGTAAGAGGTGATTAAGGGGATAGGTTGGTATATTTTAGGGGACAGGCTAGCAACCTATCACTATTGTGTCACTTGTCACGTGTAAGAAGTGGGCACAAAACGTGAAATACTCATTGTTTTGTGTGCTCTGCCTACCCCATTTGGGAATACAGGCGTGATTGTATGTAGATGTAGACTTTTGTTTTGCGTAATTGTAAAGATTTCGACAGTTTTCATGTTCGTTTTTTACATCTTATTTCAACCGCGTCCGTTGCAGGTGTCGCATCAAGCCATCAAAGGCACGGCGCGTCCAACGCGCTACCACGCGGTCTGCAACGACGGCAACATAAGGCACGACGAGGTCGAACAGCTGACGTACTACCTCTGCCATCTGTACTCGCGTTGCATGCGCTCCGTGTCTTACCCGACGCCGACGTATTACGCGCATCTCGCTTGCCTGCGCGCTCGCTCGCTTACCCAGTAAGTACATTTTTTATTTTTTATTTATTTAAAGAACCATGTACATACATCGCCTCGCGTTACGAACAGTTTCTTAGTGGCACATTCTCTGCGCATTGTACAGGAGCTATATTACAAACTTTTTCCAAACAACTCTGTCACAGTTGTCTCCTTTCTTACGCAGAAATCAAATAGCTAATGTGGGTAAAACGGCGACCAAATTGAAGTGGGACTGGACATATGTTTGGCTCAGAATAGTGTCCAAAAATAACGTTAAGGGTGTTACCAGACCAATCGATCTATCGTCGATCGATGGTAGAATGAAATAGTCTGAAGTGGAGCGATCGATAGTTTCTACCAGATCAATCGATGGCATGGATCGATGGTAGAATGAAATAGTCTGAAGTGGAGCGATCGATAGTTTCTACCAGATCGATCGATGGCATGGATCGATGGTAGAATGAAATAGTCTGAAGTGGAGCGATCGATAGTTTCTACCAGATCAATCGATGGCATGGATCGATGGTAGAATGGAAAATTAAAATCGGAAAGAGGACATCAAAGTCTATAAAAATACTTATTTTCAAAACTTTCGGAAAACTTTCCAGGCAGAACTACCAAATTTTTGTAGTATATGTTTTGCAAACTCATTATTCATTTTTTCAGTGAAGAGAAATTCGACAACGCCCAACTGGAAAAGCAGCCGAAAAGGTTGCGTGTGCTCGACAGGATGTTAGAGTGCAGCCGTATGTTCTTCGTCTAACTCGACATCATAAAATATAATATATTTACGCCTAAAATATTAAAAAGACAAAAAAAGATATGTACCTTATATTTTAGCATAGTTTTCTATGAATAGTTTATATTATTTAATTAAGTTAATTTTAAAAGATGACAGTTAAAGAATGGTCTGACTTTGATACTGATAATTATACCAAGTCTCTATAATAATTATTGTATTTATTGGATCAATTGACAGTTCTACATTCTGTTGTCTGTATTATTTATAATCAATTTGTGTTTCATGTTGTTATTTTCTATGATTTGTGTTATTAGTTATTTGGTGAAATTGTGAGATTATAGAGTCCTCGACACGTTGCTTACGCCAAAATGTTCTGAATGTAACATAGTCCACTAAGTTAGGCTGTGTGTGTTTTTAAATAAATACTTCGATACGTACATTGAGTAATCTAACTAACCAGTCTTGAATTTTTCCACATACTTTTTATAAAATATAATCTTACTGCTGCGCGTAAATTTGCAACACTAAATAAAATTGGTCGTGACGTTTTTCCATTTCCATGCTTAATGTACAACATGTTTTATCGATTTGTGTTTCAACCGTTACAAAATGTCAGCGGCCTTAATAAATTCCAGATATTATAGTGTTTCTAAAACATCGCGGTGTTGTTGACTATTGAGGTAATCTCGAATTGTTCACCATCTAAGAAATAAACGTTCCTAATATTAAGAAAAAATGCATTTTGCCTTAGTACCTAATGCTATTAGCATATTATGTCTAGCAAAATTTGCTTGCGTCCCTGTTATTTGTTTACTTTACTTAATGACTATAATTGATTTTAATCGCTGGGAAAGCAGTTTATGACTGAATTTGTTAATAATGTGGTACTGAGCGTTTTTTAAATAAAATCTGAAGATATTGTTTTATTTTGTGTCGACTTTTTTAATTTATTATTTTTTTCAAAATGAATATGTAATTTCCTAATAGATAACCTAATATTTTATTTATAACCTATTTTAAAATTTTATATTAATATTTACTCTTGCAACAAGAATTGTATAGTTATTTTTTACGTAAATACAGAAGCCTTTGTACGTAAATAGATGTTCGCAGCGGTATGTTCAAAACATAGTACCTAGGTGCGATTCTTGGCAAGTGTTTATTTTAATATGGGCTATAAAGAGATAATTCAGATTTAATGTTCTCAATGAATTTTATTCTAATTTACATTATGTATCGTTACAGTATATAATCAACCGAATATAATAACGGATTTAGTATATTAATAAAAATCTTCAAAGCCATTTCTATTTATTTTTCTAACCTATATCCCCTACTATATTCTTTGAATATCACATTTTGACGAAATAAACTTTGTTGGGTACATAATTGTTAATAGTAATTACAGTACGTAATTAAATTACCTACACTTAAAAACAAAATAAATCTGCCATCGCTCATTGCATGTGCAGTCAAAAATATACCTCAACCGATTTCCATAGCTGCCTCTTATAGTTCGGGAGGCAGAGGCTATTTTGAAAGGTGTTTTTTTTACCGATCGTTACTTCACATACTAGTAAAGAAGCTGTCCCTAATAAGGAAAGTGAAGGTCAGCTGACGCATGGGGGGCGCTAGCTGCGAGACCCCATGGAACACGTCAAAAATAAAAAAACAAGTAATTTTATACCGCACGAATTTTTTTTCATGTGTAATTGCCAATTATTAGAATTAAAAAAAAAATAGCTGCACGGCAGAGGGTGGATTATACGTCAGCTGAGCGTGCCTAAAAAAATAAATAAATCTAAAGTTATTTTATACCGCATGAATTTTTTTCCATGTGTAATTGACATTGAACAGAATTAAAATAAAATAGTCAGCTGCACGGCAGGGGGGGATTATGCGTCAGCTGAGCGTGCGAACTTGTAAAATAAATAAATAAATAAAGTTATTTTATGCCGCCTGAAATTTATAACATGTGTAATTAACAGTGATTAGAATTCAATAAAAATAGTCAGCTGCCCGGCAGAGGGGGGATTATGCGTCAGCTGAGCGTGCGTAAAAAAATATAAAGTAAAGTTATTTTATACCGCATGAAATTTTTTCCATGTGTAATTGACAGTGGTAAGAATTAAAAAAAAATAGTCAGCTGCACAGCAGAGGGGGGATTATGCGTCAGCTGAGCGTGCGAACTTGTAAAAAAATAATGAAATAAAGTTATTTTATGCCGCATGAAATTTATAACACGTGTAATAGACATTGTTTAAAATTGAAAAAAAAAATAGTCAGCTGCACGGCAGAGGGGGATTATGCGTCAGCTGAGCGTGTGAACTTACAAAAAACGCTCGCAAACTCAGCTGACGAATCCACCCTCTGCCGTGCAGCTGACAATTTTTTTTAAATTCTAATAATTGCCAATTACACGCGAAAAAAATTTCGTGCGGCATAAAATGACTTTAGTTTTTTTATTTTTGACGTGTTCCGCAGCTTCCCAATCTCGCATCCATCGCTACCTGACCTGCTGACGATCGATTTCGTCATGAGCCACATGCATTCTTTTTGCTATATTAACATCAGCAGGCATAAAATGACTTGTATAGAAACTACTACTACTACTACTCGACTATTACGACTTCCACGGATGAAAGAAGAGGGTCTCACCACCGCGTAGGGATCGACCAATCGTAATGCATTACGATCACATTACATCCACATCACGCCCCCGCTTCGCTTCAATGGAAAGAGTCAAGTCTTGATAGAGAGAGTAGGAGCTTTATACACAATCTTATTCAAACATTACTTGCATACAATCACTATCATCACTCCTCACTATCACTACATAGTAAAACTACTTACCCGCTGTCTGTCCCTATGGTATGTATGTACATATGTCTTACCTTCCGCACTTAACACAAACAGAGGATTACAGATGGTGTTGTGGAAAAGACTTCGTTAAAGAGTCCAAAGTGACAAAGTTGGAAGTTGTATTTAATTTATGCAACCGATCTTAGAAACTTCGTTAGCGCGATGTAGGATCGTTTAGTTCGGCTATTCGACGATATGTGGCGCTAGGGCGCTAGTGTTAGCGATCCGGACGGACCCTGTTCGAGGTCCTACTACCTACTACCTTTAGTAAGGTAAGGGTGGATACAAAGTTCCGATGATTAAAGACTAACAGAGCAGCATTATAAAATAGCTACACTTGTTATCTCTGACTCACGACTTCATGATTACAATCAATTAGCTAATACAAATGAAGTTCTTATGGCACGCTGGGCGGGACAAGGTTACAACCTGAAAACCTAATCCAGTTTGAGACACGCAACAAGCCTAGTCGACAGACGCAAAGGACGTTCGTGATGTGAAACCAATTAGACGTTAAGTCATACGGCCAAGGGAAGACTAAATGTGTTAGGAAGCTTATAATTTTCCGGCTCGATCGTGCGTTACTTGTTAACCGTGGGTTTGCCAGATACTAGTGAACAGACACAGAATAGGTTCTAAACACGGATTGGTACAGAAGTCAGGCCCTGCGCAGACGACAGATTATCCGCGACGGACTTTTTAGTCTGTTTAGTCTGTGAAAATAGAACCTATGGAATTATATGCTGTAACGCACACGACGCTTTAAAAGTCCGGCGCACAATGCTTACAATCCACGCAGACTTTTTGTGCGCCGCAGACTCGATAGCAAAAAAGACTGTCGTCTGCGCTGCATCTCAATCTCCATACGAAGTGTGCTCGCACAACGCACCGACACTGTTCACGGACACAATATCTCGGAACAGTTGGGACCAGCAGTGTACATATATTCTCACGCCTGTATTCCCAAGAGGGGTAGGCAGAGCACATGAATTCAAAAATCCAGTGCCATGTTTAGCAGTTTCAGGGTAACCAGATGGTTAAACGTGCTATTGCAGTGACAGGTTGCTAGCCCATCGCCCACAACACACTAACCCTTTCCCAGAGTCGACTCTTACGACACCCACGGGAAGAAATGGGGAGGTGATTTTCTAGCCCGGCACCACACGGGTACGACAAAGAAGGTAAGACAGCTGGTACAATTGCTGTAACATGAGGCATTAGGTACGCCTTAGGTGCAGCGCAGACGGCACAATTTTTGTCTGCGTGGATTGTAAACATTGTGCGCCGGACTTTTTGTGCGTCGTATGCGTTATTACACATAATTACATAGTTTCTATTTTCTCAGACTAAAAAAGTGCGTCACGTATAGTCTGTCGTCTGCGCAGACCCTTAAGTTTCTCGGTTGGTATAACGCATCTGCAATCTGTCTAGCAATGCGTATGTCTATGTTTGTATGACGTTTGCAGTAGAAGTTCTGCTATTCGTGTTAGATAACGCTTAGGATCGCTACAGTACAGATAGACTACTGGCCCGTCTTAGAAAAACCATGGGTCATCTGAACCACCAGGAGACCTATCTAGAACGATATTAGAGCATAAAACAATAAGATTCAGCACTATGCCGTCACTTGTAAGCTGTCCAACTGAGTGCAGTTGAGAATTCAAAATTACAACCCTCGATTATTTCCTCTTGTCGCATGATTTTTGTACGGGGTTGCGGAATAATGGATTAGAACTGGTATTGAAATAGTATGAAACTGGTGCCGAATAAAATGGTAAGCCACAGGGTCAGATTTTCTTTTCATTTTCCGACTAAGTATTCCCAGGATAAATTTGGCCGTTTGTTTTTTTACGGCACCAGTTTCATACTATTCCAATACCAGTTCTAATCCATTATTCCGCAACCCCGTACAAAAATCATGCGACAAGAGGAAATAATCGAGGGTTGTAATTTTGAATTCTCAACTGCACTCAGTTGGACAGCTTACAAGTGACGGCATAGTGCTGAATCTTATTATTTTATGCCCTTATATCGTTCTAGATAGGTCACCTGGTGGTTCAGATGACCCATATATTTTACTACATGGGCCCACGGTCTAAGAGGTTTCACAGAGACATATTGCTAGCCGGAACGTACTTTAACCTTTTCTTAATCATCTTTTATGACGGTTATTTTACCAAGCAGCAACACTGACAACTCAATGTGAACTTTAGACCAAATGGCGTGCAGTATAAAAGCAATATAATTAAATACTCAATCGGCTTTGCATTTTTATTTTATGCTTAATCCCGCAGAAACAACTTTCCGAGACACGATACCATTGAACGTGCGGCTGGTCACGTCAACAGTTTGCGCGAAGTAAACGTTCAAAGGTTGTTAAAAAAGGCCAATGAAATTGATAACCGATTCGTGTGATTGCTGAACGTTGTTAGGGTTAATTCACTGACGATTACATTTAAACATATACATAACAATAAGTTATTACTTGACCAAGACATTCAAGACCTATTTTTAGATTGGACCAATGTTTTTTTTTCTTTCTAACATACATAATTATATTGAGCACAAGAAATAACGTAACAGATAAAACCATGAATGACCACTACACGCTGTGGAACTACTTCTACATACATTTATACATATTCTCACGCCTGTATTCCCAAGAGGGGAAAGCAAAATCCGGTGCCACGTTTAGCAATTTCAGGGTAACCAGATGGTGAAACGTGATATTGCAGTGACCGGTTGCTAGTCCATCGCCCAGAATACACCAACCCTTTCCCAGAGTCGACTCTTACGACACCCACGGGAAGAAACGGGGAGCTGCTATTCTAACCCGATGGTACAGGTATAATAGTGTCAGGTTGCTGGCCCGTCGTCTATAGCATACCTAACATATTTCCTTAGTCGCCTCTTAACTAACGACATCCACAGAAGAAATGGAGAGGTGTCATTCTAACACGCAGACAACACAGGATGATTGACGATTACCCTACAATCAAAAATCAGGCAGACCTTTAAGCACTTTATAAACCCAGGGAGTTTATCATTTAATGTGGAAGGTGGTCTCGGCAATACCGCGAACGTCACTGGATCCCTATATATCTCCATGGTCATTAATATGTTCATGGAGTGTGACCGGACAAAAACACTGTTCAGGTAATGTCTAATATCAAAATTGAATGTGGGATGTAAAGTTTATCATCAATTTTATGCAAACCTGTCCAGTCACTTGGCTAGTAAACGGTTTGTACCATTTTTTTTCTTTGTTTTTGTTTTTGTTTGGGCTGGGAAATGCATTTACGCACTCTACATGGAATTGTTGTCGCCATGGTATGATTCACGACGGCAACAATTCCATGGATGTACGGGACTCGCCTCCCCGAAGGAAGGAATATCCGTTAAAACCCACAGCACTCCCCCCCGACCGTTAATGCGGGGTGCCACGGGATCGCCATAGGCATGCTACCGCGACACCCGCCGGTTAGCCATTTCTGGCCCCTCATTGCTTTTAAGGAGTGTGCTCTCCATCCCCATGCCTAACGAGGAGGCAGCCTCTCCTCGTGCCCTCACGGATATGATGCGCCCTAAAAAGGGCGCATCCCCAACCCGGTGCGCCCTGAAAAGAGCGCTTCCCCTACCCCGCCTGGCCTACCACACGGCTTTCGGCGGGGGTGTCGCTCTTGGTCTGGCCCATCACCCCGAGCCAATCCGGTATGGATGACCCTGTCCGGTATAGCCCCGGGGATCATTTGGGCACGCAAGCCCCCCCACCACGACAAGGTGGCGACAAAGTCGGGGGGGAAATGGTTTGTACCAACCTAAAGGGTAAAAAGGTGACCCTATTACTGAGACTTCGCTGTCCGTCCGTCCGCCCGTCCGTCCGTTTGTCACCAGGCTGTATCTCAAGAACGGTGATACTGGTGAACGGTAATTGCCGCTATAACAACAAATACCTACTAAAAATAAAATAAAATATTGTTTTACAATGCGCTCCCATAATACAACAATCGTGATGTTTTTTTGCTGTTTTGGGTCGATATAAATAATGGTAACAGGTAGAGACACCTGGATTCTTGCTCAATACTAATAACGGTGACAGGTTGAAGCTTGAATATTCACAGAATATTCAGTTGTAAGGTAAACGTCCCTGTGCTCGACACTGACCCAATACACGGCACTTGCAACCTTATATCATAGTAAGACAGGTGACAGATGGGTGTCGTTTACTGGGCGTTGAGACCTCGCGCATTTGATACATACCTACATGCATACATACAGGTCACGCCTCTTTCCCACAGGGGTAGGCAGAGACCACTTTGTTCCACTTGCTACGATCCTGGCATACTTCTTTTGCTTCATCCACATTCATTAGTCTCTTCATACATGCTCGTCGATTTCGGGTACTCTTGACCTGACCTGTTTCTAAAACGTCCGCGATTTGGTCACGGAACGTCCGTCTAGGTCTTCCCCTTCCAACACACCCATTCACACTTCCCGTATAAATTTGTTTAGTCAATCTTCTTTCATCCATCCTCTCTATATGACCAAACCAGCTTACCTTATAGGTATCCACTTTAAAAATAAATAATGAAATTTTAATAATAAGTATCTAAGGTATCTATCTATTCGATACAAAAAACGTGTTTTTTCGCTGTTTTTTTTTATAAGCCACAACCTGCCTATCTACTCACATATCCTATTCTTGAATGATTCATGTGTGATTGGTGTCTACATCTATGCCTACGCATAGAGCTAAAAAAACAAGGAAAATAAAATACAATTCGCTAGATCTAAAGCGATGAAAAATGATCTCCTATTAAGGTTTGACTGATTACGCGGAACAGTAGGACGTATCGACTAACTAAATCATTCCTTCGGTTCCGCTGTTAGTCACGATACTAGAACTGTAATGTAACATTACATCAATCAATAGATAATCCATTTAACGAACACATTTACATATCACGTGAATGCGATTTGTCTTTTAGAGTTCGTGGTGTAAATGTAAGATATCATTGACCTTTTAGGCAAGCGCGTTAAGTGTTTACATAATTAATTGTTTGATGATTGTAATTAATTGTTAAATATTGACTGGGTGGTTTTTGGTGACTACAATAATTATAATTTGTTTGCACAGTTTATCCAAGGAACAAATTAGTTGTAGGTACCTAGTTACTCTCTGACGACACGTCTCGTAGTTCATCGATGTCTTAGCTCTTGGCTTATCCCCACTAATATTATAAATGCGAAAGTAACTCTGTCTGTCTATCTGTCTGTTACGCTTTCCCGCTGAAACCTCTCAACCGATTTCGATGAAATTTGGCACAGGCAATCTTTAGACTCAGACTCAGGGTCCCTGAGAAAGGACATAGGCTACCTTTTATTGCGAAAAAAAAAAACTATTCCACGCGGACGAAGTCGCGGGCACAGCTAGTTAGAAATAAGTACGAAAATGACATAACGCATTAGATCGAATATTGGGATTTGGGATCGACAATTCGTATCGATTTGGGAAATAAAGTTTAAGGGACTGCCAAAACGTCTCTAATTGTGTTGGTGTCCCAAGACTGCAGTACCTACTTAATGTTACCGAATTCCAAAATCAGAAAAAAACCGCATTTTTTTAAATCTAATTTTATCTGACTAGTCGCAATTAGGTAAGCTTATGTGACAGAAGTTTTCAGATTTATATATGTATAGCATTCGGATTTTAGGGTGTTCTCTTTAAAGAAACAAAAAGTTAGAATTCTCACCACCAATAGTAACATAATGTAGGTAGGTATAGCTTACGTTTCGGTATTGCTATTAATTATTTTCCAATCAACTTGACACAAAAAGATAAGAGAACTTAGTTGTAGGTCGTTTTTGAATAAAATATCAATTTACGCATCGATGTCCATACATATTTAGCAAAATCGATACATTCAACTCATTAGTCGAGTGAGGAGGTCAGCAAGCGGTTAATCGAACCTCGGAAGTGACAGCAAGGTTCCTTCCTTCCTTCCGGTTTTAATGTTATCTTAAAACACGCTTTACTTTTCTCTTCCTTAGACCTGCCTTTTCGGCAATTACTTGCGACAAAGTCTGTAAAGAGCTTCGAGGTCGGTTGGTAAGCTGAGAATTTAAACTGTCGGAACTTTTGATCCGATCCGATTTGCCCTCTCCGTTTCTTCTGTTGTCTTCTGAAACCGGTTTTCTTTTGTCGCCTCTTACGACATCCACGGAAGAAATGGGGAGGTGTTATTCTAATCTAACCCGACGTCCAACCGTATTATATTTATTGGGCTTATTTTTAAATTAGATCAACAACAATGTACCTATTTTAATCTGTGTCAAATTGTGTGTTACTGCATATTATATGTGTCTTAATTTTCTTTCAAATGTGGTACGTAAGGTAGGTATATGAAACGCTATATTCCAGGTTATGAAGCCATTTCTAACATATTTTAAAGTTTTAAGTTAAAAGTAAAAAGGAATAATAGTGTTAGGTTGCTAATCTGTTTCTTAAAATATAGCATAACCTTAATAGGTTATGCCTTAACCTTACTCACCTTAACTGTCGCCTGAAATGGTGAGGTGTTATTCTAAGCCCGACGCTGTTGGGCAAAAGTCTTATCATTATGGGGAAGACGGAAGACTCCTGTAGAGAGATCTCTCTCCAGGCAGATGTTATTCCTGGGGACCGAACTCCACAGAGAGGAAGTTGGAAATCGTATTTATGCAACCGATCGTCGAAACTTCGATAGCGAGTTGTAGGCTTCCTTTTTAACCGACTTCAAAAAGGAGGAGGTTCTCAATTCGACCTAATTTTTTTTTTTTTTTTTTTTTTTTTTTTTTTTTTTTTTCTTTTTTTTTTTTTTTGTGTGTATGTTACTCGATAACTCGAAAACCCGTGGACCGATTTTCAAATATTTTTTTTTAATCGAAAGGGTATAACTCGAAATTGGTCCCATTGGCACGAAACCAGGATCTGATGATGGAATCTTGGAGAAATCGAGGGAACTCTTCAAATTTTATATGGAGATGTAAGGCGTTTTCGGTAATTTGTTGATGAAGTCAAGATTTTACATTCAGTAAATAGAATACTTTTAAAATATTGCTAATTTGAAGTCGGTTTTTTTTTGTTTAAAATTATTTCTTGACAGTAGTAGATCTACTACTCGATGATAGATGAAGATGACACTAGGTGTCCCAACGTGTTTTTCTTTTCACTCTTGTCTGTTTTTGGCTATATCTCGTCAGTCAGACCTGAAACGCTCTAAAATTTAGAGTCTAAATCGTCCCTCTATTCCGTCTTCTAGTTCCACCTCTGCCCCGGTGATCGTCGCATGGGACCCAATCAGTGTCAATTTAGCCCACCGGTCCCGACGCATAAATAAAATAATGAAATACTTAAAGTAAATAAATAGCCGTCTAAGACTTTAAACACACACTGATCATGTAACAAAGTAGTTATTTAGAAGCGTTTATCAGTAAATAGGGTCTAGCTTCCGCACTTTGCGTACTAAAATAGAGGTGATAATGATTATATGGTCTTAACTAACAATTAAAGAGTGTTTTTTTCCTATCTAATGTAAATTTTCCGGGTTTATGTTGCTTGAAGTAATTTGGAATCTTACACTACACGGAAAACCAAATAAAAGGCATTTAAGTACTTTAATTCTAATTAATTGTTTGAAGGTTTTCATTGGTAGGTATTATATTTGCCCGTTCATACAAAATAGCTGAATACTCATATCCAGGGCCCGTAACTTTCATGCCGTTGACACAAAAATGACGTCACGTTCCTTAAAGGGTGATCCCAAATAGTTTGATTGTAAATTATTAATCATTAGTGGTCAAACGTTTTAATCATGTACAAATGAATGAGTAAATAATACCTATTTGATATGTGAAACGAAAATAAAACTATTTAGGTTGTTTTATACATACATTATATTAAATGGTATTGTTACCACATTTCAGTAATTACGTAGAAAACAGAGTTCCTATCTAACGAAAAGCACGCTATTCTTCTTGCATTATTCCCATGCAAAGAAAATCTAAGTCATCTTCGCGTTCATACATAATGCAATATTCATAAAAATCCTTTTATTTTGTAATCGTATTTTTGATTGTTATGTATGCCACAAAATTACAAACATACAAAAACAAAAACATGATTAAAATGTTTGACGACTTATGATTAATGATCTACAATCAAACTATTTGGGATCACCCTTTAAGGAGCGTGACGTCAATTTTGCGTCAACGGCATAAAAATTACGGGCCCTGCTCATATCTATACATCCAAATAAAAGTTTCTCTCATAAGTAACTGTGATCAACATGTATGGTGTTGTGATGAGATAACATATGTCTCCATTTAACTAAGGAAATAAGTTCGCTTTCGGCGGACAAATCTGAAATTATGGTGAAAGTTTTACACCACGCCTGTATTCCCAAAAATGTGGTAGGCTCTCACAGAATTTTAGGTTGAAACATCTATGAAAGAAGTATATACCTAATAGAAACATATTGCTAGCCTGTTGCCTAAAGCATATCTTAACTTATTTCCTTAATCACCCCTTACGACATCCACGGAAAAAATAGCCAGGTGTTATTCTAAACCCGACACTGGCATTGCGATACAGCGAGGAAACGCTGCCAGCGTCTTTGGGACCATGCCTCGGGGTTGCCCTTTTTTAAATATAGTTTAGTTTTTAGGTTAGTTTTTTTTCTTATCTGACGTGAAATAAATGTACAACCCGACATCAAATAATATTAGAAGTCTCTTCGATGTATTTGCACACAATAGACCGTATAAGGGCGTTTGTGCACTACCATGAATTTTCAGATCCGGCAGTCCTGATTTTTAAGGTCCGATTTAGCCGGCCATGTAATGTCTATAGTAGCTTGTGCACTACACTTAATTTTCCGGTCCGGTTTTTCAGTTTTGCCCATTCCGGACCGGTTTATTCATTGACTGGCATCGTTTTACAGAGTAGGTAGCAGTTCAGAGAGTAACAGTTCTATAATTGCTTTGTGTGTATGTCTGCGTGTGTCTGTGTCTGTGTGTATCTGTGTGTGTCTATATGTCTGTCTGTCTATGTGTTTGTCATTTCGGAGTGATTAGAATGGAAACGAATACATTATGCTGATCACGTAAATAATATTGTTATTGGATAAATGGTAAGGATAGGTAGTAGATATCATAATAATTTACTCTAGTAAACATAATACATAATAATATTGATTATATGGGTTTAAAATAATTACTTAGGTACCTACTGTACTTATTGCACTTAGGTATTAGGTACGAAGAGATTTGAAATGACTTTTTTATGTTTTCGTAGCGCGCGCGGTGAAATGATTTTTTCGGGTAAGTAAGTATTTTTTTACACCTTGGGTTACATTATTGAACTTTTACTAAGGATGCTATATTTTTGTAAATCTAGTATAACCGTCCCGGTAAGTAATCCAACACTCAAAGAACTTTTCAAATCAGACCAGCGGTTCCAGAGATTAGCGCATTCAATCAAACAAACAATCAATCGAAGAAAGAAACTCTTCGGCTTTATGATATTAATAAATACCTATACAATAGATGTACGACAAATCAAAATTTGTGTTGAAGAATTGTGATTGGCACAATGTCACGCGTCTGTATCTGTACAAGTATTAATCTGTGTCTATTCGCCGCTCGTGGCTTCGTTCGGTTCGCGGAATTGCGGCGGCATCCTTTTAAAAGAGCCGACACCACAGACTTATATCGAAGTAGATAACACAAGTTTACGTACTTCGCATGCCAAAAACGTGCCAAAAGGGAGACGCCTGTTAATTTAGACTTTGATGCGACTATGACTCCGTTGGCGCGATTTAATTTAGTTTTCTACCACTTAGATTAGGTTTAACTGCCTAGAGACAGGACAACTTGAATAAGGCGGCGTCACTTTTGAATCGGTTTCACTCGGTCGGTCAATCCCCATCACTAAAGCGCTCGTGTGACGTTACAATAGGTATAGAAAAAGCGGCACGCTTAGTTTTGGTTTTCATACAAAAATACAGGAACTCGCGGTATCTATGTTGATATAAGTCTGTGGCCGACACGCCGGCTAGTAAAATTACGGACAAGTGCACAAGCTTATCATCCGGTTTTTTCATGTCATTCCGGACCCGGAATCTCCGGACCGCCGGAACTGAAAATTCATGGTAGTGCACAAACGCCCTATGGCTAGGGAAACACCAAATCTTCACGTATCTGGGAAGCCGCTGCGTGGCTAGAAGCTATTATCGTCTCTATTGTTTCCCGACAATCAAAGCCGCATGTTCACGCCTGATCGGCGGCCCATTGAACTTGGCCCAAATACTCGAATTATGAAGTAGTCTTGTAAATACCACAGTTTTTAGGCGTCGCGGTTGACAAGAGCGCAAGGTGAAGGCCGCGAGTCTAACATGACATAACCTGGCGACTTGTTTCTTTATTTGTAATGCCTTTTACTGCGACCTACGCAGGTGATCACCAAACGAAGTTGTTACTGGAGCAATGGAGAATTTTGGGACTGGAAAATGAAAAAACATCGTGCAGCGCATTTAAATGATATTTACAAGTCAGTAATGACCCCCGTGTAAGCCGTGGTAGCCCAGCGGTTCGACCTGTGGCTTCTCAAGCAGACGGTCGTGGGTTCAAACCTCGAGCTCGCACCTCTGATTTTTTTGGAATTTATGTGCGATATCGAATTTGATGTTTACCACGAGCTATTCGGTGAAGGATAACATAGTGAGGAAACCAGCACACAGCGACGAAGCAGTTCAATGTTGTGTGTGAAGTTCCTAATCCGCACTGGGCCCGAGTGGGAACTATAGCCCAAGCCCATACTGCGAGGAGGCCTGTGCCCTGCAGTGGGACGTATATAGCCTGGATGATGCCCCCGTATGGTTTCCCGTGTGGTGTCGGGTTTAGAATAACACCTCTCTATTTCTTCCGTGGGTATCGTATGCCTATTCTGAATATTTGGCAGAGGCTCTGTGGATTGTGGGAGTGATTTAGATTTTTGTATGACAGGTTTTTTTGATACAGTCCTGGCGTCAAACTCTGTGTTGTTGTGCATAACCTAACGAACCTAAAACTTTTGAAGAATAAAAATAATGTCTGACGAAAGCGAAAGGATAATTTGAAGATAGTTTGGTGTGACTACAAGTAACACAGTAGAATTTGTGGAACGGAGAAAAAAATGGCAAACGTGTTTTAGCAAATGCTTAGAAAAGTGGTTGTAAATAGCTGTCTTTAGCTTCATTTATATTTTAATTAGGTAGTAAGGTGAGCTAACCTAAAAAGGTAACGAGTTATTTTCTTGTTCTGAAAATCTGGGAATTATTCGTCATTGTAACATGAAAGGCGGTTCTGAGAATGCCCATAGTAGGCCAGAGTGAATTATTAAATGCTAATTATATTACTATCATTTTTATTAGCAATTGATGACAAAATTACAAGAATTAAAAGAGTTCTTTATTGCACATCATTGACACGCGAGAGTTTTTATTGTGTATCTTTAAATGAATACGAAACCTATTTCTACAGGGTGGCCGGAAATTGGCCGTAAATATGTTAGCCAGTGGTCGGGTAAACGCGCCAGAAAACCCCTGTGAAGTTTTTTCCAGAATTTTCATGTATTTTTTTTACGAAAATCTGAAAATATTGCTTAGTACTTTGTACGATATACATACAATCACGCCTGTATTCCCAAACGGGGTAGGCAGAGCACACCAAACGCTACATAGACAAAACGATGCCTATTTCACGTTTTGTGGCCATTTCTAGCATAATATTTTTTAGGTCAAAACCTAAACCTGTCACTATTGTACCTCAAAAGGTACTATAGTAACAGGTTACTAACCTGTCCCCTAAAGTATACCTTAACCTAAGTCCTTAGTCGCCTCTTACGACATCCACGGAAGAAATGGAGAGGCGTTATTCTATACCACACTTTATACTACGATTTTTAGTTAGCCGCGTAGCATCGCAATGTCCAACGATTGAAGGTGCGACTCACGGAACTTGCGTACGGGACATAAGGTAGGTAAAAGACAAGGCGCAATGACCTGAAAAGCGTTGAAATATTTGTCTCCCACGAGGTCAATAGTGAAAATTTTCAGGTAATATTTGACGGGCGTTTTCAGACGCGTATACCCGTAACCCGTAACCCGTAACCCGTAACCCGTAACCCGTAACCCGTGTGGTGTCGGGTCTAGAATAGCACCTCTCCATTTCCTCCGTGGATGTCGTAGGAGGCGACTAAGGAAATGGGTTTAGGTAATCTTTAGGCGACAGGCTAGCATCCTGTCACTAATATACTACCTCTTACATCTGTTTTTAAACCCAAAATGATGCTAGAAGTGGCTGCGAAGCGTGAAATAGTCATAATCATGGATATGTCTATTTCACGTTTCGTGTGCTCTGCCTACCCCATTTGGGAACATAGGCGTGATTTTATGTATGTATGTATGTATGTATGTATACCCGATCACTGGTTAAAATATTTACGGTATATGTATTTATATCCACCCTGTATAAGTTGATGATTACTTATCTATAAATTATACAATGGTAATCTGTAAGACTTAGCAAGCAAATTAACTGCATGAAAAAATGCAATATCAAAGCTAAACTACGTGCAGGTAGGTACATGTATAATAGCTTTACTCCAATTAAAACTGAATAGGTAATTAATTACTAAATATTAATAAATATGCGAGTAGCACAAACAGATTCAAGGACGATTAAATATCAACAATTAGGCGCTGCGCAGACGACAGTGTTTTGTGCGATCGAGTCTGCGCAGCAATAAATTGTCTGAATGGCGCGGTGACAGCTTCCACGAAACTCTGAATGGAAATTCCTGGAAGCTGTCACCGCGCCATTCAGACAATTTATGGCTGCGCAGACTCGATCGCACAAAACTCTGACGTCTGCGCTGCGCCTTAAGGATACTGAATCTCGCTGACCTTTGGAAATGTCTATTTCTCTGGATTTTATCCTCACTGATAGGTACCTATACCTAATTTTAAGGGGGTTTGAAATATTTCTTCACTACCTAGATTGTCTGCTTTGGTAGATAATATTTTGTACACCAGTTTACTGTCAGCAACACACTTAGTTACACATTTTTAGAACGGCTTTGTGGTGCCTTGTAATAACGCCTCTCCATTTCTTTCGTGGATTGAATTCCGTGGTTTAGGTTTATTTAGGGCGACAAGCTAGCCACCTGTCACTGACCTCTTAAATTAAAACCTAAGAAAATATGCTGAAAGTATTTACGAGACTTGAAATAGTGATGCTTTGACGATGTAGTATTTCGTTTGCTCGGCCTACCCCCGTTTGAGAATACGGGCGTGATGTATGTTATGTATGTAAAATGCACCATTGCATTTTGTCTACAACGGTACCTATCCATGTCAACCAGAGGAGTTAAGGTCATGTAGCAGAGGGGATGGGGGTTGACCTTCCCATAATGGCTGAACAGTAGGGGTTGGGAATACCCTACCGTCCATAGCAGCCCACACGTCTAGGGGGAGGCCAAATGCCCCATCATCCCCCTTCTTAGATCCTTTTTATTTTATTTCTATTCATCCTGATTTGTATGTCTACTCGTTGCCAGTATCTTATCAATCGCCCGAAGGTAAACTGGCAGAGATCCCCTCGGGAATAAGTTCGCCTTTGTACAAGGAAGAATTGGAGAGGAGTTATTCTAAATTCGACACCACATGGGCAAGATAAGGCAAATAAGGCAGACTCATAGAAAATAATATACTACTACTTTTTGCCAACTGTAAGTACTTCATTGTCATCTATCCTGGATTAAATGCACCAGATTTTCAAGTCAACCGTTGAAGAGTTCCCTCCATTGGAGACAGTCCCGGTTGCGCCACCAGAAGTCCACTACCGGAATATTGTATTGTCATCCAAGTTACGTAGGTATACCAAGTTTCAGCTCAATCGGTCTATTGGAAGTGGTTCAAGTCTTCCCTGCAAGCTTTGTAAACACACAAACATATATACAAAAGTGAAGTTATATATCAGCTTATAAATATGTCTCAAATGGCAGGGAGGTTGGTCAATCTGCCAGTGTTATTCTCCATCGCATGTCACCTAAATAAGACAGATAATGACAAGGTATCAACGTAATAATTTTAATGCTATTTTGTACAAATGGCGTGCTCCACTAGCAATTATAAACTAAGGCCAAATAGTTTCTTAGTCCACGCCTAAGTACAGAATAGGGAAATAGTAAACAAAAAATAGTTCGCAAACATCTTCACTGAGTCGTTGTAAATGCCGTTTCATTCATTGAAATGTGAAATGTAGGTCAATGCTAGCTCTTCAAGTTCAAGACTGTAAATTGCAACTTTTTAACCTAGGTTTAGAGTATAACGAGAGTAAAAAATATCAGCTCGCTTGATTAATAATGTAACTTCCTGGATTTTTTACACACACACACACACACACACACACACACACACACAAATACATAACGTCTGTATTACCTATTGGGGTAGGCAGAGCACACAGCGCTATGTAGACAATAATGACTAAGTATTACACGTTTCGAACATAGCATTTCATATTTTCTGCGTAACCCATTTGGGAGTTCCGAACGTCTAGTGTAATGAAAACGAGTATGCAGTCGTTAACGAATTCGTTTGCGAGTTATCGCAAAATTGTATGGAAACTGTGACAGCGCCGCGAGCGGAACGTTTGCACAACTGCACGTCTCCATACAATTCCGTGATAACTCGCAAGCGAATTCGTTAACGAATTCATCATCGTTTTCATTACACTAGACGTACAGGAGTGATGATGTGCGTGACGCGTGAGGCGTGCATATGTGTGTATGAATGAACTATGAAATTAGAGAACACACCACTAAAAATTTACTTACGTCACATTAACATTTCAAATACTTCACGCGCCGTGGCTTATTCGAAAAGGCCTTAACATTGAGATGTTGTGATAAAATCGAAATAACAAATCTTTTGAATTTTAAATTAACTATTAAAAGGCTATAAAAATTAGTCTGAATCACTCGGAAGTAAACTCTATCTGTTTCAAATGTTGTGTAATGAAATTCGTCTTCATTCTCACGCTCTTGTTATTTAAATATCTTGAAATTTTATGTAGGAATCTTTTAACCAATCATTTACAACATGGGAACGCCATATAAGGCGTACTTACTACATACATACATATTCTCACGCCTGTATTCCCAAGAGGGGTAGGCAGAGCACATGAATTCAAAAATCCAGTGCCACGTTTCGCAATTTCAGGGTAACCATATGGTTAAACGTGATATTGCAGTGACAGGTTGCTAGCCCATCGCCCCACAATACACTAACGTTTTCCCAGAGTCGACTCTTACGACACCCACGGGAAGAAAGGGGGAGGTGCTATTCTAACCCGGCACCACACGGGGAACTTACTTAAGTAAAAATAATAGACATAGAATATCGAAAACAAGGAATGATTTTTAGGGTTCCGTACCCAAGCACAATCGAAGTTAATAAGGTCGACATTGTATTTAATATGCAAGTCCATAATTTCGAGGCGTCAAGAGCACAAAACGGTTGCAGTTGCAAAACGACCACGCTATGACCATGTGCACATTTTAAAAGTACAGAAGCCTTAGTGCCTTTACCGGCTAGAGGGCATCGACCTTCACTACCCACTGTCACCACAGGTTACAACAGGCACGCGGAAGTAGAGCAACTCCGAAACTGGATCCAGTGTCACTCGACACAGGGGAGGTCCACTCTGCAGTTTAGTATGCTATATGAGACCACGTGAATCTACGGTAAGCAGATAACGATAGAAAGGGGCAGCAATATTTTTCACGCATAATACGCGTAAGGTAAACGTCCCTTGCTCGACACTGACCCGATACATGGGACTTGCCACCTTACGTCATAAGGTCAACCTCAAGACAGGTGACAGATGGGTGTCATCTACTATGCGTTGAGGCGTCGAGCATTGGTACATTTACCTTAGTACTATTACCGACTTTGTGCTTGTCACCGACTATGTAACTTTTTCGCTCGTTCCCTTAATATCAGAATTGCTAAATACTAGATTGCCGACATACCTGCTTATCTAAATATCTGATTCCCGGAATACAAGATTTTCTTTATGCTATGTTCGTTTTTATATCAGTCTTGTAAAGTGCCATGTTCTCAATATACCAAGTTCCCTATAAAACCATATACTCAAAATATCAAATTTCGTAATCATAAGAATCTTAAAACATTGAAACACTTTCAAGCACATTGTGTTTTTCGAATCTGGTGTTTTCATTATCTGGTATTAGGGGAATTCGGTTTTAAATGGAACTTGGTACTTTACAAAACTGATATAAAAACTAACATAGCATAAAGAAAATCTGGTATTCCGGGAATCTGATATTTTGATATGTCGGCAATCTAGTATTTTGCAATTGTGATATTTAGGGAACGAGCGAACTTTTTCACGGTCGAAGGGATGTTGACAAAAACAACATTTACATACAATTACCCTCATGTTCGCTAAAGGGGTAGACTGAGCACACTGAACGTTACGTAGACAAAAAGGACGACTCTTCCGCGCTTCGTTGCCTCTTTTAGCATAATAAAGATGAAAGAGGTTTAATTACGGATTGCTAGCCTGTCTCCTGAAGTGCCTATAAAGACAACTGTGTTTTTTTGTTTTTTTTTTGGCGTCATTCCGTTTAAACTTAAGATGGTTTTGTCTACGCGAAATTTTCCCTTTTTACTTTTAAAAGTGGCCATATCGAAAGCAACGTGTGATTAATGTACAGTTAACGGAAACTAAATTATTAAATTAGAATAGATTCAATTGGGTATTTGGATCTGAACCACGCTAAAAAGAAAAAAAAAACGAACAAAAACTATATAGGTAGGTAAGAAGATGACCATTTACTTTCTAGTTTCATTAATAAAGATTGATGAGACAAATTATTTCTCTTGAAGACATAATTGCTATAGGTAAGTACATATTTAATTATTCTTTTCTGTTGTAGTAATTATTTACCTAGTAATTTAAGAGTTATTTAGTTTAATCGATTGCCTGTAAGTATAATAACATCCAGTTCCAGTGTAAAATACGTTGTTATCGTAAATATCCCTTTAAATTAATTTCACGTTGACATCACAAAGTCTAAAACTGGACAAGTGCGAATCGGATTCGCGCACGAAGAGTTCCGTACAATGACTAGGCAAACAAGTACAATCTATTGATATCGAGCCAAAATAGGGAAAACATTGATTTTTTCGGACTGCAGCCCCCTTAAATATTAATTTCATTTTGTTTTTAGTATTTTTTATTTCAGCGGCAACATAGAAACACATCATTTGTGAAAATTGGACGGTGACATTTCTCGATTCGTTTATCCGGGTTCTAAAGTATACATACATACATACATACCGTCACGCCTCTTTCCCACAGGGGTACGCAGAGACCACTTTGTTCCACTTGCTACGATCCTGACATACTTCTTTTGCTTCATCCACGTTCATTACTTTCTTTCTTCACGTTCTAAAGTATCCCTTGTCCTTTTCCGGGACTACTCGCGGTTGATGCACTAAGACATTAAGAGATACTTAGGTAACAGACAGACAAAATGATATATAAGCATTTATAATATTACTTACATGCTTTGCGCATGATCTGACTAAAATAACTTGGCAGATTATGAAGTATATTTGAGAAAAATAAAATAGTTATTTTTGTACCTGACTGTTGAAGAAAGTAAGGTAATGTTTTAACGATTATTTTGATTCGTTTTAATTTTAATCACATAATGAACGGTAGTATGGCTCTGGTGACGAGTTTCCATTTAAAAAGTTTATGTTCCTCTGAATAAGTGCCACTAGATGGCGCTATGTAGGTTTTTTTTACACACTTAAAACATCACGCCAGTGACTATAAGTAGGTAGTTCCAAAAGTTGTTATGGGTAGACGGAATGGATGAAACTGCACAGAAAAGATTTGCTTTCCAAGACCACTTACTCACGAGGTGAGGTATGAGGTATAGAGTTTTACATAGTGCAGTCCGCAACTAAGATATACCCACGCTCAAAGTGCCAAAAATATGAATACGACCTTAATATTGAGACAGTAAGAGCGTGTATAGGTACATATTTTTGGCACTTTGTGTGGATAGCTTTGTTGCGGATTGTACATAAGATATCCTCTTGAAATTGACGTCATGGTTCCCATTATCACTCTACAAAAAACTTACTTTAAGTAATAGCGGCAACTATTTGAGGCAGTTTTTAGAACACTGGTAGGACAAAAACCAATGAAAACTATTTGTTTGAATATATTTGCATATTTATAAAAACAATCTTCAGAGATGAGGCGATCGTTATTTTATTAGGTATGTTTTAATAGCAGAATCTATTACAATCTTTTGTACATTTTGGAATTGAATAAGAAGTACAAGTCCTTATAACAAAAAGCTAGTGGGAATAAATGCAAATGAATTTTGAAGCACAAATTTTTTATTAGGTATTCTTGCTTTTTTGCCGAGTTACCAGTTTAAAAACGTAACTTACATTAGAAAATCATATAGGTACCTACGTTGTAAATATTCATAGTTCTAAAATGTGATTCTGAATCTAGTAGTTACTCTTAGCTACAGCAGTATTAAAAAAAAAATATTTAAGAACTAATAACCGGTTTTTGGCAAATTTTATTTTAGCTCTTTAGTAAGTAAGTAAGTAAGTAAACACTTTATTGTACAAAAGGAAAAAAACACAAAATACAAAAAACAAAATTATATACAAATGAAATGGCGAAGTACAAAGGCGGACTTATCCCTTAAGGGATCTCTTACAGCCTACCTTTGAGAGGCAGAGAGGAGACTAAATTATTGACACAGACAAAAAGAGAGGGTACAATAAACATGGTGAAATACAGTACAACAAATACTGACAAATCATACTATACAAATATATACTAAATAGAACATTATGTAATTTATACATACATATACTCACGCCCGTATTCCCAAGAGGGGTAGGCAGAGCACGTGAATTTAAAAATCCAGTGCCACGTTTAGCAATTTCAGGGTAACCAGATGGTTAAACGTGATATTACAGTGACAGGTTGCTAGCCCATCGCCCACAATACACTAACCCTTTCCCATAGTCGACTCTTACGACACCCACGGGAAGAAAGGGGATGGTGCTATTCTAACCCGGCACCACACGGTAATTGATGAAGTAAAATGTAATTTATGAAGTTTATAAATAGGTATACAAATACAATAACAAATAGATCACTATATGAATAACACAAACATACATTCAAGGAGGAGGTGTGCGCCATATCTTCTTCAGGCGCTCCCTGAACGAGTAAATCGAGGATGATTGCCGGACAGAAGTCGGCAACCGATTCCACAGCCTGGCACCGTGCACTGAAAAGGATTTGGCATAGGTTTTGGACGAAGTAGGAGAGGAGGCTAAAAGGAGATTGGAACTTGACCGCAAGCGATGACCGCTGCCAGAAGCTAAATAGCTTTAGTAGTTTTTAATACAGTTAAAAAATTAAATCTCGAGTTTGGATGCTCAACTATACGAGTAAGTATTTATCAATATTTAAATATTCATCTGTTGTCTAGTACCAATTGGTGTGAGATGTCCCGTGGTAATTATTTGTAAAAATTTAGTTTTTATCCTCGGGGTTCTTTCAACATTTTTTTTGCGATGCCAACTTTTGTCTATTAAGGTTCAATTTACCCAAATGAGAATACAATTTAGTCATTAATTACCCGCTTTTTCAAATGAAACATTAATATTATACTCGCGGGTAAAGAGCGGCTTATCCGGCTAACTTATATTCTCGTTTAGTTGAATGTTCCCTAAATGGTTTGATTTTGCTCGATATAAATGTCTATGTATCTGTTTATTCGGATACAATAATTGTTTTTTTTTTTGTGGAAATCAAAAAGTTTCTATTAGTTTAGGGCGGGCGGCCGGGCGGCTGGGCGGGCGGGATGCCCGCCTGCTCACGCGCACTTCCCGCGTCGAGGCCTTGCGCTAACCTATATAACCAGTAGGCGCCGCTGAAGCGCTTACTACCGCCTCCAGCGCCCTCCGTAAACACCCGTATCAAAAGTACGTATTTAAATAAACTTTTGTAACGTTAATTAAAATTCCGACCAAAGCCAAGGTCGCATGGACATGCAGTTGCAACACGTGAACTGTGGATACGTGATCTATTACTGGAAATTGTCTATTTGTATGCCTGTGCGGCATTGGTAATTGTGCCACTGTACCACCACCGCGGCTTGGTTGCAGACGGCAGTGCAAGAGCCCGCCATCGTTGCGAACGGTCGAGCCCCGTGCGTCCGCGCCGCCTCCGAGTGATCTGTGACAGTGTCCGAAACCACAATGACCAATTACATCAGAATCGTAAGTTCACTTTACACACGCTTCAACCGATTACAAAGGTTTTTTCTGAGGCTGAAAGGGTGTTTTAAATTTTTAAGGTTTTAACACTAAGTTGGAAAAACTAGTGTTCCTAAAACGAATTAAGAAAATTCATTTAAAAATAACGATACAATTGTCTTGGACTCAATAGTTAAAACACCGAATGCTAACATAACAAATTAAATGTACCTAGTCTAAATCGATGCAAAAAAGTTTTGAGAAGGTGCCCAACGTAATGGTAATAAATAAAGTTTTCGATGTAAAGTTATGCAATATTATGTCCGTATAATAAACTCATACGGGCTCTCAGTTGATTTCGCTTAATATTACGAGAGTAGAGTAAATCGTTCCAATAAAAATAATAGGTTATAATTTCGGTTAATGTGATGGTTGTTACATCGTAATTGCATACGTGTGAAATCCGTTAAATTATCTTAAAGAGTGTGGGAAACGGACCATAATAAATTCACGACTCAAGGATTTGGGTTACCCGATGACACTGCGATATCATTTTAATAAACGTATGAAAATCTCGAAAGTACATGCACATTGTGAAATTCATCGTGGGCAAGCATTGCGACACGGCAAGATTAATACTTTGTCTTAAACTGAGTAACAAAACTAATTGATTGTCAACGAGTTGGAGCAACTTACTAGCCAGATCGCGAAACCGATAGTCGGCGAGCATTCTTTATGGGGTGCCGAAAGACGATTCTTACGAAGGCATGCGCTTGTATCGTACGTTACGAACATTGCCACATGCAGTTAGATCTATTATATCTGCTCCAAGCTCCACTCTAAGTTAATCTCAATTATAAGATGACCTTTAGTTTTATTACAGATCATAACTTAATCGAAAACGGAGTTAACTTCGTTTGATTGTTTCAAACTGTGACTAGGTAGCTAGCAGTGTCCTTTGTAAAAGTGTTCTGTAGAGAAAGGCTTCCAGTTGCAGATCGGGCGATCTTGTTCGTTAGTAACAATGCATCATTGGCTTACAAAATAGGCCCTTAACAGGTTATATGGAACAAATTTCTTAATTCAAACGTCGTGTGTTATCGCGGGCATTAAATTTTCCATAAAAGCTCTCTTTTGAGGCAATTGCAGCCATTGTTAAAATAACGTTTAGTTTTACAAGATTGTGTAGACACTTGGAAATGTCATGACATAGCCGTAGCCGTTTCATTGAAGCACATTTCTTAATCAAAGGACCATGGTCAAAATGGGCCTGGAACCAACAGCATTGAGATTTATGTCAATAAATAAGTCTTAAAATCTACTTTATTTCATTATATGGGCACAAAGTCGAATTCCATTGCAGAACTAAGATATTTGTATTTTAGTCACGGTGAGTTCAGTACTTTTAGCTACGAAAAATGCATTCGGAGAATATTTATATTCACAATAATAGTGAATGTGTTAGCGAAAATGTGGGTAGTTGTGAACAGCGTTCGTTGTGTCTAGCAGTTGCACGGAAAGAGCGGCAGCGCGCAGTGCACGTCTATGATGATGGGCCACGGATTGGCTCGAAACATGTCGAGCTAATCTCGATATAAAAATACGTGAGTAGATCCACTATGAGTGAGTCTCACGGTAATTTTATGTTTAAAACCATCAATTGCTCACAAAACTTATTTTTATTTTACACACTAACCCTACCCTAAACCTGATTTTTTTACTTTTTTTAAAGGATTTTATTGACTCTTAAACTAAGATTTAAATATAAATATCTCAGTTCTCCCATGGAATTCGACTTGGTGCCCATACAATGAAATAAAGTAGAGTTATAGACCTATTTAATGACCTAAGTGTCAGCTCTGTTGGTTTCAGAACCAAGCTTCATACAAAGTTGCCCATGGTCCTTTAAGTATTAGATCCGTAAGCTGTAAGTATTACCTTCGTTAAGACATGATTTGGGCGACAGGCTAGCAATCTGTCACTATTAAACCTATCAAATCTAATTTCGAACCTAAAACTGCACTGAAAGTGGGCAGCGAGGCGTGAAATAGTCTTGGCTATGTCTATAACGTTTCGCGTGTTTTGCCTACCCTATTTTATGTTTGTGTACTTTTTTATATGTCATTTTTAATCTTGACTTTAAGGGTATTTGTTCAAATATTCCAAAGTGAAATCTATATTCTGCCTTCTCCTTCCGTTGCGTAAATTTGCTTAAAACATGCCTTGTCACGTGACTCGCATTATGTTTTCCATGTTTACGGCAGCTTAAGCTCAAACTTTCATCTCCATTCTGCAATTGCATACGGAATTATGTCTACAATTGATTCGCTTTTGTAATTTAGGCCGCGTTTACAAACCCTTGGTGAGATTAAGCAAGTTTTGTTACTCACGACCTGTCAGAATCCGTAAGTGAACTGACAGATAAAGGCTTTGGCGCCGATGATCGTATTTATTTGGTTCATCTCATTCTGAACTAGTTCCCTTTAAAACATTAGTAAGATATAACTAAACAAAAACTAAAACTAATCTAACGTTTATTTATGCTTATTTCGTTCTGAAGTAAAACTACGATAGATTTTAAAACTATTGAAATATGAGCGTCACGATCACGCAATTTTACATTAGGTATTTTTAAGCCGGTTGGATTAACACCAATATTTATCTTAATAAATAATTTATTTAAGAAACACTATTGTGTCCCCGTCTATGTTGTACCTAAGATAAATATTATCGATCAAGTAGAACGAACTGATTTATTATAGAAGTTCAACGGACAGCTTTCCTTTACCATAACAATTTATAAAATTATGCCCCTAGTTCTCGGAATCTGATCTTTTTATTTGCAGCGGGTACCAATTGCTATAGACTTTTGAAATTAAACTTCGAGTTAATTTGAAGAATGTTTCGTTCAAGTTGTAGGTATTTAAGTTTGATTCTATTTTCATTGTTCTTTTGCATTTTAAATTATATATCAAAATTTGCTCAAAATTAAACAAAAAAAGCACAAATTGATGACAAATCAGCGTCAGATAATCACCATTTTATTTAGTAAGCGATAAGGACGCTCATGACATCAAAGCCGTGAAATGTATGATTAGAAGATTGTTTATGATATGATTTATGGCAAGAAGTACTTAAATCAATTTAATAGTTCGAAATACCAGTCCATCAGATTTCCAATAAAGTCAACGGCTAATGTTAGCGTCACTTATGTTATATCATGGAAACCAGCTTCCTCATTGGGCAACGCAAGCGCAGCGTTCATCCACAATTAATTAAACTTGACTTGATTGATATCTCTGACGCACTTTTTACATATCATAAGGCCGCGTTTGAACTGATATTTTAGCGTAGTTGTCTACTTCATCAAAATAAAAGATCGTTAATTATGGTTATATGGTTTATATTATACCTAATAATGAAGATTACTTAATAATCGATGCTTTAATGCTTTTATTACTGGAATGAAAAAACACAGAATCTCTAATAAAACACATCATTTTTTTCTTAAGTACTTAATGTTTCGCAATCGCAATCGCTATCTTCATCAGTCTGCCTTTTAGTTCCCGAAGAAACCCACTTCTCTTTTATTTTAGCTGAGAAAATCGCCATCGAAATATCTGATCAATGAGCTAAACGCCTCATCTCCGGTGTACGCCTTTAACGTAAAATTGTTTGATGTATTACGGCCAAGGGCGACGCGATATCAAACAATCACGAAGACATTTCGCACGTTAATCGCAAGTTTTGCTGCATTTTTAACAAGCAAAGTTAGCCTTTACGCGATAGTTCAGTACCATTTGAATGAGTTATCACTAATAACAGGTTTTTACACAAAACTGCATCTAATTTAACGCAAACCTTTTCCGATAACGAACTCGGAAGGGCGTTACTCTACGTAATACAAGATGCCAAACACGAAAATATGCACTATCTATGAAAAAGTACCAAAATATGCACTATCAGTGAAAAAGTACCAAAATATGCATTTGCATATAATCCGATGTCTAGTTATAAGTGACCGTCCTCGTTATAGCGTAAACGAGTTGTATAGAGAATTTACTTCTGCTAGTGACCGCTAGCGACTCTGTTAAAACCCGCTCGCTAGTATAGTCATTATATCATTAACTAACTTGGTTAGAACTGTTTTTTTTAGGCTTTTGAGATACCTAGCGAGGCTCTTGTTTTAAGACCCTTCTATTTTATGAGAGCACCATAGACTTATATCGAAATAGATAACGCGAGTTCCTGCATTTGTATGAAAACAAAGCGTGCCACTTTTTCTCTACAGTAGGTATCACATGAGCGCTTTAGTGATGGGAATTGACAGTCCGAGTGAAACCCATTCAAAGATGACGCCCCCTTAATGAAGTTATCCTGTCTCTAGACAGTTAAACGTAATCTAAGTGGTAGAAAACTAAATGAAATCGCTTCAAAGGAAGAGCATTGCTGTCCCTTTTGGCTCCATTTTGGTACGCGAAAACATACACTTGAGTCATCTTTTTCGATATAAATCTGTAGAGCACTCAATGTTTTCTGTGAACTATTATGATCACTGCTTATATTTTTTTGTAGGGGAGACTAAATTATCACCTAAGTATTACAGTGCTGAGCTTTGTTTCAAGAGATCAGCTGCCGTGCTCGTGTTTATGCAAAAACTCGACCTTCAAGACGGCACAGTAGCGGTGAACGACCTACTTAAGTAGTGATAATTCGTAACTCGTCGATTTTTTCCTATAATTTTGGACAGTTCCGGTCTGAGTAAAAAGGGTTGCAAAAAAGCGAAATTTGCCACCAGTTTTTAGTGTTTTTGCATTAATTTGTGCTTTAATGACTAATTGGTCTGGTTGTCTAATTATTTTATTCTATTTGGGTGTGAGTCTTTTGTTTGTTGTTTTTAAATTAAATGTTTTGCTCGCCGTAATTAGGAGTTTTTTTTTTCATATGATGACGTTTACTCATAAACCATGCCAATTTTAATTAATTCAAATCCTACACCGGTTATTTCCGCTCATTACCATTCAATTAATTTAATTTGATGACTGTCTTCGAGGATTTATCATGTAAAATATTCAATGCACGATTCTAAATCGGAAAGGAACTTGAGACAAATTCAATGCAACCCATACAAATTTATGTCCCGACAATGCAACAGACAGTTAATAAAAGACAAATGACAATCGTAACACGTGACATTTTCGAGCCGAGGGTCACTAGAACCAAAAGGTCCAATCTTCTGTAGAGACTGCGTTTGTAGAAAACGTTTCAATATGTTAGCTATTATTATGGGTCCACATTTCGCGCTAAATAATAGAAGTTAACGATTACGGTTCTAGACAGATTAGTGTTGCGTAAACTGAAAGTGCTAAATTTGATGCGGTATGAGTGGAAACGTCACATAATGCATGCATACATAGTCATGCACCTAGGATTTATCTATTTATGCAAAATCACGAATAGTATATCCGATAGCGTTCCTGTAGTCATAGTACGGCAGCAGACTACCTGTTACCTTCTGACGTCTCTAGTTAGACAGTGACAGGTATAGTTTATCTCGCGTGTGACTTGTTTTGTCGCGCTAGGCCGACTGGTTTTGTCATTAAGTTATGAATTATGATTTTGCGCATAAAAATAAATTATTCAATGTATAAGTGAATATTATGTCACATGGGCTGGATAAATAGATAATAGTTGTATTCTTGACTGTCATAGCAACATAATGGTACAGCATTAAAGCGAGAGAAGATTACTACATAGAAAACGCAATAATTAAATTTATTGCCTAACGTATTGCTATGTGACTGTTTAATTGCTACGACGTTTATGAGTGAAATTGCGATTAGCGTAGAAAAATATATACATTACATTTATGTTAGTTTTTTTTTTTTTTTTTTT
>BHDV01000034.1:100530-134666 GCA_005406045.1 Adoxophyes honmai
ATACAAAAATTCTGATTTTTTGCAGTTTTTGGTACGGAACCCTACGTGCGCGAGTCCGACTCGCACTTGGCCGGTTTATTAATAAATTTTAGTTAATAGTTAAAAAATAGCACACAACTATTCTTAATGTAAACTTTTAAAAACTTTGTATAACAAAGGACTAACTAGACAAAAATCCCCAATTGTTTAACTGACTCATTCTGGTAACACCAGACTTTTCGGTTGACGAAATCAATCGCTACATCTGGAAAACGGTTGCTTGCAACACTAGGAAACCGATCATCGTAACATACAGATAATTGCGATCTAGCCTGAAGATTGAATTTATGTAACTCCAGTTAATTAGCATCTCAGTCTTACCAATTATTGCTTAATTTAAAGTACAGATAGACTATTTCAAAGTACAGTGAGTTCGCCTCTGTACTTCTTTCTTTGTTCAATACTTGTTAGTTTTTGTTTTATATGTATACTTACACAGAGCTATTGCCCGTGACTGCGTCTGCATTGAATCGCTTTTTTGGGAGAAGTCGTTGTTTTCCTCATGACTCATATTATTTTCATACTAAATATCCTGTGTCCTAAATATCCTCGTTTGGCAACACGGGCTTGATTGCATGTATGTTAACAGTTTAGGATTGGAACACTTGAAAGTGCTCTGTACAAGTTTTTTTCAACAAACCATGAGAACGCAACGCAGGATATTTGCGTATGTACTACAACATAAAACAAGCCACATTTGACTTGAAATATCGAGTAAGACAAGACAGTCACTATTTCCTTTCAGTCACCTTAAATAAATACGTCAGTATCTCAGTAACATAGATTATGTCAGCTTAGTGTCTCAATTTAATTTGATAAACATTATACTGTTTATCAGCAAGCCTATGCAAGGTGCTGGCAGATTCGACATGCTCTCGTGTCCATGTTTGCGAAATAGAAAACGCGAAACTAAAAGCTTCAGTAGAAACAAATGAAAAACAAAAAAAGGCATGATATCTAACTATCTTGGTTTACTAGCAATGCAAATTATACTTGTGGGTTGAAGGGGTTTGTGAAGAAGTGAAAATAAAAGAATGTCTAGGTAAATCTACTTATGTGTCTTAAGAAAAACTATTCTTATTTCCTAGTCATGCCATAACGAAATCGTTTTTTTCACAAGATTTAATATTCATGTAAAGGTTATTTGTTTTTTCTTAATAAAAGTTCCGGTCCTTTATCCGCCATCCCTATTGTCTCCATTCATAACCCAACTGCCGGTGGAAACCCTTTTCACTCAATAAATAGCACAGGCTTCGCTGCCGATCTAAACTCTGTACGTAATCCTCGCAGCGATAAATTCTAAAGTAATTCTGCGGGCCTGTGATAGCTCGGGTTGTACTGGCAATATTTTATGGTGTAATCCGGGACAAACACTGCGGCTCTAGCACATTGGCTTTTATGGCGGACATTGCACATCCGTCTAGTCATAGTGAGGACATAAACCTCTTCTTAAATTCTACCATAACTTGCTTTAGGACCCTCAATAGAACTACATATGATATCAAGCCTGTATTCTCATTTCCCGAATGGGGTAGAGCATATGATATTACATAGTCAAAACCATGACTATTTCACGTTACGTACCCACTTTTAGCATTATGGGTTAACAGTGACAGGTTGCTAGCCTATCGTTTGAGGCATACCTTAACCTATTTCCTCTTACGTCGTCCGTGGAAGAAATGGAGAGGTGTTATTCTAAACCCGACACATGCTCAAATGCGACAGATGCTTTATGTTTTAAGGATATTAAAGAATTTATTTGGTTTTGCTTTTAATCATTTATTTATACATTTATTAGTGGATTTAATTAGGTCAGTTTAGTGCCCCAAAATTAAGAGTGAGATTCCTCGTGAGACACCGAAGAATTTGCCTTTTATTCTGCTTGACCCATAGCAGATTCTGGTCTTAGCCTATCAAGATCACTATGCTTTAGGCTCTCAATGCCTTTTGTCCTTCCAATCAGTCCACGCAAAAGTCCAAGCGTTGAAGTACTAACCTAATGTAATTTTACAGACATGGGTGGACCACGGTTTCATCACACTACTTGACAGAACCCTTTTGATTGGTCAAATTCCTGTTCGCTCCTGTTGAAATTTCTATAGAAAGATCTTTTGTATCTAGTGTGAATTTAGTGCCTTTATGTGTGCAAATGGAACCTTGTGCTAGGGCCTTGTTCGAAATACACCTTTACTCGTAGAGTGATCCTATTGCTGAGATGTCGCAATGTCCAAGGCATTTGTTAGCGTAATGTTGCAATTATTTCAATGTCCTGTTAACGACGCAGGATGGCTTGAGGTTGGGGTTTAATCTTGCAGGCAATTAAAATGGCACTTATGCCTGATATTGCGAATTATGTTTGATTAATATTTTTAATTTTAAACGCAATCAAGTGGGTAACTATTGGCCTGAAGATTTGACCGCTGAAGTGTAGATGGCAGGCTATGTTTCTAGAAGAACAGATAATCGATCGGAAATAATGGTTCTAAAATGGTAAAAAGACATCTTCAAGGTGGACTCATAATATGGAGAAGAATGGATGTGGAAACCAAGCGATCGTTCGTCGGCATTTTTCCAGCTAGGTTTATGCCCAATTGTGGATATTTTGACTAGAACCAAAGTAGCTATTGGATGACATCCTAAGACTAAATAATACATAAAGTGTATGCAGTCCATTAGTTTTTACGAACTTCCCTTTTCTATAGCAATCGTACAATCACAGTGAGCTCAAAACAATCACAAAACTTTTACTAATCACATCACGTGGTACGCTAGTCCTTGTAATGTTCATTAGTCTGTAATTTTTTCTTTGTCCTTATTACAATTTCAAGATTGACGTTTGTCAAATTCGCGCTCCAGTTTGTGGCAAATGAATAATTGGCCATGTTAACATTGCGAACTTCATTATAATTATCTGTATACGCGTGTTAACTTACGCATACCGCGAGCATGTCGAAATAATTTATGAGGCTCATTACTAAGTTGATACTTAGTTGATATGTGTGAACAGATTCATAGGTTCGCTTTTGTCTAAAATTGCTTACAAATGTGCTTATCTAAGCACTTATACTTATTGATCTTTTTGGTGGTGCCGTAGACGCAATACATTTAAAGGAAGCAAGCAGTGAAAGAATGTGTAACGGATGTTGCAGTAAAATAAAGAAGTAACAAAACATTACATAGCGCAATACAGTGTAATAATCTCTTTGATGAATACTGTAGCAACGTAATTTAGGTTTGTTTTAGTAGAAATAGTTTTAGTTTAGTAGTGTGTAGTGGATTTTTTTTAAGGTCCGTCCATGTGTCTTTTTAATTGTTGTTTCAAGTGAAACAAAGCCTTTTCAGATGTGAAAGTCTTCTAAAATAGCGAAATTCAGCACTAAGCAAGAATTCACAACAATTTTTGCGGTAATCCGAAAACCCGAAAAAAAAAATCCCGTCTTTTTCAATGTCTCTTAGCAAAGTCAAGTTTGGACGTCAACCAAATTTTTGAGCGTTAGTTTTTATACTCTCTAGGTTTTTTCTGGTGACCATAGGTAGAATGTGACAGGATAGTATATCTCGCGCGCCACTTGACTCACTTGTCATCATTATAATGATCATCGAATCATTTTCGGTGACTATCTAAAATAGCTAAGATATAGGCATAAGACATAAGATGTCAGGACAATGGACAGTGTCCGAGTTCTGTTCTCAGTGTCGCAACGCGCGTTCACACTTGATTTGGTTTCGCTGCACGCGCGTGAGTTGAAGCTTGTTCGCATGTACTTTGCATTCCGTGACACGATAGCAATCTTATCTATCCCGCTGTTCCACACTTTAGTCAAATCATTTTGAATACAGTTCAAATGGCGTTCAACGGCGTTCGTGAATTCCGAAGCAGAATTTGAATTGTTGTCAATTTACATGTTAGCTTTGCTTGTTGTAAAATGTATGGCTCCTTAAAAAAGGCCGTAGTAATATATTTTTTTCAAACTATACAAATTAAATATACTAAAGATAAGATAAGCAAAACACACGAAGCGTTGCTTAGTCCTTATTCGTAGTCACTTTTAGCATACTTTTAGGTTTACACAGGAATTAAAACAGTGACACGTTGCTAGTCTGTCGTCTAAAACGTACCTAAACCTATGTCGTTCGTCGCCTTTTACGACATCCACGGTAGATGTAGAGGTGTAATTCAAAATCCAACACCAGGCGGATACTTCATAATTTTGCTCTCGGAAAAATCCGGAATTATACCAGCCAAAAATATCACAAAAACGTCACGACTGTTTTCCCAAATGGGGGTAGGTTGAGCACGCGAAACGTCACAATGATAAGTTTGAGGCGTTTAGCCTGTTAAATCTAATCGCGACTCGCTGGGTCTATAACGTTTGTACAAGAACAACGAAGGCGTTGTTCTAATCGTCCTTGCGACGAGTATGTAGGCCCGGAGATTCGCTCGGGCGAGGCTGTCGGCAGTTGATGTGATTCAGTTGTTTTTACAACACAATCGGCTGCGAAAACATTCGGGTCTTTCCTTGTAAATGCCGATTTCCTGTAGTACGAAATGGTTCGGCTGTCAGCAGTAGTGATGTACATACATGTTACGTCGGTATTCCCAAATGGAAATACAATGTACGCAAATCGTTACATAGTTAAAACCATGTCTATTTTACGTTTTGTAGCCACTTATAGCATAATTTTAGGTTGAAACATTTATGACAGGTTACTAGCCTGTGACCTAACGCATACCTTATTTCTTTAGTCGCCTCTTACGACATCCACGGAAGTAATAGAGAGGAATTCCATGCGTATTTTTGGAGAAATTTTCAATAGTTTGATTTAGCATTTACAAAATCGTTTCCCATACCAAGTGCCCGGCCATAAAGATTGATCATCGGTTTTCCCCGAACAATTTCGGTTTTGTAGAGCGTTGTCTCGCTCTAACCCATGGGACGTGGTTGTCTCTTTTTAAAGACCGATGTGCATTATTTAAGACCGGGTACAGATGTAGTGAGAAACTATTTTCCTTCGTAAATGTTCGGAAAAGTTCGTATTTATCGTTTTATTACTTAAAACAATTCCAATTATTATTTAAAACTGGATATTTACCATATATTTTACGGAATGAATTACCTTTAAAATGGGTACCTAAGCCATTTGAGAGAAAAAGATAAATACGAAGTTTTCCGAACATTTACGAAGGAAAATAGTTTCTCACTACATCTGTAATGTATTTTGCTTTAGCTATAACTAAATGTAGATCAAGCGTACCAATATTAGCATCGATACAATCTCCAGCTGATTTAAATCGCTTGCTTTGATCGATATAACAATACTTATATATTGTTTTCAATGGATATGAAATGCGTTGCGTTAGCGGGAAGTGGTAGCCAATGATAATGTCCAACAGACGTCGGGCCAATGCAAGCCACGCTTTACATTGCTGCCTTTCTATGTATGCGTATCGCATTTGAAAGGAATGCTGAGTTTGTACAGGGCAATGGATGTGAGTTTGCATACAGTGTCTGTAAAATATGGAATTAGGTGTACCAGCTGGTCCGGAGTAGCTACTTGTAGTGCCACAGTATCATTACTTATGGCAGTGGTTTAATAGGTCTTTGTAATGCTTTGTTACACTTTAAACATTACTAGTTTATATTTTATTTTTAATACGACATCTTTACAATTAACTGGAAAACGATGGAGTACTTTCGTAGCTGATTATCGTATGTTTTTTTATTACATTCACTTTTAATTTTAACCGTTTGATTCCAATGATATATTTCATGCAAATGATATTCAGGCCCTCTTACTGCATCGTATAGGTACCTTCGCAACAAATGATTTTAAGACCCATTCATACATACATAAACATCACGCCTATATTACCAAATTGGGTAGGCAGAGCAGACAAAACGTAACCACCAAAGTCATGGCTAATCCACGTTTTGCAGCCACTTCTAGAATTTTTTTAATTATTAACACATGAATAAGTTATAATAGTGACAGGTTTCTAGCCTATCAGCTTAACATACCCAAAATTTTCTCTAGGCATCAAAAGAGAAGTGTTATTATAAACCCAACACCTAGTATCGCTGGTAGATAGCCTAGTCTGTGCTTAGTTGTTGTTGCAGTTCGGTTTTATCGTTCGCACAGTTTCATCAATACCTTGCTAAACTTCCTAGACTGAGTTAAACTTGATGCCGGGGCCTCGCTAGCGTTGAATATTAAAGGGTTTCTTAATATTACTTGCACCATAAATTGGCTTGCAGTACCTATTATATTAATTATGAAATGTTGTGAGCTAGCTCTAGGGGGACAGGTGTGGATAATCAACGGTTTGGAGTTTAAGTATAGTTTATTTAAGTAAATTGATTCTATTAAAGTGAGGTCCAGTTAGTTTCAGTTTAAAGTCGCTTCTGATGGAATAATGGCTTTTTATTATCATTTTATGGTAGAATTCCATCTGACCTTTAAAACGTTTATGTATAGCTAACATACAACATACAATCACGCCTATGTTCTTGGACAAAAACGTGACTTTTTCACGAGTACCTAAATCTATTTCCTTAATCACTTCTTACGGCATCCACAGAAGAAATGGAGAGATGATATACTACCTCGATATCACACCGGAAATGTTACAACGCTTATGATGAAAAACTTCAAACATTTTTTTTGCATTTAGGACAATAATGCGTTATTACTCCTTTTTAAGTAAATCATTCCTACAACTGTTTGACTTTGTCGTAAACAGTAATATATTTTAACTATAGCTTCTTATACCTAAGAATATCTAGGTAACCAATCTCCAGTAGGTCACCAACTAAATCATCCACATAACCGGCATTCTAGGCCGGTCGCAATTCCTCATCTAGTGGGCAGTCCAAGGATACTAAGTGCGAAAACGAAATGAAAACCACATTCTGTTTATAACCAACTAGCGACGCGTGCGACAGACCGGCGTTTATTCTGGCTGGGACCACGTAGCAGGCATTATGCAGGGCGTATTACGAAATGTCTTGAACTAATTAATCAGTCGATTTTACTATCGCCATTTCGCAAATAGAATACTTAGTTGTATTGCTGGGGTTGAAATGTTTCGTGTCGAGCCTATTTATATCGACTTGAGTTAGATGCTACTCAAAATTCGCTGTCAGGGTAATTCTTGAGACTCCTCATTCCCCTGGCATGTCATAAAACCTATAGTTTTTGACTTAGTTAAAGACAAATTGACAGAAAGTGATGCCTATTCAAGGGACATTATTACGCATTAAATCAAAATCGTACTTAGTTACAAATAGGTCGAGTTTTTTTTAATAACAATAGCCAGGGGAATGATAATTCTCAAGAACTACCCGTCATCATTGAGTTTATAAGTGATAGCTAGTTTAGATTCAAATGCAGCTTCAAAGTTTTTTAATGTAACTAACGAAATATTTTGCACTTCTCGACCACATTCCAGGTTTCTCATTTTGCTGTTCTTTCCTACCTTAAAGGATTGTCATCTTCTCTATAGTTGGGTCAACCTGTCACTACAGGTCTTCTTTAAATCTAAAAGTATACTGGAAGTGGCTACGAGGAGTGAAATGGTCACAGATTTGTCTGTATAGCGTTTCGTGTGCTCTGCTTCCCAATTGGGAATACAAGCGTGATGCATGTAAGCCTCCTGACGACCGGCGTCAAATTATGTGCAGTTCAAAATTGACTCTTAATGTCAATAGACAAAGTTACAAATGACTTTTTTATGGACTATGTATAGCACGCAGGTTGTCAGGAGGATAACGCGGTTGATAGAACGAACAAATATTGCATTTGTTTCTTTGTACAGCCTTCAACTTGTGAGTCATATCAATTGGCGTATTCTTCACAACAGTCATACATGTGGAACCGTCGGTCTGCACTCACACATGCATACCGTTCTAGGGTTCATGCGATTGCCGAGCGGACCCCATTCGAGGTCGGCTCAAGTTCAGGCGCTTGTTTGGGTCCAAACCAGATATGTGAACTGGTTGTGTTATGTCACGTTTCCGTGGTTTCACTCGTGTGCAGCGAAACTTATCGGACGGACGCTAAAATGCGTTTTTTACGGATTACCAACATTGTTGACGAAGCGCAGGAGTTGTAAGGTTGAGGGTATGCTGGGCATTGCTATATTCGCTACACTACATAACATAAAACCTGTGTGGTGTTGGGTTTAGAATGAAATCTCTCCATTTCTTCCGTGGATATTGTAAGAAGCGATTAAAGAAATAGGTTAAGGAATATTTTAGGCGATAGGCTAGCAACCTGTCACTATTTTACTTCTTTCACCTATGTTTAAACTAATGCTAAAGGCTGCGAAGTGTGAGGTAGTCGTGGTCTTGACAATGTACCGCTTCGTGGGCTCTGCCTACCCCATTAGGAAACAGGCGTAATGTATGTATAACTTAGAATTGTGGCAAGACAAAAATCATTAGCACCTAACACTTTTACAAAAGAACTTAAAACTCGTGGGCATTCCCTGACTTCGTGTATGTGTTTCTAAAAGCATCATAACAGTATAATTCAACTCTGTCACAGTCATTTAAAATTTGATTTTACGGTTCTCGGTTGCATAAAGCGAATCGTTATTGTTGTTGTTCCGAACAAACATTAATCCTGCTTTGTTTGTTGTTACAATAATAACCGTTACAACCACTTTTGAAAGTGTGGTTGTAGAGTAAGGCCACGGAAGACCACCAGCTGCGATTAATACATTACGATTGGTTAAGTTATGCGAGCGACGATTGAATAGATATATTGAAATAGAGATAGCATCAAGTGGTTCAGCGCATGCCACATAGTTTTATCCTTTTTTTTAACAAAACTGAGACGGAAACATGGTTAGTGTGAGATGGTTATGGTTTTTCATGTTCCCTAAGATCAGTTTAATAATTATGGAAAAAGGATTCAACACATTATTGATGATTTTGCCAAAGCATAGGTTGAATTAGACAGGTCCAAAATACTTTTTACGGTTGTAAGGTACTGTCGATATTCGTTCTTTCACAATGTCATTCCTGAATAAAATGTTTGGGTTATCTTAAAAATAAGTCCCGATTATTTTGCAATTCAAATCTTTGACGGATATAAATTGACGCTTGAAAGAAAAAATGGAAAATCGACGTTTTTTTTAGATACTAAGCCACCATATTTCGCCATACTCGTATTAGCAAAATAACTGATTTCTATCATAGAATTCTCAATATTCTAAAAAAAATACTTTTAAAACTTACTTTTATCCCATTTCGCCATTCATTAAAAAATTGTAAGCGCGTCCGTGCTTGAATGTGTATATTTGGATTGTGTAATGACTGTGTGCCGTGTTACGTGTAATCACTAATCACCATGCTGCTAAGTTAACGCCTAGTTAACTTCATCGGCCATTAGTTAAATCAACGCCGTGAACTTTTATTTAATGCTCTTTCATCAGCCCCACATTCACGCAACGAGGTTATCTGAAATCGTCCTTGTTAAGAGATCAGTGATAACCATTAATAATTAAGAATGTTTAGTATTTCCGATGTAGTTAACGAAATAATAAAACAAATGAAATTTAGATTAAGGTTACGCGGTGCGTTAGTTATTGTTGGTTTCGTTTCAAGAGTTCCAAATACGAAATTGTATAAAATTTACACGAGAGAAAAGCTGATTTAAATATACTAAGAATTGCGAAATCACATGAGAAAAAATTACAGTTTTTTTTTCTATATTGTGCAAGTACTCGTATTATACAAACATACATTGCTCTGGAATAACTTTATCCTTTACAAAAAACATCAAAATCCGTTGCCTGGTTTTAAAGATTTAAACATACTTACTTTTTATATTATGTAGTACCTAATGATAGTGATGATGATGTCATAAAGGCTTAAAACCCAAATATAGAGGTTGAGCTGGGCGCTGATAGCTCTATCAGCCCCAGAATCGTTAACAAAGATCTATTGCTTATCAATTTATTCCCATAGCTAAATCCAATTCTCTTTGTCCACAGGCGTTCGTTTTGTGCGCGTGCGTCGCGTTAAGCGCAGCGCAGTTCGGGCTCGACTACGGTCTGGACTATAGCGACAACTTCGCACCGACCAACTTTGGAGGGCCTCTGCTCAATACCCTCTCGTCAGCAGGCGCGAGAGACCCCAGGGCTAACACAGGTACACCCAAAATGCACACGAAAATATACTGCCTGTATTGCCAAATGGGACAGAGCACAGAAAACGCTACATAGACAAAGCCATTAACTATTTCATGCTTATCATAGGCGCTTTTAGATATTTTTTAGGTCGGGTATCTTCTGAAAAGAGTCAGATTAAAAGTTCCATGCAAGATGAGAGAGGTTGATGTGAATGAGGCGCGAGAAGAATGCCAGATTCAGCAGAGGATATGGCGTGATGTTTCTGTATTTATGAATAGAATTCTACAAACACTTATACAAATCAGTAGTAGAAGTAAGTCAGTCGGTATAAATACTCCAGGTTTATGAACAAGGTACGAAATAAAAGAAGTGCTGTATGGTACTGCTCAATATGACTGGTAAATGATACCGATATTCGTTGCTGTAGCGTAATAAAACTAAGGGCTTGGCACTTGCAGTGGTCATAGGTCATGGTCATAGGACGACAACAATAGAGCGTTTATAATTGTTAAATTGGATGCTAAAATGAGTAAATACTGGTTCAACACGAAATTTAAAACAATATCTAAATTCAGTGTAAATTTAAAGTACTTAAACTGAACTAATAGCGCTTCAAAAAATAAACACTCTTGATCATAGCTCCAAAAAATATGGTAGCCTAATAAAGTAAGGTTAATTAAGGTAAGAATCTCGGAATTTCGAGATACCCGGCTGGAAGTTCTGTAAATACTTGCATATTGAGGCCCTAAAAGTTGTCTCAAAACCTACATATTCTAGGGTGTGAGCGACTATTAAATTTCAAGGTCAAAAGTCACAAAAATCGGTTTTTTGTGCTTCTTTTGTAAATATCTTATTTCCTATGGGTTTTTGCTATTTGTGTTTCTTATCAACATTGTAGAATACAAAATTCTCTACAAATTTTGCGTCTAAATTATTTTTATACGGTGAACCGTTTTCGAGATATAGGTCGGAGAGCGCGCGGTCACAGCATCACTTAAGGCCTTTGGTACTTCGATGGCCAAAACGACACAGATATTGTAAAACTTCAAAATGCTGCAGAAGTTGATGGTCGGGGGCACGGCCGTGCTCCCACCAAGTCGAGCGCGAAGCAAGCACTGCCGTACCATCCTTTACTGTATCCATTTCGCCGCGTTTTCAGGCATCTATTTGAGCACTTCTGGATAAGACCAGAACGCTGAAATTTTTGTCATCTAGTAAGCTATAATTACATACTTAAAATTCAAAATTTCAAGTTAGCAGGTCATTTAGTTCCGAAGTTAAACGAAAGCAAAGTTTCGCATTTTCGAGTCTCACTCACTCACTCATGATCATCAAAATAGAACTAGTACCTACTTCCCATAAACTCACAAAGCTGAAATTTGGTACAGAATCAGGGATTAATGACTACATAAAGGGAAAAATATAAAAACTGGGATAATTGAAGATCTGGAGTACCTGGTGACCCTGATTAGAAAGCACTAGAGCCCAACCAAACTACTGTCGAAATCGACATACCTCCTTTACAAAAAATATTCAACTTAGTGGGTCACCTCATTTTACGTCAAAAATCGAAAACCAGCTCGTCTGGTACATAGAAAAAAATCAACTATAATTGCAAAAATCCAGCGTAGAGGGACACATCTTCTAATTTACGCCAAAAAACGAAGACAGTCAGCAGCCAACCCAAAGCCACATTGATTTAATTAATCATATATTTATAATCATTGATCTATCGATAGTTCATCAGGTATATAATGGCGCGTTTTCGATCGGAGACCGGTCGACGTAAAGTGATATTATGACCGCGCGCTCTCCGCCCTCTATCTCGAAATCGGTTCACCGTATAAAAAAAATAAAATACAAAACTTGTAGAGAATTTTGTATTCTACAACATTGATAACGAATACAAATAGCAAAAATCCATAGGAAATGAGATATTTACAAAAGAAGCGCAAAAAACCGATTTTTGTGACTTTTAACCTTGAAATTTAATAGTCGCTCACACCCTAGAATATGTAGGTTTTGAGACAACTTTTAGGGCCTCAATATGCAAATATTTACAAAACTTCCAGCTGGGTATCTCGGATTCCGAGGTGATTTCCTAACCTTATTAGACTATGGCAGCGTTCATTGGATAGCTGGGTTTGTATTCTGTCCAAATAAGTTGATACTTCGTCATTACGTACATTTACATAAAATTCAAGACTAATTCCCTGCGTAGATAATGGAGCGCTCATACGCACGTCTGCACTCGTCAGTTTCGGGTGGACCATTGAAATGAGAAAAACTTGATGACAAGTGCTTGCTCACTGTTCGCTCATTGTTATTTGTGAGTAAAGTAAGTAAAAAAACTCTTTATTGTACAGTCAGCAGGAGAGAAAAGTAACCCCCCACCCATATAATGTTTTCATTATTAGGGGTTTACTTTTCTCTGCAGTTGTCTGTACAAAAAAAGAACCTTTGAGTATAGTACAGAGGAACAGTATTTTTTTAATGTCAGTATTTTTATCCGTCGAGTATTTCCTAACGCGCCCAGCTGTATCAGTTACAGCTGTCAAAATTTAAATATCTATCGGAATTCCGTATCTAAGAAACGTCAACACAAAACCACTTTAAATGACACGTTCCACCAAGTGCTTTGCATGTAATTTTAAAGGGCTTGGCTGGTGATCGCGATTCAAAGGAGCGGCGTAGGCGCCAAAGCTGTTTACGATTTAGCAATATTTTAAAAATTCCGGATATAAACAAGGGTTAATACCTTTTGTCCAATACAATGAAAGACCTGGGTCTAACCCCGATTAAACAGTTTTCTATTATTTGGGGCCTTTTTCATCGTATTAAGTTGTAATTTTGTCCCGTAAGTCAGGAGACAACTGTGATAGAGTTGCTGATTAGTGGTTAGTCCTCATAATGCTCACGAGATGCGCCATAAAGAAATTGCGTTTATAACTGTAACAATCTCTAACTTGCTGTTACTCAGGAGACCATCACCATGGTATAGGTCAGTTAACCAAAGCTGGCACGTTCACAGTACTCACACTTGTGCAATTTCGCAATACTGTATGTTTAAAATTTATAATTTTGATCAAATCGTTTCATGATACGTATGCCGTGCAATGTCACGCCGCGTGCTAATTCACAGATACAACACAAATGCAATGCGTACGTCTGTTTTACGTGCCAGCTTTAGTTAACTGACCAGTAACCACAGGCATAAAGTAGTCGATTGATGACCGCTACAACTATTTGGGAAATATAAATGGTCCACACTTACTTATGTAAGAAAAGATAGTGTTTTGTCTCGTATACAGGTCATTGTAAAATTTGCGTAACTAAGTTAAAAGCATGACCTGACTTGTAACAACTTTAGTGACCACTTAACCAATAGCCCAGTAGTAAAAGTTTTACGGCCACTTCAATGGCGCGTTACGCAGCGCTGTTTTTCTAAAATAATGATTGATCTTATCACATACCTGGTTTTTTAAACAATCTTTCCGAAAGCCTTACATTGATACTTTATCTTTCGAGTATGTGGAGACCTTGACAAGTTGATTTGTGACAGCCTGTAAAACCTCCTTGTAGTCAGTATTTTATCATTATCATTTTTATCATTGGACAATTTTTACACCAATTACCTAGTCCCAAAGTAGGCAATTTAATGCCTGTGTTATGGGTACTAGACAACGGATAAACTTACTTATATATAGATAAACATCCAAGACTCGAAAGGAAACATTCGTATTCATCATACAAACATTTGCAAATTTACATACATACGTACAGTTAGCTGCAGAGAAAAGTTACCCCCCGCTCATACAATGTTTTATTACTGGGAGGTTACCTTTCTCTGCAGCTGTCCGTACATGACGCCTGTATTCCCAAAGGGATAGACATATCACACGAAAAGCTGTATAGACAAAAAGAATAAGCCCGAAACATGTCGAGTTATTTTCAATAAAAAAAGCAAGGCGTTGACAAGCCGTAAGTGTCTAAGTCATACTCGGAAGTGCAGGGCTTTGCTAATGCTTTCGGAATCACGATAGCTCTTAACTTGACCGGTTGAAACCAATCTCGCTATCAAATTAAAACAAATGGTATCACTTAACGTGATGACAGTCGTAACCCATGCTCTGGCTAAACTGGCTCAAAAATCTCAATAGAACTTTACAAGTAATCTTAATTATTGCTACGAATGAAGTAATCTTTCAATGATTTTTGACTAACATTTGACGAAAAGACGTAACAATCTAAAAGGTATCTTTAACAGAAACTCAAATGCGTGTTAGGAATGGATTACACAAAGACGTGTAATCGTAGCAATTATTATATTGTCATTTTCACAGTAGCACATTTCACAACGGCTATAATAGGTGAGTAACTTAACCTAGTCAACGTGACATTTTCTTATCTTCCGCTTTGTCTTAAGCTGTTTAGAACCGGCGCAGGAGCGACGAACAACTCCGACAGAGATTTCAATATTCACTGCTCGTTTGAAACCCTCACCTGACAACAATTGTCTATGAACAAGCGTAATGTAATGTAAAACCGTTCGCTGTTCGCGTGTAACGGCCAATAGTTAGGACTTAACAGTCATTGAAATGCGGCAAATAGAATGACGTAAATAGCCCTTATCAGGATTGCTGAATGAATTGTTATTAGTTAGGCAATTTGTTTGTTTATTTGTTGTAACACTTAGAGGTTTTAACTAGACTAAAGGCAGATTCAACTAAACGGTTTTTTTGTATTGGATTAAGACGCTCTTCACTCCAAAACGAAAACAGCAGGGTAAAGTTCAATACACACTGAGCCCGCCGGGCCGCCGACCCAACCCGGTGACACAGCCCGGCGGCCTGTATGAAAATAATCCCAATAATAAAAAAATTCCCGACATTTATGACGGTAGTCCATGGGTTCAGTGTATTGAATCAGCCCTTAGGTCCAGAAAGAAAAATCTTCGTCGAGACAAGCCTATCTTATGGATTACTCAAGAATATTAAGTTTTGAACTGTGTTTCACAAGCCATTTTAGAAACTGTTTCGGTTTCTGTATAGAGTGGGGTAGAAGATAGGGTTAATCAATTAGTGTATAATCGAGCATATTACATATTACACGCATCTACAATAGAGACTGTGGAACAAATAGGAAATAATACATAATCAAGACAAGCGGCAAAAAAGATCTGTCAAAAATTTCAAACGGTCTTATGTAATCGATAGAAATAAATTGATGTCTTCAAGTGCGAAATGTAACTGCCAATGTGCTTGCAAGTAACAGTAGTTAGTGTTAGTACACGAAGTGCTCAAGTAATGGTGTTTCAATTAAGATAGTGTCCCTGTTATGAAAACAATCACACTCCGATGTTTATCAAGCGTTGCAAAATGTAATTTAGTCATTACATGATTGCTTAGTGTTTAAACGCCGATTATGGTGGCTTGGCCGGAATTTAGGATTTCATTCACGGGTTACGATGTTGTAATTATTCCGCGAATTCGTAGGGAGATCATTAAAAGGTGGTAATAATCTGTTCTTAGCTATAATCTTACTCTAAACATAAAATTAAAGTCAGACTCAATCATGGTCAAGTAAAACGGATATACTGACGTCTTTAACTAAGGTAAATGTACCAATGCTCGACGCCTTAACGCCCAGTAGACGACACCCATCTGTCGCCTGTCCTACTATGACATAAGATTGCAAGTGCCGTGTATTGGGTTAGTGTCGACCATTGGTAGGTACATTTACCTTACATCGAACAATTGCGCGAAAAGTGTAACCGCTGACGCCGTGACCCATCATCGTTGCTTCCGATGATGGGTCACGAATTGGCCCGAAACACGTCGAGTTAATCTCAATTAACAAAAATTAAAATTTGTAAAGTTCGAACAATTCCTTAAATTACGTTTCAAAGCTGTAAATACCGAGTAAGAAATCGATATGAAAGCAAAAGGCTGGACGCAACGTGAAAGGGTATTTTCATGGTCAATGACTGTTGACAGACAGGACATGGTTACAAGTAGGTAACTACTCGTTAGTAGGTACTAATGAGTCACAATTCGCTTTGAGCAGGGTTGCTAGCCGGGTTTCCCAGAATTTAATGCATTTTCATTTATTTTTAAATTAATTTATATGTTAATCCGGGTTTATAAAAATACTAGTATTTTCAATGGAATTTCGTCTAAAGTACTGGCCACAATCACAATATTTTTCGATTGAAAACACAATATTTTACTCCTAACTGTTTCTGTTGCTTTTGTGCGGGTGTGTGAATACTTTTAGAGCTCTTTAAACAACTAAGATAAAAAAAATAGATTTTTAGTGTTCCGAACTGCAATTTCAGAAACTAAGTTCTAAAATCTTGTGTTTTCAGACATTTTGTCTAAGCTACCCAATAATATTAGCGATGGGAATCCTAGTCTTAATTAATTGTTGTAGTAATTCGATTCTACATCAAAGTTCGCTCTAAATCTAATTCGATACGAAATATCTCAACTTTGTTATATGATCTGGCAATTCCGGAATCTCTACGCTGACTAAAGGAATTGATATTTAATATCAATATTATAGAACCTCAATTACCTACAGCAGTTTTGTTATAATGTAAAACGGAGTTTTTACTTTATGTCAAAGTTAAACTAATAAACTAAAACATCAATGTAATTTTAATGTTCTCTTACAATACCACTAAATGCTTCCTACTACCGCATAGATTTTATCTCCATAGTATTCAATATTCGGAAAAGTCGTGATCTCAAACGAAATTGGTTTATCAGCTGTCAAACACGCAATTCTCATTGATCATATCTATGAAAGTAGTTACCGTTTAGTCGCGGCCTGACCAATGTGTTCGGTACTTCTGTTACGCCGTGATTCAAAAGATTATATTGTTTCTAGTGACAAGTCAGTAAATTTACCAAAGATAGACGTTTAAGAAACCTTGCGCCGGAAAATAAATAACGTGGGACAATTCTCACTTATTGAGCTAGTCATGTAGTATTTTCCTGGGTCAAGGCATCATTTATTGATTATTAATGGAAGAAAAACAAAATCCTAACTCGAGATCTTATACCCTCATCACAAAAATTGTTTAACAACTGAGTTACATGCCTTAATTAATAGCGGTTGACGGACGCCAACCGGAATCTAACAGAGATGACCATTGAACATAAGCAACCCATAAAACGCAAGCCCTAGCCAATAAAATAATTTCCCTTGCATTGTTGTATTCCTTGGGTCGGTAAACCCAAGGAATACAACATTGTAGACATTTGCTTGTCCGCGGACTCACAAGGTCCTCTAATATCGCCTCTACCATTAATCCACCAGTTTCGTAAGTATAATTAGGGATACAGCTTATGCGCGTGCGACAAAGCAGTGGGAGGAAGCTATGCCCATTACACTCCGGCTTAATGACAGCTAATAACTAGCAGGCACACAATAAACTATTAAACATTGTTGGGAAATGTTTTTATTGCCCACCAAACGAAGGGCGAGCCCTTTTACTAGCCTTGCGATTGTAATTAAAGACGTTGTTCTCCTTAAATATTTCACGTATCGAAGTCGTGCGGCGACCTGTCAGTTGGACGAAATGTAGCTCGATATTATCATTCAATCAAATTATAAACATGCTTGATAGAATCATAAAAATAAGGTTCGCTTAAATCGCTTCCAAAATGGTCGGGAAAATTATGAAACATGACATTTAAACCAATACATCATCTGGCTAATAGTTGCAATACCATTGATGGTTTGACTACTTTACTTAGGTACTTATTGTAGTTTGACATATGTTTGACATACAATAGGTCTATATATATGTTTGCGTTGCGAATATATTTGCTCGTAAGCCTTGCTAGTTATAAAAAAAAACTTACTACGAAAGCTGTACTTGAAATCCTCACTTCGCCAACCGTTCGCTCACTAAAAGCCATTAATGTGATAAGACGGCAATAAACTCAATAAATAAGATGTTTAATTTCCTAAACTAGATCGGTAGTTAAGTAATATTAGAAATCTTCTAACAGGATATAATATAATTAAATTAACTTCGACAAACTTGATCAATATTCAACGAGTAAGTATTGATGCTCGAGACGCAAGTTTGTGTAGGGAAGTAAGTTGGCTTGCGTAACAATGTAAATTAAATTGGCTTGCTACGCGATTTACTCAAGGGCCGATCTGGTTTAATTATGTTTAATTTCCATACCTAAAATGAGTATCAATATTGAAGCGTTAGGCTGTACTTGATAGCTTGTTTAATTCGGATCGACAGCGTAACAGATTTAAATGAATAATTGTCAAAGATAGAAGAATAACTGATGACATCGTCAACATATATCTAACTGTTGAAATGTTACTGTTTATATTTGGCGGCGTTTTGAGATTTTAAAGATTTGACACAATGGGCTTATACCGAACTTAAAAAGAAAACCTTATAATTATTTTGCCAAATACCGTTTAGAAAAGAGTATTGTGGCATGTTGTATAGATACGCAGATCACAAGAAACGATATACAGTCTAAGCCGTTTAGATTCTAACATAGATGAAAGATGTATAACATTGACAAGTTGCTAGCCTGTCGCTTAAAGCAAGCCTAAACATGCCTTAGTCGTCTCTTACGACATCCATGAAAGAAACAGATGTTTTACTAAACCCGATGCCTCATGCGTTAAAATGTACCTAAACAATGATATCTCATATCTGCCCTTAATTAGTAACCCAGAACTACAACATGTCACTTCCCGGTCTGGTTGGAAGGGTCGGCTGGCACGACGGTCGGCGTCCACTCGGACGCAAACGCGTTGCGTCCCTCAAAGTAAATTTAATTCGAATTAATTAAGTAGTGCAAATAGAAATACGATGCTTCAAATTTGAAGAGGGTCGTGAAGTTTTGCTTTTAATACATTTTATGATATCGAATGTTTGCTGTGTTATTCAAAATCTGTCACTGTTACCTTTTTTCATCTGTTTTAAACCTAAAATGATCTTAGAGTTGGCTACGAAACATGGAATGGTCAGTGCTTTATTTGTCACATTTCATATGCTCTGCCTACCCACTTGGTAACACAGGCGTGATTGTAAGTTTCAAGTTCCAAATCCACGCGGAAACGCCATTCAAAACCATTAAAATGAATGGTGTTATTAAATGATAATTTCACAAGCCGCTATCAGATCACAGTTTTTAATTGTTGGAAGTTGTAACGCGTGCGTATGCGCAGCTTCGCTCTGTTTGCGTTCAACCAATGTCAGGTTTGGCAACGGCCATTCAAGGATGGTACTTCCTCGCCGCTAATTTATCGATTAGCAATCTGGTTAATTAGCATTAAAAATATCACTTTTAAATCACTTTGGTCAGTGTCATCGCGTATTTTTTTTATTAATATTTGATTTGTATTTCTGGGCTTTTAAAAGTTGATTTTTTTTGTGTCGTCTGTTTAACTAATGTCGGTTGCCTGGTCAAAATTCCTTAAAGTATAAGTCCATATTTGTATGTTGTATTTATCTGCATTAATTTTTTTCCAATAAGGGATTTCTACCTACTACTACATCTACTTTGTGAATTTAAAATGTCATATTCAACGTTCAAATATAACCTAGAAAATATATTTGATTAATTGCCACAAAAACAATACAAGTGTACAGAAAAATCTAAATATGACTTAAAAAAAACTACAATAGTTACAATTAGCCCAGGGGAGTGCGCCACCCCAGGGGAGCGTTGAAAGATGTCAACCAAAAAACGGGAAACATTACAAATCTTATTTTATAATCCAAGGAGTTCCACGAAAAAATGGTTAGGAAACCCTGATCTAGACTTTGCCGGAACTTTAAACGGTCTAGGTCGTCTAAAACAATGAAACAATTGATTGATTGTTGGTATTTATGACAAATGCCAATCGGATATTAAATTGTGTTTCATTAACACTGTAATTAGAACGTTTTGAAATCTAGAGCAAAATGGAACACAAGCGTGTTTTTTTTTAATCGCATATGCGTTTATTATCAAACGTAGTCGTGTAATCTGACGGCATGATATCTAATTACTAACAACATAAAAGCTGTTATTTTCACTTCACTTATTATATGTAATTAAATTGAAAATTAAATAATTGTTTTGTATACACTTGACTAAAGTTAGGTCCGTTGCCAATTACTACTACCAATTACTAATGACATTCGATTATTGCTTAATGGACTTCCAAATCGGATACGAGATAAAACATACTCAATAATCGTTCAATTAGGCTGAAGTGAATATAAGTAGGTATGTAGCGAACAACTGACTTTTTTTTAACTATGTAGGTATACATTTAAAGCGCGTGCAATTATTTGGGTATCATTTCCTGTGTCAGTGTCATTGGGGTACTATCAACCAATCGAATATTTTTAAAATTTTTGTTGCCTGCCTTAAATTCTGACGGGTATTGAACGCAACAAAACAAAAGCAAACGTTAATGTTAGCGGCAGCTAATTTGGTTAAAACTTTTTGGTTAAAACTTTTACAGCGCTAGAACACATCCCTAATAATAATATATCACAGACAAAAAAAACTTTTGGTTTCGTTGCCTCGCCCGTCCTTGTCATCCGTGATTACATTAGACTCAGGGCACTGATCAACCATTCATGGCAATAAATAATTACACCCTAATCGGCATTCTTGGCGCCCACTGCTACAAGTGCCTACATTTCAAATGCGTTATCGTTTAATTGACGTAGTACCTTACCAATACCACGCCGCGGGCCATCAGCTGTATTGAAACATAATAATTGTCCACTTAAACCTTCATTAAGTATAACGTCTCATTTTATTTGAGATCAACGCCGTACAGCACTATAATTTAGTATTCTGATAATTATATCTCCGTACCTACCGGTCAATGAGAGCATTCCACGTGTTTAAGAGTTTATGCAATCTTAAAAGTAAACATTGTGTGGGAGGTCCATTATTATTACAGTAGGCATTTAGTGGTGCAATCGCGGAAGCATAATGGATTTAGATGGGCTTTACTTGTCTGTTAGTTAAGTCATTTTTCGTGGTAAAGTGCCACTTTTAATGTCGATATTGATGAAATGAAATTTTCACTATTTGAAGTAAAAAAAAAGAGCATCGAAGATAAAATAGAAGTACCGTTATGTAGACTTTCAACCAGAATTCGATTTTAAGAACGGTCAATACGTTAGTTGAAGCTGTTCAAACCAAAATCTCTTCGTCTCGCTGATTTTTATCGAATCTTCACCTGAACTGGTGTTTCTAACATTGGTAAAATAATAATGCCGTTTTGTGTAGGGTTCAGAATTATGCTTCTCCATTTTGTCCGTGTTGTAAGAGGCGACTAAGAATTTTCTTTAGGTATATTTGTTTTTGTTAGGTTTAGGTATATTTCAGGCTACCAAACGTGAAATATAGTCATGGTTTTGACTATGTAGCGTTTTGTGTGTTCTGCCTACCCCATTTGGCAATTCAGGCGTGTATCATGTACCTATGTATGTATTTATATATGTGTAAAATAACAGGATAAACAATAAACCAGCTTAAATAATTTGTAACATTTGTTTGTGTCGTTAAAAGTAAATTAAACAATATTTCTCCATTCGTTCCGCCTTATTTACAAATAATATTAGCATAATATTAATAAAGTGAATTAAGTTATTGGACTTGCAAATAAGCCGTTAAAATGCAAAGTTCTGTTAAGAAGTAACGTCCAATATTTGGCATAAGTCATAAATTATTGCCGATGATTCAACCCAATTCGCGTTTTATGCAATAAAGAAAGTGATATCTGAATTTACATCGATTCTCCGGAATCGCGATTTTATTGGGCCAGTTTTCGATAATCTCACAAGTGAATTAACTTCTCGAGTCTAAATATATCTCGAGTGTGGACAAATTGAATGTCTCGAACTGTTTGGTAACATTTTAATTTCTTTTACACAAAATTAAGACGCCGAAATCTGAGAAATTATTTTTCCTTGACACTGGTGCATATCCGCTTCACATTCAAATAAACACTGTTGAATTACTGCTTTAGTGTATACTTTGCTTTTACTTCATCCAGTAGGTAATTATGTGTTTAATTTGTAGAATAACACCTCTCCATTTCTTTCGTGGATGCCGTTATCATGCTAACAACCTATCCTATTATACCACTTTAATTTATGTTTAGGCGTGGCTCTACACTTTTGTGAAATAGTGATGGTTTTGACTATGTAGAATTTCGAGTGCTCTAGTAAATGTATGTCTGTACGCTTAAAAAAAAAATGAACCAGAGAGTAAGTAATTGTCGAATCACGCGGTACCAACGCTTAAAGCTAGTGCAACAACTTGCAAAAAAGTATAACACGTGCCTTACAAAGTATAACACGTGCCTTACATAAGCTTCTGGAGTTCTTTATTGCACGTGACCGTAACATCGAAAGAGTCTAGTCATTCACTTTTGCGGATAAAAATGACAACATTCCAGACTAAACGCGTTTCTTCCGTAAATTATTTTTCGTATTACTTACACTTGCGTTTGAGTCTGTTGTCAGTCACGATATGTTTTATCGGTATGTGAGCCAACTGCTACCAGGAATGCATACTCATATAGCATCTTGTCACTTCCAGGCCCAGTGGTGTTCCCCCCCTCCCCCCCCGGCGACCCGTCCCAGACCAGCGGCGTGGTGGTCGGCGCTTCAGGCTATGGTTTCGTACCTCCCGGCTCTCAAGGTAAACCTTTCGGTCGCCGATGATATCCTAGTCAATGTAGTTAGAACTAACGGATCCGAACTGCCCTGAACTTACCTCAAAATCGAACAGCTTTAAAATGGCGCATTCAGTCTTACGCAATCGCTGATTTTATAGCGGTCTGTGAGAGATTTACCCCTATGTCTTAAGTAGCCAATTTTTTCTTACTTGCCTTGTTTTTTCTCTTTTGAAATCTATGCTTCTTCTTTGCTACATCAGTTTTTCAACTCCATTTTAAAGATTTTTTCGATTTTAATGTGATAGTGTGCAGGGTAGTGTATAAATAGTAAATTATTGTATAAATGTAGACACTATGGTATAAATGCATGGGTATTTTTATGCATGTATCCTTGAATCCTAATTTGGCGGTTTTCCCAAACATCTTGAAATCCCTTGTAGTTTGTTTGCATATGTATAATAACAACTTTGTCACTTCCTTTACAATTACAATTTTGTGCTGCAATTGTATTGTTGTTGTTATTCAGTCGTTATGAGTGAACCTGTAATGTGTAAGAATGTGTACCTTGTATTTATTAATTATTTGTAATAAACAATTATCCTTGGTATCTTGTTTTACTCTGTAAATAAAATTCCTATAGTTTTAAGATGCACCAATAAATAAATGCATGTTTGCACTGCACGGTAGTAGAGGTATAAACCTGCTAAACATTATTTATTACCTACTTAGTAACTTAAATACGTAATAACTTTCGGAGAAAGGTTTCCATAGCTATATACCACCCAAAATTTAGTAGTAATGTAAATATAATGTAATGTGTTTAAGTAATGTAGTAGTAGTTACATTTAATGTAATCAATAAAACCAACAAAAATAATAAATAGCAAATTTCGATAACTTATGGCGTCGAGCTCGACTAGTTTGTTACGTCAGAGTAGGGTTGCCAACTTTTTTTGGACCCAATATAGTAGTTTTGACTTCAGAACCCATAAAAATATAGTAGTTCGGGAATTATTAATAAAAAATATAGTAGGTTTCAAATAATACTTATTTAATTATTTTTTAAACATATATTTTTTACTGCTTTGAGCTTTCATTAACAAATTTTTGTTTTTCAAGAAATTGTCAAAGCAATACAAGCACTGCGGGGTGTATGTTAATGTAAGTAACATTTTCTTTCAGAAATATTCTGAAAGTGTGATAAAAAAATAGAAACCAATTTTAGCGACTTTGATGACAAAAATATAGTAGTTTTACCTACTATATTTTATTTATAAAAATATAGCAGTTGGACCCCTAATATAGTAGGATACTATATTATATAGTAGGGTTGGCAACCCTACGTCAGAGAATAACAGTAGTTTCTATGCATTTTTGAAATTAAACAGTTCTGGTTTTTTATTTGTTTAAAGTAATCATAATATTCTGTTGTGTACACGAACCTAGTGTCACGAAGTCAAGCGGCAGAAGGAGTGAGTGTTTAAGTGGAGTGAGAGTGTAAGAGCGGAGTGTTTAAATATAATAATTTAATAATATACTAAGGATAGCCATGTGACAGATGTTGTAAAATGTTACATTCAATAAATGGCGATCCTATCAATTACGTCTATATTTTATAATGTATTAGACTAGTGCCCATAGCGCTCCTATAGTCCAGGATTGGAAGTCTTCTACATTAAGTTTGTCTTATGTCGACAAAGTCATATGTTACGCCCAGAGTTTTAATATACTCATTTTTATCAATTATTTTATCACCTAACTAGCTTTCCACACGCGACTTCGTTCGCGTAAATTTCGGATTTTGGGGTCGTAGGTTTCTTCTGAGCCTAATCATTACAAACAAACAAAGTTTTCCTCTTCATAATATTAGTGTAGATGTAGATATCTAAACCCAAATATTTTACGGAATCTTCTTTTTTCAAAATAAAATTTAGCCTATGTTACTCGTGGATAATGTGGCTTTCGAATGGTGCAAGAATTTTTATTAACGGTCCAGTAGTTACTGAGCCTATTCTATACAACCAAACAAACAAAGAAACAAAGTTTTCCACTTTATAATATTAGTGTAGACTGGTGCAATGTAGCCGGTATATCATTCAAAATATCCAGGTGATTTGTACAACAGATAGGTACGGCCACTTCCGATTCTTTGCAAATGCGCTATCTTGTCTTAATTACATTTATACAGTTAACTTAGAACTCACTGATAATTAAATTATACAGATAGGTCAAGTCTTAAATCGAGTTTAGCTCGACATGTTTCGGGCTAGTACGTAGCCCTTCATCTAGGAGCCGTGGCGGCAGCTGCCTGCTAACACTGCTGTTGATTCACGCGAACAGAGCAATGGGGCACCTAATGTGTTATATTGACTAGCGCTAGCAATATCGAACGTTAAGTTTACTCTTAAATTTTCTTGGGAAATTTAAAATAGCAAACACTTCTTTATGACTAAATTGCTATAGTACTAAATTAACTAAATTATGTGTACTGCGGATGATGTGTGTAGTTGTCGTTTGCGGTCGGATTCGACCTCAGTGGCATGTCGTAACGACGTGTGTCGTTGTTGTCTGCTGTAACCGCATTTGGTCGAAATCAAAATTATGTCTTTTTTTGCACGCAAAATGTCTGTAGGCTTCATGTAGGCTTAAACTTCATACCTGTCATTTTCTGAAGTTTCTAGTTAAATAATGACTGGTATAGTTTATCTCGCGCGCGACTCGACACGCGCCTTGCTAAGCTAAGCCGGCTGAAATTAAACAGTGTGTTCTAATTTTAACAAAACTACCATGAGACTCACTCATAGGAAACAAAACTAATTCAGTCACTTGGACTGCCACTTGCCGCAACCTCCGTGGCGCGGTGCTCCCGATGATGGGTCACGGTTCGGCCCGAAACATGTCGAGCTAATCTTAATACAAAGACGTGAGTCTATCCGTTTTATTTAATTGACAGTGAATTCTAAGTTCATTGTATAAATGACATTAGGACAAGATAGCGCATTTGCAAAGAATCGGAAGTGATCATATCAGTCACATGGCTATTTGCATTTTATAGTCTCAATTTTAGCAAGTTTTTGACTCGATCTATAAAACGAGAAACCAAAGCAAGTGTAAAAATAAAGACATCAAATTGACAGCATCGTAAAATGCGCGCGTCAATTATATAATTTGAATTAATTTGTGTCTAATCCAAGAAAGAGCAAGGATGGAGGCGACATATGTTTGCCGGTAACTCAACAAACGTCGCATAAGATGAAACTATTTTAATCAAACGTGACTCTAATTTGAATTGCGTAGAGTTTAAATTTGAAATGCAAGGTTTTCGCTCTTACGACAGTTGGGAAATTAAGCTCGGATATTTCCTGAATGGAGAGACCGGTTGGCCACGTCACAGTGTCGTGCCCTCGGGTCAAATTCCGTGTACACTAATACAATAATCTTAGATACGGTTTAAATGGTTTTAGAGGTCCCCAGGAAACAAAGAAAGCGATCAGATTACATCATGCCTGTATTCTTTAAGAGGAAAGGAGTCTCACCACTTCTCCATACAAACGTAGTCCCCTGTTTTCTCCGTGAATAATGACAATAGAGCAAAAAAATTTTTTACTTTATATTTGTATCTGTTGTGGCTATGCCCCTACGATTTGCTTTTATCGATATTCTAATTAAAAAAATTTGAAAATCGATAAAAGCAAATTGTAGGGGCCACAAATTGTATAGCCACAACAGATACAAATTTAATGAAAAAATGCTCTAATGTCATTATTCACGGAGAAAACAGGGGACTACGTTTGTATGGAGAAGTGGTGCGACTCTTAATGGGGTAGATAGAGCACACGAAGCTATACAAAGAAACCATGACTTCACGTTTTGTAGCGACATCCATGGAAGAAATGAAGAGGTGTTATTTTAATCTGACACAATTGATAATGATTTTATTTGTCAGAAACAAAATTAAATATTTTCCTGGATTTAAAAATCACGAAATCATCTCTGTTTTATTTCATTTTCGTAGTAGTCCTAATTTTTAAAACATATTCGATAGGTTAGCAACCTGTCATTATTGTACCTGCCACCTTAAAACCTGAAAAATATATGCTAGAAGTGGCCACAAAACATGGAATAGTCATGTGTTTTGTCTATGTAGCGTTTTGTGTGCTCTGCCTGCCCCATTTGGCAATACAAGCGTGATTGTATATTCAAAAACTTTATCTGTGTCACTTAGCTTGGATTTGCAAAATTTGATACACTTGAGAAGTTCTCCGGATATCATAGTAAAATGCTTGAGGCGTGTAACTTAACGTATACAATGGAAACGAAATTGTGTATAGAAAATCTCGCTTTAAAAAAATCCGTTGATCCCTTTTCGCTCAGTTAACATTAACGGAACCCAACTCTTGAAAACCTTTAGAATAGTGGACCAGAAAAGGTAATGCCGAACTCATTCCGTATCTTAGCCGCTTAACCTTCGCCGTGCCGGATCAGATAGTACTTTTCCTCTTATTTATATTTATCTGTCTGTCAGCGGTTGTGTATCACGACTGCACGTTGTATAAAGCGGAAGCGGTTGTATTTTTAGTTCCTACATTTACGTACCTAACTGCGATGTGTCGAATACGCTAAATCATTCTAAAAGTTGTCATGTTGGATGGCGATGGATAATCCGTGCACCGAGTACGTACCCGCACGAGCATTTGTTTTATTATTAAAAAAAAAACACTCTAACACATAACTGACCATGTGACCATCATAACATAACCTCTTAAAAAGTTGGAAATCCTTCTCGTTTCAAACTTCGATAAAAAGTGTGAACCAGATTTTGTTCAAACCAAGCAAAGAACCGTCGCATTCGCCATTCGAGAAGTTCATTTATGCCCAGTTCCTTAGTCAAAGAAATGAAAAAGAAGAAATGGGAAGGTGCTATTCTAGACCCGACACCACACGGGATACTTTACGGGGTATATTTCATATACTTGTATTTAGTAAATACGTCTGTGTCGATGGAAACCTGTGAAGTAGCTAAAAGGATAGCTCTTTCATGGCACTGTTCCTTTGACAAGGTGAGATTCAAACGGATTTCCATTTAGACATTTTCATCGAAGATGCACGAGGGTAGGATTGAAATCACGAACAATTCTTGTCTCTCCATGTTCCGTTCCGCCTCACCTGGAAAAAAGGTTTTAAAACCTAAGGTTTTAAAGGTGAGTAAAGCGGTAGCACGAAGTATCATCGCGAACAGGGATTGCAGAGCCACTTGCCACTGTTCGCAATTTAGACGTGTAATCAATGACCGATGTGACAGACTAGATGTTAGCTATTGGATTAGTATTACACGACCAAGTTACAAACATAGGTAAGTGGCTCAATAATCCCGTTTTGCAATGGTACATGTCTCATCAGTTCAGTTCCTGATCCGAATGTATTCCCAAAGGAAGGACTACGATTATTTCAAGAATTATAGGAACAACCCGTGACCGTTTTCCGTGTGGTGTCGGGATAGAATAACACCTCTCCATTTCTTCCGTGGATGTCGTAAGAGGCGACTAAGGAAATAGGTTTAGGTATGCTTTAGGCGACAGGCTAACAATCTGTCACTATTCTACCTCTTTCATCTTCGCAAACCTAAAACAATGCTAGAAGTGGCGGCAAAGCGTGATATAGTCATAATCATGGTTTTGTCTACGTCACGTTTCATGTGCTCTGCCTACCCTATTTGGGAACACAGGCGTGAGTGTGTATGTATGTAGAAACGAGCTCTAAGGCCCATTTTGTTTGTTTTGTTCACCACGAGTGTCATTTCAATTCAAGTTCGAGTTGGTTACATAAGGTCCTAATTGAATACCTTTTCGGTAAGTTTAGTTGTCAAATGATCCAAAAAAGGAGCTAGCCGAAGTGAACACGCGATCAACAAAGGTCAAGTTGGACAGTGTCATTGACACTATTTGACCGACATTATCACATTTAAAAACCTAGTACGACACAATAAACGTAATAAATATTTCCTTTGCCGAGTGATGCAAATGTCACTATGATATAATAGGTTTTATGGCGGGTCAGAAATCAACAGCTTCGATATTACATTATTAAGTGAAAATTTGTAATTTTGGTATTTCTTTACTTCACAAGCAAATTTTCTCAAAAGGGGTAGGCAGACCACACGAAATTTTATGTAGACAAACCGCAACGGGTTTATACTTTGTAGCGGTTTTGTTAAGTTTTTTATTGAAAAATAGATAGAAGATGATAAACAGTGAACGTTTGCGAGTTGTCGACCAAACACACCTTAATCTATTTTCCTTGTTTGCCTCTTTACGGTATCCACGGAAGAAATGGAAAGGCATTATTCTTAACCCGACACTACACGGTGGGACTTGACTTCTTGTAATATCTAATACGAAAAACATATCAAATTGTTTATGTCGTAATTACCGTGTTAAGTAAAAGTACTATAAACACTAAAAGTACAATAAAACAATAAGTAAAAGTTCTAAAATTGGTCTCGAAATCTAAAAATCGCTTACTCTACCTATTAGCAGTACAACTTTAAAGGTATGTACGTTAGTTCGTTTTGTCTAGCTGGTTAGTGAATTAATATAATTGCATATGCATAGGTTATTAAAATATCAAATGAAACTAACCCAAAATTGATTTAATAATTGAAAGTAAAGCAAAGCCGATACAATTGTGTGAGCTATTACAAAACGTTTTAATATAGAACAAGCAATTTAGTACCAATTACTGGTGGTTACACGTATTGAATAAGATTTAAATCAGATCACTTTTTGTAGACCAACCTTGGATGAAATAAAAGTTTGCTGAAAGTTGTTGCCGACAATTTATTAACAACAACGGTGACCTTTTTTATATTAACTTTCTGGTTATGAGCAAAACATGTTCGTTGAAGTTCCTGCTTCAGAATGATACTTTAAATTATAATTAACATGTTTTTAAATTAATTTAACACATTTTTTAAGCTGCCTGTGACTATAATTAAGCTATAGATCACATACGACTAAGAACACACGAAACGCAATGTAGAGAAGTCCTTGATTATTGTCTGTGGTAAAAGTTGTAAGTATATTTCCTTTTTTTCTCAATTTTGAGAAAAAAAAATATAAAAGAAAATATTTTCGTTACTTTTTTCTACACACAAAATCTGGTGACACGGACACAGAATGGAATCATAAAATTTGTATGAAAAATTACAGACATTTCGTATAGAAAGAATAAAAAAGAAAAGTAGTAGTGACGCCAATCGCCGCTTGCAATATATCTACATTACGATCGTACTATCACGCCTGTTCCCAAATGGGGTAAGCGGAACACACAAAACGTTACATAGACAAAATCATGACTGTTTCTCGTTTTGCAACCACTTTCAGCATCATATCAGGCTTAAAACAGATGAGTGAAGTATAATAGCGAGAGGTTGCTAGCCTGTCACCTAAATCATAATACCTACCTAAACCTATTTTCATACTGTCGAAAGGGGTATCGTACAACATCCACTGAAGAAATAGAGAGGAGTTTTTCCAATATCACATGGCTGGTTTTACGTTTAGAAAAGATTTACTAAAACGAAATGTTAGAAGTTGATATAAATGAAAAGCATAGTAGGTAAATACGAAACAAATGAAGTCCTTTGAAATATAAATATGATATACTCGTAAGTATAAAGTTGAAACTTAATTAAACGGGCCCAAAACAGTTAAAATATAACCCCTTTTGGAGCGCTGAGACTAAAACAAAGAATAAGTGAGGCGAATTAATTTCACCAACGCACATGTCTGGACACCCTTCGTTTAAAAATGAGCAAACACATAAATATGCATTAGATAAATATCATAACAACGGACCGGCTAGAAAAGGTCGGTGCTTCAATTAATTTAATAAGTCCGAACTCTTTTATTAAATCACAAAATGGCCGCCACGAGTTCGCTCCGGAGTTGTGATATGTCAATTCCATAATTAAAATGCGTTTGACCGTGATCCAGCCGGGAGATTAGCAAAGCGCAAAGGTGCAAGTTCGTAGCCGGCTATACGGAGCTGCGGCAGACGGCGTGTCGTCGCGACACGTCGTAGCGCTATAATTTCCGAACCGTGTTGCGTACCAATATTGGTGGCCACTCCATTCCTTCCGTGGATTGCATTAGAGGTGACTAAAGATATAGGTTCGGGTATGTTTTAGATGACAGGCTAGCAAGCTACCACTATAGTAGCAATTTTATTTAACTTGATACCCAAGTTGAAAGTGTTTTTGGTCTTTGTAATGATTTTTGTGCTCTGCCTATCCCGTTTAGTGATACAGACGTGATGTGACGTTTAGGTATGTGGAATGGTATAACTCAATTTGTGAACAAATCTTCTTAACGTGACGTTATTCCGCTGTCAGTGCCATTACTGATCTGTGACCAGAGGACGTGTTAGTTGCCACTTCACTGCGCTTAGCTGCGTCTCGCCCGCTATTAATGGCACTTCATACACATGCATAGAGTTTGGCAAATTAATGTTTTATATGGTAACTATAGTATCCTTGTCAAAAGTGTCAATCATGAGTCTTTAAAAAAGGGATTTCACTTAGTTAATGTCATACCTTTTATTGTTTTGACACAAAAATACTCGTAGTAGGTACCTAAATATAATACACTCATAATTTGAAAGCAAATGTGCAAGAAAATTTCAATATGTAGGCAATATGTAAGTTGGTAACAGTATTTGGCTCTAATCCAAGATGCATGACATTCTTTTAATCATTTGCTAGTCTTTAGATGGCCGTAGTGTCGCAGCGACACGTCGTTTGCCGTCACGGGTCGACGGCTACGAACATGCACTCGAATTGAATGTGCGGGCGGCCCGAAGCAAAACGAAGTCATCGAGAAATTTCACCTAACACAATTAAAAAGGGCCGTGAATAATTTTGGGTTAAACATTTTCGGTGTATTCTCTTTTCGATAAATGCAGAAGTTTGCTCGATTGTTTTCCCTTTACATTTAATGGCTCAATTGCTATTAATGTTCTTTTTACCCTATTTCGCCTTATCAGGAAAATTTACTGAGTATTGCCATGTATTTTATTAAAATTCTATAAAAAAATAGACTTATCTTATTACCTTTTAAGCGGTATTTTAGGAATATCTGCAAGTGTTTTTTTCCTCGATTCAGTAAGAATATTAACTACAAATTGTTTTCCCACTTAAAACCATGAGTAGATGCTATTAATACTAAAAAATGACTAGTTGTGTTTCACCAGGAGATCCAGGATTGCAATATTTGCAACCATTTTATCGCTTGTATATACACTCGAACCAATTGATTCCTGACCCACCATAGAATCTATTTACAGTTAGCATCATGGTAACATTACAAAGCTCTACAAAGGAAAATTTATATTACGTTTTTTGTGACAACGCTCTTCGGTGGGTTAGAATTCAATGCCTTTGATCGTACTTACTGCATTAACTAAACCAAGAATTAAAAATATATAGTGTAATTAACAAAACCGAGTGCCATACGTTCGGAAAACTCAATATCAAAACTGCAAACGCCTTCGCGATCACAAAATACACATGCCGTCAACAAATGGCTATTTATTTTTCAGTTGGCGCTTTTCTCTTTATGGCTTTCCTATAAATATATCGCGATAAACATACAATAAAAGTGGATGGCGGAAAAACGGATATATTCCGGAAACTCGGAAAGTTTCTAACTCAGACAGTTTCATAAGCTTTTTGCCAGGACAGCTTAGACTGTTCTTTCCTTTTATAAAAACATTGTTTGTTTTTCCTGCGTTATATGTATGAAAGTATGTGGAATTACAGCGTGGATTGAAAAATTGCTCACTTCTTCTGTCTTTTTATGCCTGGACACTTGTCAAGGATTTTAGAACTTTCGTTTGACATTCGGTAGAACCCTGTCATTATGGCTGTCATCGTTAAGTTTAACATGCACATTATTAGTAATTGAACTTTGATTGAACTTTGAAATAAGTCGATCAGTGATGTAACGAATGTGTGTTTTTGAACAGTCATGAATGCGAATGCGAATATCTGATATCGTCATTCGCGAATGCGAATGCGAATGCGAATATTCAGTTTGTGTTCAAATTTGGCGCCATTTGTACGGTTTGGTGGCGGTCTCGTACTGAACGAGGTACGTTCCGTTCTAGGCGCATTTCGAATCAGACTAGCCAATACTTGTCGCAGTTTTTTTAAAAGTAATTACACTTTATTTAGCTCCGTAACTGTTACCATTACTTTTCAAATACTTTTTTTCTAATAAGTACTCATATTCGCAAAACATTCGCAAAATAGCGAATATTCGGGAATGCGAATGCGAATGCGAATATTCGTTACATCACTAAAGTCGATTCGTTCTGGACGAATAGATACAAAGATACGTCAAACAGACATTGTGGCAAAACGTATTTACAAAATTAACAAACTTGTCTCCTGTCCGGCAATGTGACTGATTTCTACCGCAAACTGCACGTTGCTTTGTAAATCTTCGATTGTAGTTAGTTGCTACAACTTTGTAGTGCTTGGGTGGCCGTCACCTCTCGGCGGAAGCGGCGCCGCGCCGCGGCGGCGCCGCGCCGGAACCCGCTGAAGGGTTGCGCCGTCACAAATCAAGTTATGAGAAATGCCACAAAAGGAAACTTCGTGCATTTCCGAACCGACGAGCGTGAAATCCTGACACGAGCCAATATCACCCCTAAGCAACCTAGTGTAGGATGAAATCGGGAGCGCCGCTTTTCAAGTGCCCCTGCGAAATGCGTTTAAATTTGTGCGGTTATTTTCTTTATTGTTGGTAATTTTTAATTAAGAGTGGTGTTGGTTTTTTGCTATTACGACTAACAGTAGCATGATGTAATTATAATTTTATGTAAATTTAAATAGGTAATCGGTGTATTATGTGATTGACCAAATGATGTCCTTTCTGCTTGTGTCTGTCCTTATGGTGTCGGGTTTAGAATAACGCTCTTCCATTTTTCCGTGGACATCGTAAGAGGCGAGTAAGTAAATAGATTAAGGTATGCTTTAGTGCCAGGTTAGCAATCCAATCTATCAGTATCACCTCTTTCAAATATGTTAAAATCTAAAATTTTGCTAGAAGTGGCTATGAAACGTGGATTAGTAGCGTTTCGTTTGCTCTACATACTCCATTTGAAAATGAGCCGCGATGTACATATATACGTAATAGCTTTTGCCCGCGGCTCCGCTCGCGTTAAATTCGGGGTATCGCAGAAGAGATAGCATACATACCAATTTATAGCTTTCTACA
>BHDV01000034.1:134691-149890 GCA_005406045.1 Adoxophyes honmai
CCATGACCTAAACTATCTCTACCTAAAAATCACGTCAATCCATCGCTCCGTTTAGCCGTGAAAGACGGACAAACAAACAAACACACTTTCACATTTATATATTGGTACGGATTGGTACGGATGTATCTAAATAATAGTAACTAATCTGCTATGATCAGTCGAATCATTCGAATAATTTACTAATTGTAAGTCAAATAATTCGAATGGTATCACTCTCAGTCGTCCATCACTATCGTCAAATGTAAATGAAATTGCGCTAATCTGTTTTTTTTTCTTTACAGGCCCTGCGAACCCGAGGTTTTATTATTCGGGATTCTTCCTAAGAAGATAGAAATCATCCTAGACGAAACGTAAAGCAGACGATGGATATGTACAAATGTTATATAAGTCTAATCATTTGTAACATACGCGCACAAAATCCATATAAGTACCTAGATAAATAAAATTGTATAAATTAGAACATTATATTTATACGCAATGTTAATTTAAAAATAATCTTGTACCTACGAAACTGTGATAAGAAAGTAGCTGCTTAAATTCAACATGTAATTAATTGTATTAAAGTTTTTTATTATTGTAAATTAAGAATGTTTGACGAATCAATGGGATTGACAAAAAAGTAGCCAAGTAGCTGGATTAACGTTTAACTGTATGTAAATATAAATTTAAAAGTTGATCATTTTTTATTTTTTATCCTCGTAGGTTTGTGACCATCACCTGTATTGCTGTATTTATTGAAGGTATAATATATGTATACCTAATATACTTAACGGTGATATTAGTGAAAACTTAAATAAATACTAATTAAGACAAAAATTAAGTAACTACAGTAGACCGTTCTATAAAAACTAGACCATTTCTTTTTTTTTCAATTTGAATAAAAATCGGTTTTTCAGGCACAAAATCATGGGCGTTTTCGATACAAAATATCCCCTATTTTCCATGCTATGATTCCTTGACAGCCAAACTAAGTGTATGAAAAAAAGTAATACATAGTATCAATTGTCATTTGATTATAAGAAAGAAAAACCATTTTTTTGCAAAATTAAGTAAAAAGGACATGTAAAACTGTTTCATACATAACACAATACTGAATTGATTAAAACAAATCTCAATTCACTAAAGTTAATTTTAATGCAGTAAAAAAAATGTTTTGGACAAAATCGGAGCTCCATTATTTGATTTATGTACAGCGACTTTCTTTGAGTTTTCCAGAACAAAAGATTTCGTATTCCTTTCAACTAGCTTGTCGGCCATCTAAAAAACTATTGTACGGTAAAATGCCAAGATATTGAAGGCAAATGAGATTTGCGTGCACAGATGTGGTAGTGAGGCACTTTCATTGCGTTTCATGATCCATTTCACCTCCTGAACGAAATTCAAAGAAGCCGGGAATACGTCGGTTCTCGTGGATGAGACATGAACATTTTTATCCATCTACTTTTTGCTTCGAAACCAATGTTATGTTATATGGATATTGAGATATTTCAACTAGCACGCTGTATACATACAATATTTACGTTCATGTTCTATGTTCTATGGGCACACTATAGTATGTATATAGTATGTATACATATAGTGTGTAAATGTAACTCTTTATTGTACAAAATAAACATGACAAAATAAAAAGCACAAAACAAAACACAAGTACAAAGGCGAACATATCCCTCAAGGGATCTCTTCCTGCTGGCCTTCAAGCGATTGACAAAACATGTGAAATTAGAGTAGACATACAAAGAAAGTTGAGAAAAAAAACACCGTATAAGTCTGTCGATTTTAAGTTTGAACGTGGCACGTGTGCTTCGTTATCTAAAAATTAATTTTTATTTTTATTAAAAATTTGGCTTTAAGTCGGTTTATGAACAGTCTTACCATTTAATCCCTACCCATCGCATTACGTTGTCACAATAAATAAAATCAAGATCTCCTTTGACAAGCAGGCCCAGGGCAATGTAACTATGACATTCACTATAATATATTCTACGATGGATTAGGAATGAATTGGTTCGATGGTACGTAGGTGGCAATGTGAAATCCACACAAAACTATCCTAAAACAAAAGAAGGGCGAAGCGTGGGCTCAAAATTAGATTCGTTTTTCGGTTGCAGCCCATCACTATCTACCTGCTTTGTGTGCCGAATACGGTTATTATATCCGAATCTGTCACCGCCGCATCCCGACGATACCGCGGCTTACCTTCAAAGACGTTGGATGCACAATTTTCGGAGGACTCTTTTGATATTCAAATCATGGAACGGATCCGCCCGAAATTGGTGTTTTATCCGTAACTATGTTGTCTTGAAATTTTATTTTGCTACGTCATATTTCAGCGTTAGTAAAACTTCGCATGTTACTACCTATAGGTATACTAGAAGCATTGAAATTTAACTGAAAAATATTTTTTGATAGTATTATCTAGTAATTTTATAAAAATGTAGGTAGTTAGTTTGAAAATAATCGGGCAAAGTTTAAATAAAAAAACGTTTGTAAACATTGTGACACTAGAAAAAATATATTTGTAAAAACATAGGGTCAAAGGGTGAGTCAAAGGGTTAGAAATAATTACCAAAAATAACACCAATATCAAATTTAATATTTACACAAATAAAGTACACCTCGATACAAATAATTATTTCATTAACATTATTCTAGTCAAACTGACTATCTGACTGTTCTTCGATAGTTTTTGATAACGGGCGCGTTTTTATTTACATCAGGGATTGTGAACAATTTTGCGTTAAATTGTATGCCTTTGTAGTTCATGAAATAGTTTCTTGACATTAAGTAATAAAGAATGTTTAGCGTGGAAAACTTTACAAGAACTTTATTAGTATTAGATATCTAGACTATTGGTTCATCTTCGTGTTCATTTGCTGAGTTGTTGTCCGATTCCTAAAGCTGATGGTAGTTATGGTGTACGATTTCTTCTGGATACTGCAACACTCGCTATTTCTATACACAAAAATAGAATAATGAGGAACGAGTTAAAAAAATGTATCTAAATTTATTATTGTGATGCAATTTGTATAAAAAATGGAGTCAGTAATAGGTATATACTAATTTTATCAACAATAATGGTTGTAGTGATTATAAACGGAAAGTCACTAAAACAAATTTTGTGCAATTTGTTTTGTCTGTTACTTACTTAAAATAAAATGCAAATTTATCACAAAATAACACTTACGTGCTTCTGAATGACATGTATGGCTGAAAAATTGAATAGTATAAACTCATTAGATAATGTTAAAACAACAATGAGACAGTAACAATGAAAAAAAACCTCTATTTGTAAAATGTGAGATGAACAGAAACCAGAATAGAAAATATACAGTTTATTTACACCTAAAAACAATGTCGGGTGTGTATTTTTTGCTTTACGTAAACTCTCCGACCTAGAAAGGGTATTTAGTGTCTGGGAATTTATTCCTCTAGGGTTTTGTGGGAATTTTTCTACTGGCTCTATATTATATCTGCTAATCAGATAACGAAGAAAGGCATACTTACAAAATCAAAGGAGTTTACCTACTCTTTATGAGTATTGGTGGGATGTACATGTACATGGCCGAATTAATGCTCGTTGCAATTTGATGTTTTGAATAGGTATTTACATTCTAGAATTTTAATAGACTAGTCTAGTTTTAACGATTTCAAAAGCAATAGCAGTTTTGATTCGAGCTCCATGCCACGTCACAGACGTTATTGATGTATTATTAAACAGTTGACTTGAATTTACAATTCAATGCCAAATCCTATGCGTTTATAGTAATTTTGAAAGTTCAGAATCACGTGCGATCTCGTACGGCCCTCGTACAGTATGTGCCCCCACTTACCTATCCAGGCAATTCGGTGTTTTGAACGCGCACCACTACTAATACAAAGTTTGTCTAACTATTTTTAGCAAAATCAAAATGAGGTAGTTCATGATATTAATATTTCGCTAAAAATAGTTAGACAAACTTTGTATTAGTAGTGGTGCGCGTTCAAAACACCGAATTGCCTGGATAGGTAAGTGGGGGCACATACTGTACATAAATTAAAGTGTTCCTAAAGCTTCCCTCCTTACAGTTTACATTAGCAACAGCAGACGTTCTGATGCCGTATCCTCACTTGTTGCTCAATAAGTCAATAAGTTCCATTGTTGGTGATTGAACCAGTGAAGGACACGTTGATCAACATTTATACGTAAAAACTACCTTGCAGACATTTATCTTTCATCGACTGGAACTCTGCTTTGGCTCCGTCAACAAGATCCAGTAACACTCTCATCCTCAATACTGAAAAAAGTAAGAAATTGATTATCGTTTTCAATGCGTCAACTTTATAATTTTCACTTCATCAACGTCCTAAACAAAAACTGTCCAGTATTTGTAATACTAGTAAAGCCTGTATGGCTTCTACAATAGCTGACAAATTTAGGTGTTGCTTTTATTGTATAAATAAACTCTAGTTTAACTGAAATCTCATACGATTAGCAGTAGCAGGTTGGAGAATATATAAATGTAGGTAATGTTGGCAATTCAACAATTACTTTCAAACTTGCCTTCGCGGACGATTTCAACGAAGTGTTTCATGTCACTCTGCAACAAGACAACAGCAATATTACAGCTTAAATCAACTCAAGTCTTGTAAGTAGTTTGTCTCAATTATTCACGTCACGAATTTTATTTGATTCATAATATGTAACCAATTAGATTAGGTGGACCTTTTCCACTTCCCTCTTTATTTTCCTTGTAAGAGTTGTAAGTCTCAAAAATGGTTGCTTCGTACTAAAATGATGACCAATAGTGAAATAAAACGGATGTAGGTACTCAGGTCTTTACAACCATATTAGCTCGACATGTTTCGAGCCAATTCGTGACCCATCATCGGAAGCAAAATGCGAGAATAGTTTTTCATCCCCGGAAAAATGTCTGAGGCCATTGAAATCGGTCGGCATCCGAATTTCTCCTACAAAAATCAGCTTAAGTGAAACAAATTTAGCAAACAATCAAACCTTGGAAAACGAATCTGAATTTTTTTTTGACTTAGTATCAATTATCACGTTGGTAGTTGATTGACTCGTGGAATCTGAACCCGCTATAGAAGTGCCTGAAAAATCAGCAATTGTTACCTCATACTATTCATTAATTATTTTATGTCACAAAGTAGAAATGAATCCAAATCGCACACTCATACAGAGTGTGACAGACCCACTCCGGCGATAATTCATTGTAATATTATATACACCTGGTTGGGTACACCCTGTAGACAAGCATTTATTTAAAAAAATTACAACACTTTAATGTTATTTATACTCAAAGTGTCTGGAAAACGTTGGACAAAAAAGAAAAAATCAATCGAAACACCTTTTTCTCCTATCAGAATGGAGAGAGTTCACTTTTCTAAATACAAATATCATAGAAGTTGCAGAATTTTCTGCTGAAAAATTCGTCTAAAATCTTACAGTAGTCGTTTTGTTAAAAAAAACTACTTGTTTACACTTTTCACATCAAAGCAGCAATAGGAGTGCGGGTGCCTAGTGCATGGAATCACACAGCCTGGACGACAATCTTGAGTGTGATGATGATGATGATGGTGACGATGATGAGTATGATGAGAGTGCTTGCTTACTAGCAGGCGTAGGTGTTTTCGGTCGACGTTTCGCAGGAATTGGTGCCGGCTTCCTTACTATCTGTGGGTTTACTGTGTTGCCAGCCGGCGCTTGATGCACAGCTGGGACTTCCCTCTTTACTTTTTTACTCTTCGATTTGTTTGACCCACACTCAGCTTTTGAACCTTTGTTTATAACTGCGATATAAGATAAGAGGTGAATATTGGTTAATTTGCAATAAAATAAGCTAAATGTGATACACATAAGAAAACAAACGACTAATTTGATACAATAACATCCATTGCAAATGAGATAAATATCGCTGACTATACTTGAGGCAAAATTGTTAAGTGTTAAAACGGTGCAAGTAAGTAAAATAAATAACATACATACATACAATCACGCCTGTATTCCCAAACGGGGTAGGCAGAGCACACAAAACGCTACATAGACAAAATGATGACTATTTCACGTTTTGTAGCCACTTCTAGCATAATATTTTTTAGGTTTTGAGGTGGCAGGTACAATAGTGACAGGTCGCCAGCCTGTCGCCTAAAATATACCTTAACCTATGTCCTTAGTCGCCTCTTACGACATCCACGGAAGAAATGGAGAGGTGTTATTCTAAACCCGACACCACACGGAAAATAAATAAAATAAATAAAATTTATAAAAATTAGGCGTTCTTTGGGACAGGTAACATGCGAAATTAAAAAAGGTTGCTACAAAGCTTCTTGGCAATTGCTCCGTTAGACTGTCTATATGAAGTAGGAACCAATAAAAGGTTGCATTGTTGTTTTTTCTTACGCACTATACTACTTACGTACTTGCTGAAAATCAGCTAATATTTGTAGACCGTCATAAAGCCACATTTGATTTAGACTTACCTTGTTGTAAGAGTTCAAATAGGCGCTCTTGAATAAATTCCTGTAATTTTAATAAGGAATTACAAAACAAGTATACGGATTACTAATGTTTGGCAAATAATCTTTCCCAAAGTTTCACATCGCAAAGTTTGTTTCCCAAATTTTCATTTCGTAAAAAGTGCAATTGGCAAAACTACTTATCGCAAATTTACAGTTTGCAAACATTTTGTTTAGCAAGTGGTTGCTTAGCAAATAATTACTTGTCAAGTTTTACTTCCCCAATTTTTTTTTGGCATAACATCTTATCCCAAAATATTGCATGGCATACGATTTATATCCCAGTATGAGTAGTGTTTGAGATAAAAATTTATATATTTGAATTTGCATCTAACCTAACCTAACCTAACCAGACGTGACTTACGGTTATGGTTATTTATGGCACTTAGTTTTGAGCACTGGCAAGGGGTTTAAGGGCGAGTCGACGAAGCCCCGCTGTCGCGGGGCTTCTATTTCCGCTCTGTGGGGTCACAAGATACCTAACGAACCTACCCATGTGGTTGTACGAGTCAGTATGAAGTTTTTTTAATTCGGGGGCTGCGTCCCCGGAGACCCCCTTGTGGGGAGCTACCCCCCCCCCGTCCCCCCATTGCCTTGCTGCCTTAGTCAATCTTGTGGGATTTGCCTGTATATGAAATTAACTTTATACCATGAATTATTAATTATAGAGAATAGTGTCTGAATGACATTTTATTATTTTTGACACTTGAAATTCCTGTACCGAGTTGTGTATTCCTGCAACAGCAAAAGGAGTCATAATTTACCAGACTTTTGCTATAAGTTCAGCTTGCAAAGTGACTAATTTGGGAAAATTTTGTTTGGAAAGTAATTTATGACAAAATAAAATATTTGCTTTATAAGCAATTGCTAAATAAAATCTTGACAAAGTGAAATTTTGGGAAAAGATGATTTGACCAAATGAACAAAATGGGAAATGTAACTTTGCTGAAGATGCATTTGGGAAATAAAACTGTTGCGATAAGTTATTTGGGAAACATTATTTGCCAAACGGCAGGATACCCAAGTATACAAAGCTAGTGCCTGAGAAATAAATTAGCTAAGTTGCGGATTAATAAGTACGACTACATTTTGTTCAATCTAGTGCTACTATGTATCTAGTACTGATACGCAAATGTCTATTATATCTCGGCACAAGGTAAATTGATCAAGGGAAACGTGTCAAACAATTGACTTTGTGTCCAGTTTGCGTTGGCCTAGGTGTTTTTAATGGTTACTACTTTTTGCATACTCAAATCGTATCAAGAATAAAACCAAAATATGTCCGGCCTACTGGCGATCTAACTATCGAAGAAAAATATTGAAATATCAGTACAAAATGTTGAAGTTATGATTCAAATTTAACAGTGATAGTAGACTTTGTAGCAAAAGTGGTGCTATAATGTCACAACTGACACTGTGTGCGGCTAGATCGATTTAGTTGATTCTATTTTTTGTTGTTTTTGTTATTGTCAGGAGGAAGTTTTAAAAGAAAATATTTAAAAAAATGCAGTGAAAATTTGAAAATGTAAGATCACTTATCGGTCAAATTAATGACATAACGTTCATAAAATGCGTGCTGAAAATATTGTTTGATTGTTTTTTTTTTGTTTATTGTTAAAACAATACAGAGTCTGTTGGGACAGCTATGTAGTATTGTAGTATAATTTTGTTATTGAAAATTAAACAATATACTTTTTGTAATCAGTTGTAATAAATTTGTAAGTTTGAAATGTTTACATGCCAGAGCAATGGAACGCAGTATGAACCTAGTGAAACGGGTCGACTGGATCCAAAACAGTGGAGTAGAAAGAAGCCACAAGGCGGATAGCAGCGGCTTGGTAGGCCCATGTGGAGATGCCGAGATGACTTGGACGTATTCCTGTGATTTCTCAGAGATTGCCGAAAATCAGGATGAACGGAGAACTTGTGGGCAGATGTTTGATATATGAACTCAGGCCAGCAATAAATGAAATTACATACATACATATTCTCACGCCTGTATTCCCAAGAGGGGTAGGCAGAGCACGTGAATTCGAAAATCCAGTGCCACGTTTAGCAATTTCAGGGTAACCAGATGGTCAATCGTGATATTGCAGTGACAGGTTGCTAGCCCATCGCCCACAATACACTAACCCTTTCCCAGAGTCGACTCTTACGACACCCACGGGAAGAAAGGGGGAGGTGCTATTCTAACCCGGCACCACACGGGGCAATGAAATTATAAGTACTAAATATGTATGACGTCAAAGCAGAATTTCTTAAATTTTTTTGAGGGCATGCAAATCAATGTTCAGCTGGTTTAATTTCTGAAACTAAAATTTAGGAGTTTGTTTCAGTCGTTGCGGACAGATTGTTACACGTAGCGTGCTTTTGGGATTGGAAGGTAGCTTACGCTGAGATCGTAACATGCAATATCTCATGAAAATGGCTCTTTCAAATACAACTTGAAGAGGTTGTGGATCACAGATGTTTAGATGTGTGTGTGAGAGGTATTTATTTATTTACTTACTGTATATTTAAGGTTTATGTTAATTAGTATGTGAAGCTACATTTATGTGATATACTGTCATACTACATTTATTACAATCATAACATTGGTAAATAGTGAAAATTTCTATTTGTTATTACCAAAATTGCTGCTCCTCTCTACTGCTCAAAGGTTGCCTGGTAGAGATCCCGTTTGGGATAAGTCCGCCTTTGTACTTTGTTTTTTTTTAAACCTGTCTGTACCATTTTTATTTTCTTTTGTACAATAAAGGGTTTTTTACTTTACTTTACTTTACTTAAAATGCGTAACTAAATTTCCTTGGATGTTTTTTAGTCGATATTTTCCAAACATCCGTACGACTTCATCCCAACAAACACCACATAATAGTTGGCAATAATGCCAACCCTAACACTGTACCAAAATGCTACAAAATCTACGATCACCTTGATGAATCAATAGAGTATACATTGAGAGCGTTGTCGTTGTTATTTCAAAGCTTAATTCTAATAATCGACCCTCATGTTATGGTTATAACATATGTCAACTATTGGAGCATTGGCCGACCCTGTGCTTTGACTTTTACTACCACAAAATAACGAAATAAACTAAGGTATGTGCTTAAACTGGTGTAAAAAAAAAGTATTACAAATTTGATGGCAACCAATTGTTTCGCCAGCTCAGCTGTCTTTTCCGTAAGGGTCTCCTGAACTTTATTCATCTGGGAAGTAACTTGTTCTGGAAACAAATAATAAAAATTAAATTACACTGACGTTCACAAATTTTTCATCTATGTTTGAGTTCTCAGGCATATTTTTAGAGGGATTTACGCGAATAATGTATGTATGAATAATTAATCAACTATTTCGGATCTAAAATAAATTTACGAGATTCTTCATTTCGGATGAAGTTACAATGCAACTGCTAGTGACTTGAACGGTACTACTTAGTGAGTATTCTTACATTGTGACCATATAATGAACTTTGATTATATCAGTTTTCTATTAAACATAAACTAACGACCGCGCTCCAGGCGGCAAAACAGTATCTTTCCCAGTCGAATCTTTTAACTGCCGCTTCCTTCTAAATTCTTAAATAAAGTGCCCCTATTAAATGAATACAATCGTGTTCAATAGTTCTTATCTGATGGTTCCAGCGGTAGGTAGTGGTGGAAAATCGAATTATTATGCTTGACACTAACCTGGAACTTAGTCCGCTTGTATCCACGAACTTCCTCAGCCCGATGTGGTGCTATGTGGATTGTCGAGTCGCTTGCAGGCCGGAGTGAGGCAAAGCTGTTTTCTAAGACTAAGAATTGGGAAAACTACTGACTTCCTAACACTTTTCCAATACACGAGCTGTGTTAGTGATTCAATTGACCTTTTTCCGACCCTATTATGAACATCTACCTACCTAAGAAACGATCCGTAATGAAGACACAATTGTGTAGATTTTACATTGTAATTTGTAATTTATAAGTGTCGTTTATTATTATTGTTTAATGGTATGTTTTGTGTTTTTTGTGGTAGGATATATAAGATTGAGCTTTTAGTTAAATGTAAGTTTTTGAAATTACTGTAAGCTGTAAAGTTTTTTTGGGTAATTTAGATATCGCTCATTAATGCCTAAGTTTAACTCATTTGCCGATGGTTTTGATTGTTACATAATAATTTGTATCTACAGCCATTTATGTGCAAGTTTTGTTACTAAACCTTTTTTCTTTTTTGCATTTCGTTTACTCACCGACAAGTTTCTCCTTCTTCTTCTTGATGATTTCGCCAATTACTGCTTTCTTTTTATTCAGTATGGCTCCAATAGCTGCATTTTTAGTGTCTAAAATATCTTTAGTGATTCCTGTCTTCCCTAGTATATCTTTGACTAATTCTGTTTTCTTTCCTAGCACGTCTAGTTTGTCGAGCCCAAGTCCTCCTTTTCCCAATTTGTCAACGATCGGCAGATCATGTCTTTTGCGTCTGGACCCGGGTCGTCCATCTCCTACTGCTATATGGACAACTTTTCCGCCAGCACTCGCAGCTGAAATAAATATTGGAAATTAAAAACTAACTTTAATACTTTTATTCTAAATAAATATACTTATTAATAAAAATAACTAAATTTATCCTAAACTAAATTAAATCTAAAAAAGGCCCACGTGGCATGGTGCCCAAAAGGCTGACAGCGTTTCCCCTTTGAGCAGCTATGCTGATTATTTGTGAAAAGTAGTTGCCAACCCGTTGCTCGCCAGGCGCTTTTTCCACTCATTAAAAAAATTGTCGCGCTAGGAACCCCATGAACCCAGGGTCTCGATTCCTACAGCTGTAAAGTTATAGCAAGAACCGAGACCTTAGATATTTTGACCTTTTTTTGATCTTGGCCGCTTCTGTCGCAGCGCCAGCTTTAACTGTGGTTCCGTGAAGGTGCGATGGGGCCAGAGTGTCTACGCAAGTTGCGTCCCAGACTAAAACCCGGCCCATCCTCCACGGAATCAAAGACATACCTCCGGTCTCTTGCCATCGTTCCGAGCGATACTAGTTGGCTCTAAAACAGCCGGCACATCCGCAGTGGCAAGAGATCGGCGGATAATGTCATTAAGCGCAGCGTGACGTGAAAAGCGGCCTGCGCTCTTTAGGCAGCAAAGTCCATGGTGTCCGGATTGGTCGACGATGACACCACTTTAATACTTAACATAACTTTAACTTACTTCCTTTTTTATTTTAAAAACTACCGTTTAATTTTAAATTTCGCTTGAAGTGGCTACGAAACTTAAAATAGTCATGACTTTGACTATGTAACGTTTCGTGTGCTCTGTCTACCCAGTTCGGGAACACAACTCTGTCTATTTTGTGACTATCTGGTTTATTAGGTAACTATAGATATTGCAAGGGAATCACTTTAATTTGCAAAAGAATTTAAGAGGAAATATGCCGGTCGAAGGAATTGAAAAATAGGTATTTGCTAAATCTATTGCTGTCGCGCCGTGACCTGCCCAGACGATGTCAAGTGCGATAAGAACAACTACAGCTCGGACCGAAAATACCTATGAAAATTATTCAAAAACAACGTTTCGTAGTCCCCTGATTTCTTCTCCAAAACTTAACCGATTAAATGTTTAAATTAAATGTTTTTTCATTAAATGTTTAAGAAATGTCATAACTGTGTTTCTATCTTCTTATATTTTGATATAATTGTGTTAAAATTGATTTCTAGAGGTTTGAACACAACGGAAAAATCTTGCCAATTTTTCATGTTTTTGAAGGTTAATATCTCCTTTAATAATTCAATAAAGAAAAAAAGGAAAAAATAGGAACATGCTAATATATCATTATTGTTGATGTAAAAAATCATTGTTCTACGGGTAATATCCAGCGAGGAATCAGGGGACTACGTTTCCATACAAAATGTGACCGCTCCATTTCCTCTTTTAACGATTTTCAAACATACCTGTAATTTTTTTCGTACCTATGTTTGAGTACCCTAGACTAGAATATTTTTATCAATTTCATGTCGTCGAATGATTCGGAATCATAATACAATGCTAATGAATGTAACTCTCAAAAGAAAGAAAAGGGATTTTATCCATATTACATAATTTTACCTTGAATTTCTTGATTTTTTGTAAGGAAATCTGTAATATTGTTATAATCGCTCAACAAGTGAGATATCTAATAAAGATAAGTTATGAAACAATTTATAGTATGGAGAACGTAAACATAGCATATACAAATGTAATTTTCCGTACATTCGTGAATTTGAATGTGAATGCGAATTTAGAGAATAAAATTTGTGCGAATACTAATATTAAGTGATATTATAAAATATTAAAGGATGATGGAAGAGATAATGTTTTAAGATCCAGTTTTTTTTTATATTGGTCAAATTCAAATTCATTACATTCGCTCGCTTTGGAGACAACGACTTCCATACATTCGCGTGTCACTGCGAATACGATACGAATGCGAAAATGATACGAATATTCGCATGTGCGAATGCGAATTCAAATATACACGACATTGCAATTTGGATGTAGGTGAAAATATGAAACAGAGGATACAATATAATTCGATGAAATGGCTAGAACGAAAAACTTACGGTATGTTACACCCAAAAGGAGTACAACGAGTACACCAAACAGATACCACGTAATTTTCATGATGGATGACTTTTGTATACCAGTTTGGAGACGATTAGCGTAAAAACACTGCGGTCTTTTAATTTATATGCGATGAGAGTAAGTGATATAATTTGTCGTGACCGTCGCGATAGTAATTTTAAATATATTTTTATATGACTTTTCAATATTAACTGCATTCGTGGTGAAACAATAAATTTCCTTGACTATCATACAATAGCTATCACAGTCATAAAATAATATTATTCTTGGAAATAGTTCTGGTACACGTGTATCGCAATGAAACATTTTGTTACTATTTAAGCTTATGTCAAATATTATTACTTCTTTTTTTTGTAGAAGCTTAAGGTCCCGGTTTGGATTCCCGGTAGGGACAGATGTTTGTATGATGAATACGAATGTTTCCTCTCGAGTCAGTTGGTTCTAAAATAGTAAATATTTTTTTAGTATCCATAGTACAGGCACTGAATTGCCTAATTTGCGACTAGGTGATTGGTATAAATTGATTGTATCAGTATTTTGTGCATATATTTTTTAGGTACCTACTACATTTCCCGTGTGCTGTCGGGATAGAATAACACTTCTCCATTTCTTCCGTGGATGTCGTAAGAGGTGATTAAGGATTTATACAGGGTGATAATGAAATCCGTAACGATTAATAGATACCTGTTCGTTGATAAAACTTATAACTATAATTTGAGTAGATTCTTATTTTCATTTGTAAATAAAAAAATATGTGTCATTGAAGTTTTCTTAAAAAATGCTAACATAATTGACACCGCGCGGGCAACTGGGTACAAGCGCGCGCGGCGGCTTTCCACGGTCAGTGTTGCCAACGGTTAGTCTAGCTCCCCACCAGATTTTCTTTCAAAACCACCAGAAAACCACTAAACTGTTCAAAATCTGGAAACCACTAAATTTCCCACTAAAATATTTTCGTCGATTATGGAATGAAAAGGTATCTTCTAGCATAAAAATGTGTCTCCATGAAAAATTGCATAAGCAATTTTAGATAAAAATCCTCTGATAAAATCCACTAAAAAAAACCACCAGCCACTAAATGCAAATTTACACCACTAACTGGGGTGCCAAAACCACTAGATTTAGTGGTAATCCACTAAGTTGGCAACACTGTCCACGGTCCTCCTTCACCCGCATCCCGGTTTGTAGTATGCACATTCAATTTTTTTTTGAGAATTTCCCGATGAAAAGTGTTAATTTTATTTTACTATTGTGTTGTGTTAGTGATTCTGAATATCAGGAATTAATTTCGTTACGGATTTCATTGTCACCACGTATATGTCATTGAAGGTATACAGTATCTACATTTCATACGGGCGCATAATTTATCCAGATATTGTTCACGACCGTACAAATCATAACGTGAAAGCATTTTTGTTAAATAGCTTAATAAATGAGTTATTTTTTAAAGTACGGCCGAACAGCAATGTAGTGTCTGAATTGACGTGACTTGACAAACGAAATTGATCAGTCGTTAACTTAAGGTGTAATTAATAAGTACATACTGTATTTTAATCGATACCTGTCCCTATAATGCCTCCGAATTTAAAACCTAAAAATATGCTAGAAGTGGCTACGAAACGTAAACTAGTCACGGATTTATCTATGTAGCGTTCCTTGTGCTCTGTCTACCCCATTTGGGACAACAGGTGTAATGTATGTGTATTGGTAAACTCAATTTTAACTTGAAAATTTTGGAACATCAGTTTCCATACTTAATTTTAGATAAGTCAATTCTGTGTTTTAATAATACGTCTCCCGTGATTCGGAAAGCATAGCGGGTAATGTTTACTTTTATTTGAAGTATTTGTTCTATTGTTAGGGACAAAATCAGCTTAAAATGTCACATTAAATTGTTTTTCACTTCGTTAACAATTGATAATTTAATAAAGTATTGAGAACGGTCGCGTAGTCGTTGTAGACTAATTTTGATTGTCAAGTAAACGTGTTGAATTAACTCATTAACTTATCTATACTAATATTATAAAGAGGAAAGATTTGATTGTTTTTTTGTTTGTTTGTTTGTTTGCATCGAATAGGCTCCGAAACTA
>BHDV01000034.1:167919-229126 GCA_005406045.1 Adoxophyes honmai
GATCCAGCACCGCCGCCTGCACCGGCACCAGATCCACTGTCAGAGCCTGCTTCTCCTTCAGGACCGTGTCCTTTGTCAGATCCTGCACCCTCTCCTTTGCCTGATCCTACTCCTTCTCCTTTGCCTGATCCTGAACCCTCTCCTTTGCCTGATCCTGCTCCCTCTCCTTTGCCTGATCCTGCTCCCTCTCCTTTGCCTGATCCTGCACCCTCTCCTTTGCCTGATCCTGCACCCTCTCCTTTGCCTGATCCTGAACCCTCTCCTTTGCCTGATCCTGCACCCTCTCCTTTGCCTGATCCACTGCCAGAGCCTGCTCCAGATCCACCACCGCCGCCTGAACCGGCACCAGATCCACTGCCAGATCCTGCTCCAGATCCACCACCGCCGCCTGAACCAGCACCAGATCCACTGCCGGATCCTGCTCCAGATCCACCACCGCCGCCTGAACCGGCACCATATCCACTGCCCGAGCCTGCTCCAGATCCACCACCGCCGCCTGAACCGGCACCAGATCCGCTGCCAGAGCCTGCTCCTTCTCCAGGACCGTGTCCTTTGTCAGATCCTGAACCATGTCCTTTGTCAGATCCTGAATCATGTCCTTTGTCAGATCCAGAACCGGATCCGCTACCCGATCCTGCACCGGAACCAGCACCGCCGCCAGATCCTTTACCATGGCCTCCTCCAGAACCAGCACCGCCGCCTGAACCAGCGCCAGCACCCGCACCAGCAGAGGCACCACCAGCACCAGAACCAGCTGATGACCCAGCACTAGTAGCCGCTCCACCGGCGCCAGCGCTGGCTCCTGCGCCAGCTGAAGTTGAAGCTCCACCGGCGCCAGCGCTGGCTCCTGCGCCAGCTGAAGTTGAAGCTCCACCGGCACCAGCGCTTGCTCCTGAGCCAGCTGAAGTTGAAGCTCCACCGGCGCCAGCACTGGCTCCTGCACCAGCTGAAGTTGAAGCTCCACCGGCGCCAGCGCTGGCTCCTGCGCCAGCTGAAGTTGAAGCTCCACCGGCACCAGCGCTTGCTCCTGCACCGGCTGAAGTTGAAGCTCCGCCGGCTCCAGCACTGGCTCCTGCGCCAGCGGAAGTAGAAGCTCCACCGGCACCAGCACTAGCTCCCGCGCCAGCAGAGGTTGAAGCGCCACCAGCGCCAGAAGCTGCTGAGGCGCCGGCAGAGGTTGACGCTCCACCGGCACCGGCGCTTGCCCCAGCGCCAGCAGAGGTTGAAGCGCCACCGGCACCAGAAGCCGCAGACGCGCCAGAAGAGGTAGTCGCTCCACCAGCGCCGCTGCCAGCACTAGCACCAGCAGTAGCTCCAGCTCCAGCACCAGCCTTTGAGTATGAATATGATGTCGCGTAGCTTCCGGCTGGAGCAAACGAAGGTAAATTTAGTTGGCGTCTGGGAGTAAATTGGTTATTGCATCGTTTTCAGTAAGATAAAAAAGATAAAACGTTGTTTTTGAGCTTTTTGAAAATAAATCGTGTAAATAGTACAATGAAGTAGGCCAGGAACTATGCTGCCTGAAGTCTTGGGTGTAAAGAGAGCTTTTATTTTTCAAAGGCAACATACAACACATTGGGACCGATGTTTGAGACTACTTTTGATGATGTGCGTGCATTATGGGCAGGCAATTAAGGACGTTTTAATTTAAATTTGTTAAATATTTTGGGTTACATTGTGTTTTTTTACTCAAATAATGTAATATATTGAGTACATACCTTGAGGTCCAATTGGTGGTGGCAGTTGTGGATAATAATCTGATAATAAAAGAACACATTTTCGTAAGATTGAACGCTAACTTACTTTAAATTATCAAATTCTTAACATTATGTCATAATAATAATTTATATTAATTTAACTTAAGTATTTCATGAATTTGTTATATTATTTAATTTGATGAATTTAGACGGCATGTAATAATAATTTCATTACAAATAAACGAGTTAGAGTATGGGTTACATGAATATTAGGTAAAAAAAATATGTAAGTCTAAGCAAAGATTATTAGTGACTCCTATTCAGATTTTTACATATTCTATAATCTAAACGAGCCTATAATTTAAAAAAACATTCGAAAAAAAAACCGGTCGAAAAGCTTTTTTCGAATGTGTCACAATTAAGTATAAGTCTAAATCAGTTATTGAAATGTATGTAAACTTCTAAATATTTATTTTTGTATTCCTGGAAAATTGGCTAATTATTATAAGGAACTAAGTAGATTTATGTACTAAGAAAATAGATATAGTGGATAGGTAAAAAGAAATTTTGTCAAATTGAAAATTCTGAGAAATGGTGAGGCCATTTCTCAGAATTTTCAATTTGACAAAACAGAAAACAAAACAGAAACCTGATTTCTTTCAACAAAATTGTTAAAGTAAAGAAAGGTTTACATGCACAATTATTACATTATAACAGTAAATATTTCTTAAGCAATTACTTACATGGGTAGAAACTTGGTACTGCCATTAAAGGCAGTACCAAGAGGGCTAGGACGGTCAAATGTTTTAAGCAGACCATCTCTTTCAACTGTAATCTTCGTCTGCTGTTACCGTTGTGATTAGAATTTCACCAACCTCCCTATTTATATGAAAAAAGACTATAAAAAATGTTAACATTAAATATATCGTGATACATTTAATTATTTACTAGAGTCGTGCAACAATAAAAATGATAAGGTGATCTTTGAATTCATGAAAAATTGTCACGATGGAATCTACACGTGTCTAATATCAATTTTTTATGTTTCAGGTGTTTTTTATTCCCGATGTGGTGAAGTGTTTTGAATAACACATCCTCCTTCTTCATTTTCCTTCCACCGTGGATGTCGTAAGAGGCGACTAAGGAAATAGGTTGAGGTACGTATGTTTTAGGCGACAGGCGAGCAAATTGTCACTATTGTACTTCTTTCATCTACTTTATGTTTAAAACTAATAATATGGTCAATGTGTATTGTTTATTATGTATTGTAATTTCATTAAGGAAAACCTCTATGTTGAATGAAACTATTTGGGAAAGAACATACATAAATGTAATTTTGATGAAACTAATAATTATAACTAGTCGGAATATACATACATACATACATATACTCACGCCTGTATTCCCAAGAGGGGTAGGCAGAGCACGTGAATTCGAAAATCCAGTGCCACGTTTAGCAATTTCAGGGTAACCAGATGGTCAAACGTGATATTGCAGTGACAGGTTGCTAGCCCATCGCCCACAATACACTAACCCTTTCCCAGAGTCGACTCTTACGACACCCACGGGAAGAAAGGGGGAGGTGCTATTCTAACCCGGCACCACACGGAAATATAATATATAATATACTTAAACCGTTCAGACTTTCAGAACAAGTGTGGTGATTAAGATTCGCTATATATTATATCTTAAAGAATAATCATAATTACTTGAACTTAAAGTATCATAAAACTGTATTGATCATTTCTATAGAAGACTGAACAGAAGTTACAAGCGGCCAGATTGTTGTCACCGACTTTCTGGTTGTATAATGTATGTTCACGCCGTTTCAACCAGATTTTCTTTTTGGTTGTGTTTTAGCAAAAAACATTTTTTTTTAATAATGTGGACGATATTAGAAAACAATACCGCAATTGGTTTGATAGCGCAACGAATTTAACCCATTCGCAAATATAATAATTTTACTTAGGTATTACATACTATTTAATGGAAGTATTAAATAATCAAGGGAGTTAATTTCTACTGTTTACGTCGTTAATAAATGGGTTTGGTATTTTATATTCCTAGTAGTTATGATGACGTCTCCTTTTAACCGACTTCAAAAAAGGAGGTATTCAATTCGGCTGATTTTTTTTTTTTTTTTTATATGTATGTTACCTCGGAACTTTTAAACGGGTTTACCCATTTCGATGGTTCTTTTTGTGTTCGATAGCAAATGGCACGGAAGAAATGGAGAGTATTTTTATGTGTATTCGCTGATTACCGATGTGGAAAATTCTTTTTTTGTCTGAAAGGGTACAGTTTCCAGGTAGTCCGATTGTCAGCATATTTTGACCTGATTATGGAAAATGAGGGAAATCGAGGGGAACCCTCAAATTTTATAGGCACAGGTAATTTTTTTAGTACATTTTCAAAGCTACACCAGTATTTACGCTTGGCAGTAAAAAAAATATGACTGAGCTGATTGTGAAAGGTCAACTCCTTATTTTTTAGGAATTAAAGGATATTTTTCAATACTGAATGCACCTGCAGACTGGAATATATAGTTTCAGTAATTAGCCAGACCTGCTACTTCTCAAGCGTTGCATTTCTGCTAATGCTCGTTCATCGTGGGGTTTACTTAACAGTTTAGTTAGAGATAGTGTATAACTAGTACACGAGAAACGAGGGAAGTAAATGGAATATTACAATACGAGAGTCTGTTAGAAGCCCGACGCCGCAGGCGGAGGGCTTTTATGACTCAAGTTTGTAATTTCCTTTATTCCCCGTGTTACACACAATGTTTTTCATCACATTTGCGAGGAAAAACTAAAAATTAAAGAAAATGCATGACATCACGTCACCGCGCCGCGCTATTCCGCTTGCGATGTCACTGCTGTCAGTGCGTTTAGGTCTATTGTCACTTTTTTTTAATCATATACCACAGACAAGAACTACATTATGTTTCGTACAGAATGCGAATGGTCATACAGCCAGATTCTGCCAAAAAGGTTCAAACAAATTTACAAAAATTGCGTATAAAAAAACGCGTTGACATACATCCAAAGTATTAAATTAGTACAGTTTCATAATGCATACATTAATTTTGCATATAAAAATTGGCCCTTAAGTTTTAATAGCAGAATTTTAATTTTTACATTTGTAACCTCCTCAGCCTGAACTAACGTACCTATACTAACTGTTGCAAATTTTAAAACTAAACTTTCTCTATAACTCCCGCGGTTACTATTTAGGCCTTTGTCCTAAAGGATACGCGCTTGTAATAACACCATTGACGAGCAAGTGTGATGAAAATTACATATTCCTTAAGAGGAAATATGCCGGTCGAGGGAATTGAAAAATAGGTATTTGCTAAATCTATTGTTGTCGTGCCGTGACCTGCCCAGACGACGTCGAGTGCGATAAGGACAACTACAGCTCGGACCGAAAATACCTATGAAAATTATTCAAAAACAACGTTTCGTAGTCCCCTGATTTCTTCTCCAAAACTTGACCGATTAAATATGTTTTTTCATTAAATGTTTAAAAAATGTCATAACTGTGTTCCTATGTTCTTATATTTTGATATAGTTGTGTTAAAATTGGTTTCTAGAGGTTTGAACACAACGGAAATAACTTACCAATTTTTCATGTTTTTGAAGGTTAATATCTCTTTTAATAATTGAATAAAGAAAAAAAGGAAAACATAGGAACATGCTAATATATCATTAGATTGTTGATGTAAAAAATACATAACGTTACCTATACGATTACATTATTACAACATAGGAACCTCAACATGTTAAGCTGAGGCACTTGTCCCACCGCCGGCGAGTAAGCGATATTCTCTTATTAAAACACTCGCCACACGCCGCTCGCCCATTTCATTTAAGTTTACGCATCGCTTTTACCTGCAAAAAGCATACGCGAACTTACCCACACTGCTCAAACCTTGCCAAGTTCACTGCCGACCACTATGCCAGTGCCAAATATTTGCCATCCCGTCCCTTCAATTGTCTCAATCGCCAAATACTTATACTCCTTTTTTTTTCTTAGCATAGTAGGCATGCCAGAATATTGCAGACATTTCCGGAAATATCGCGTAGACATGTGGCTTTTATGGCATCGATTACGGCTCTACAGGATACGATACAGTCTGCCAATTGTCAATTTCAATTTTGCGCCTTCGCCCTAACGATTTTATGGTTCTGCTTGCTATTGCGTTTTTAATCTCAGGATACATTATGTCTATTTGTAGGAATTGATACTTATAAATGTGTGGGTTATTTATACATGTATAAAATCACGCCTGTGCTCCCAAATGGAGTAGGCAGAGCATACGAAACGTGACATAGATAAAATACAGACTCTTTCACGCTTCGCAGTAACTTACACATACATACATATTCTCACGCCTGTATTCCCAAGAAGGGTAGGCAGAGCACATGAATTAAAAAATCCAGTGCCACGTTTAGCAATTTCAAGGTAACCAGATGGTTAAACGTGATATCGCAGTGACAGGTTGCTAGCCCATCGCCCACAATACACTAACCTTTCCAGAGTCGACTCTTACGACACCCACGGGAAGAAAGGGGGAGGTGCTATTCTATCCCGGCACCACACGAGCACCACGGGCGCAGTAACTTCTAACATAATTTTAGGTTTAACAGATATAAGAATCAACAGGTATAATAGTGACAGGTTGTTAGCCTTCATCCACATTACAGAAGAGAAGGAGAGTTGATATTCTACCCCGACACCACACAGGGCAAAAGGTTATTCATACCACGTGTAATTATTTGGTGTCGAGCTTATAATAAAATTTCACCATTTATTCCGTAGATGTCGTAAGAGGTGACTAAAGGGTGGATTTAAACAAAATATACATATAACCGTGTGATGCCGGGTTAGAATAGCACCTCCCGCTTTCTTTTTCTTCCCGTTGGTGTTGTACGAGTCGACTCTGGGAAAGGGTTAGTGTATTGTGGGCGATGGGCTAGCAACCTTTCACTGCAATATCACGTTTAACTGTCTGGTTACCCTGAAATTGCTAAACGTGGCAGTGGTTTTTTGAATTCATGTGTTCTGCCTACCCCTCTTGGGAATACAGGCGTGAGAATATGTATGTATGTATGCATGTTTATGTATGTTTACATGCAGTAACTGAATGGATTTTAAGGTTAAAAAAGAACACAGTAGGTTAAGATGGGTACCGTTTAATATCTTAACCATAACAATAGGGTAAGTGTTACATAGATAGTTGACGAAAACTAGGATTATAATTATACAAGCTTAAATTATACAGTAATATATTGCTTGGTTCTCTGGCTCTTTCTAGTGTCAGGTTTGGAGCTACACGTCTCCATTTTTTTCATGGGTGTCGTAAGAGACTACTAAGGAAAATAGGTTAAGGTGTGATGTAAGCGATAGGCTAGCAACCCGTTACTATGATAATTCTTTTATCTGACTTTGACCTAAGCTTATGCTAAACGTTTAAGTTTTCAGCCAAGATAGGCTATATAAGCCATCTTAGGGCGCACGAGCGCCAATCGGAATAGGAGTCCTCAAAGTGGTTGCCATGGCCGAAATCGGTCGGATCATTCATTCATTCATTCATGCTAAACGTGGCTACGAATCGTGAAATAAAGTACTACTACGTATATGCTTTGTCAATCCCATTTGGGAATACAGGCGTAATGTGCGTTCGATATTTTACAAGTAACTTTTGAATTAACTTTTACAAATTATAATTTAAAAGAGTGAAGGTTGTAACTTGTAATTATTTCAATTCATTAGCATTTTCTGCGTAACTAGCGTCCTAAACTCATACTTATGTTAGTAGACTGTTTTGAATGTTATTCTAATAATGTAATTTAAATTCCCTCGGGTTCGTACATTTTTCGTATCAGGTTGAAACACTGGTACGCAGTGCTGCAAATCTGAAAAGAAATTTTAAATTAAGTAATCGTGTGTAACGAGTATGTATCAATTTACATGGTAAAATTACGCACGCATAAATTAGTTTAGAATTAAGAAACTATCGTTAAATAAAATAAAATAAATATAATAAATAAGATAAAAATCATTTTCGTTTTTATAAAGATCCACACTAACTGTAGGTACACATCGTATTTACCGGAATGTAATAGGATAGTTAGTGGCGGCTGCGCCCGCCTCATAAGAAATATAGTTTTAAGTTCAGTCGTTAATACACCATTGTCTGAATAACTCGTTTTCAATTATACTCCTTCACTTCTAGCAACCTTGATAGTTGTTGGTCGATGCGGTGCCAACTACTATATATATATCTAATCTATACATTACCGCACACTAACGTTAACCTGAAGATATGGATCCTATATCAGGAACAGTAACATAACAATAAAATTAGTTCTTGATGTTTTTTAACCTTTACCTCGAGCATGTTACGAGAGTGCCTATAGTGCCATCAGCGTTAGTTCGCTCAGTGAACTCATGTTTGTATTACAACCCTGTGGCAGTCAGTATTGGTCGCATTTATCCAAGACTATAATGACGATTCCCGAGTGGTGTCGGGCTTAAAATGGCACGTCTCCATTTCTTCCTTGGATGTCGTAAGAGGCAACTAAGGAAATAAGTAAAGGCATAGTTTAGGAGACAGGCTAGCAACCTGTCACTATTATACTTGACAACTTAAAACGTAAAAATAATAATAGTCGTGATTATGTTTATGTACCGTTTTGTATGCTCTGCCTATATTTGGGAATACAAGCGTGAAGTATGTATGTACCTATGTATCATGAGGAGAACAACAAAAGTTCCATACAATAGAGTTTAACACATAGGAGTCGATTCTAGACACCGATCTGGGTAGTGGAAGTACCTAAAATAATCGGTAGTGCCTTACCGTGGTGAATGTATGTAGATTCATAGCGATGTATTTATTTGCCGTTAGCGTGAAAGGTTTCTGCATACGCATTATGAACATAAATACAAGTTTCTTCGTGTACCGATCGCAGTAAATCCACTCCGAGTTGTACAACTCGGCTGCTAACTCTTCGCTCTGGAAAACAGACATCAGCAAAAGCTTGCGGTTAAATGTCTAGTTAAAAAAAGGGCAAGTGTACGTCGGACTCGCGCATTAAGGATTCCGTACCGTTATTTTTTGGGCATTAGTTGTTTTCAAGCAGTAACATGCTACCAAGGATAACGGATAGAAAGACAAACTTAAGTTTGTCGTCGTCGTCATTGTAGCCATAAATCGATCAAGGACGCCAACTACCAAAATAAGTTTGTAATTGCAATATAGTTTCTGCAATTTTTCCTTTATTTATCTGTTTACGTTGCTTTGTACCAAATAAAATTCTGAATTCACGGCAAGTACCTTATAAGTTTTGATTTGAAAATATCACACAAATTTCTAAAAAAAAGCGAACAACAAAAATTCTATAACGGGTTCATATTTCCTTTTGAGATACGGAACCCTAAAAACTTGATGCGAATAATAGTGACGATAATCAAAGAAAATTATATGAGTACATATACGTACATGATCACTTATTACTTGTCCCATCACACACTGATGTAGAATTGAAATGATGAAAGAAACAAAGAAGAAGAAGAAACGGACAGTGCTGTAAAACTCATCCACTACCTGAAATAACGAGAATATTGGCAATTATTATATGGAAACATATATTATTAAACATATAGTGTTAACCCGGGGAGCATGACCCAGGGTATCTCATACCCTGACATTACTAAAAAGAGCTAGCATTTTTAAAATTTTTGCCTGAAGACACTAGCCCGCTCAGTAGCTGGAGGGAGGGGTGTGTGGAAGAAGATAGTGGCGTGATGGCAGTGTGACGTAAGCCGTACGCCGGAAAATATGTGCACAGACCTGCTTCGGGTATGTCACACCCTGCGTCATTTCAGACGTATTTTTTTTACGTAGTCATTAAAATTTTTGTTTTTAATTTTTTTAGTTATTTAAAGGTTGCGATGTATAGATTTGAGTTTATTTCATTTGTTTTAGTTGTTTCTTCTAGTTTTTCATCAAAATTGATTATGAGAGACAAGAAAAAAGGATTTGTGCCATGTTAGAGTAGGTAGGGTCATATTGCTCTGATCTATCCAGTTTGGAAGACAAAACTGATCACTGCAGTGAGCATAAAGTACAATGTGACTCGGAACAAGAAGCCGACGAACCAGTTGATGTACCGACCAACTCTATACAGGAAGAAGATATAGCAAACCAATCAAACAGCGACCCTGATGATGATATACCTTTACCAAAATTTATGTGCGGGAATTGTGCTGATGCGGACAGTAGTGATTAAGCATAATTTGCACATAAAAAAATATTTCTATGCTTTATTCAAGAGAGGATCTCATTATCTTTTAGTAAAAAGTTGATTTTTATGCTAAAAACCGTTAATTTTGTTGATTTGTTGGTTTTTGTAAACATCTTAACTTTTCTTACTAGAATTACATAGTATAAGGTAAACACTAATAAATAAAAATAATTTCGTGATTAAAACTTGTGTTTGATTGAATTTCATTAAATAATCCATTAATAAACAATTTACATCACAAAATATTAATTAAAATGAATATAAACTATTTTATGGTACATTACGTTACGGGCATGTCATACCCTGCCTCATGCTTGATGTAATTTTTTTTCACGTCATGCTCGCCGGGTTAACAAGCTACGGCTACGATTACTTCAATCCCCAATAAATGGCGCTAGGGTTGAGTTAGATCGCGCTAATGTTTAGTTATGGTTACGACTTGACGATGACTTGGTGCAAGTCGCGGGAAGCCGCTGGATGTGGAGAACCTTGGGGGAGGCCTATGTCCAGCAGTGGACAACTGTCGGCTGATAATTATGAACGTTTAGTTACTGTAGCCTATGTAAATACACATTCCCGCAAAACCAACCTTCAAAATCTAGGACACAACTTCTCTATCTAATCGAGATAACTTTATTGAATAAAGTAGTTGCGTCAATCATCACTGTTTTCTCTAGGCGAAACTGACCTGGGGAGCTTTACAATATTTCTATAAATTTTGATAGTAAAATTACTTACCGTGAAAGTATACGCAGTAAGACATAATACAATAGACCCAAGAGTGTAATTTACAAGCATTATGTCACCCAGTATACCATCAAGCTGAGAAACGATTCTGAAATCAAAAATTTCAATTACTAACACAAGTTTTAATCAATATTAATAATAATATTAGGTAAGAAAATATTTACTGCGCCAGAAAAACGTGTTTTAAAATGATCGATCTTAGTTTACTTTTAATCTTCTCATGTACTTTTGCAACGTTACGTGATCTTTTTAAGTCCACTATGTCTTTTGGTTCAATTAACCGTCTTAAGTGCGTGCCGAGTAGTTTAAGTTCCATGCAAATGTAGCCAATACAACACACATTCAGCAAATCGGAAAAGGAATAGACGCAAACGACGAGGGCCGTCATGAAGCTTTCCCAAGAGTACGCAGCGTAATACCACTTTATCTTGTCAAAGGGGTACCAAGCTTCAAAAGGGTACCGGTGATGGAGATCTTTTCCGAGAACTTTATTATCGTAGAACATAATCAAAAGTGGGAATGCCACCACAACCAATATCAGTGGCACGATGTAGTAAACGTACCAATACATAACGTATTTTATAACGTTCTGGTACTTCACTAGGATTCTACGACTTTCTGCAGATTTTTTGTCAACCACATCCCACATGTTGTAGCGGAGATGATGTAAGATCGAGTCATAAATATGTTTATTTCTGTGCACTTTCAAGTATTTAGTCAGTGATATTGCTGTCACACCAATATTAGGAGCAATGCTGACTATGTCGAGAAAACTCTTAAATCCATAGACGCATAGTGCAGTTATTTGTTGAGCAGTTACAAAAAATAATAGGAAACAGATGAAATAATAACAAAAGAGTTTGTATCTTGGCCTGTCATAAAAGGGGTAAACACATATTCTGGATATTACAGTGACCAAAGTATCAATTTGCTTTTTGAATATGTCTTCGTCGGCAGCAGACATGATTGCTAAGTCTTTAAAGGACGGTGTAAATTTAAACCAAAAAAACACAAATGCAGTGTGCACAGAGGCGGGCTGTTATACTAAGCGACACTAATCAAAATGATCATCAAAAGAAAGTGCCCGATATCAACTTGTAATTCGCATGAAAAATAAATGAATACTGCCGTTAGGTAGCATAGGAGATTCAATTATTGTGTCGATTGGCCGCAGTTAAGTTGGGTACAAGATCAAAGAGTGACCCTAAATGTAAGCAATTTCTATGACAGTTGGTATTACTGTGTGATTTGTGATTTCTTTGCTAAATTAACTGAGGTTTAAGGTCGATTCTAATAGTCTTGACAGAATTGCACAAAAAGGGTTCCGTAATCCATAGTGCTTAATTTTCTTTACTAGTACTAGAGCTATTAGGGGTTGTGTTAGCGCAAAAAAACAAACGAGTAGACATAATCTGATTTGGGTGAGAACTATGTTGGTCATTATTGATTTTTGGATTTTTTATCCTAACAATCCTCAGGCGCACTTTACAATTTCACAAAAGCAATTTCAACGATCAACCAGTAATACCCTATATTATCCCCGTCACGTATTTACCCACTTGATACTTATTCCATCCCCATACTTTGCTTTAGACAAGCGTATCATTAATTCGCAGGCAGAAATGGGTCAAGAAGCACTCAAACGTAGCTATTGCTTTATAATTTGGTATTGTTCGGTGAATTGTAGGTACTTCACAATGCCGTTTCGAGTCCTTTGATGCATGACTAATGTGGGTTTAATCCGATGAGAGTATGTCATCCACTCCATGCTAATGCATGGCTTTTGTGGGGCTTTCCTTCCCTTCGCTTATTTGCTGGTGCAGAATATCGGCACTCGGTTATACGGTACCTCCTGACTTGTTTGAAGATTACTCAAATCCGTTCAAAGTTTGGGTACCGTATGATTTGATACTTTAAGATTTGATTTTGGTGTTTCGTTTGTCTTTCAAATTGAGTAAAAAAAGACAGTTTAATAAATACTCCATCTAGTGCGTAAATATTTATTGTTTTCGTTTAATTGATTTCAAAGCTTCCTAGCATTTTGGCTTATCGTGCCTTTTAGTCAGTTTTTGTTTATTCAAAATATTGACATGTTTGACTTTATTTACAGAAAATATTTAGACGACAGTAATTGGAAAGCACTTTAGACGTATTAAGACGTTAGTTCTAACTTTCTTATACGTGCCGTCCGATCTTCGCCAAAACTTTTATTATTCTTCATGGTTTTTAGTCATTTTCGACTCAATCCTGCTTACTTGATCGTATTTGGGATATATTTAGGATTACAAATATTACAATAAGATTAAAGTAACTTAAGATTGTATTGTAAAATAAATATATAGAGATAGCTTTTGCTAACAATGCTATCTCCCAATCGAGTATAAAATATTAGATCATCAAGGTACACGGGCTCATTCAAATTTCGGATCGAAACGCATTCATGTCCAAATTGTGATCATTTCTGGAATGCGTTTGGAATCCATATAAAATGCGTGCTTACGTGCTCGATTGTCGAGAAACAACGACCAAATTACGGTGACCCATCCACTCATACCCTAGCTTTAAAAGTAACAAGAGTTCTACCCAGATGTATTGAAGTGTAAGGGGTCTATGTGAATTGGAAATATAATACGCGGATCGTGTTCGGGCCCTTTATGCGTATTCTTATTCACACGCAATAGGATACGTTAGTGAATATGAGGAAAACTCTAGAGAGTGGATATTACCACCTCTTGAGGTGCAAAATAATAAAAAAAAACATAAAATATTATTAATTAAATATCTTAGGATTATTTTTACGAGATTTTGTTTTCTCATGGGCTCTCGTTTACTTATAAAAATGCCCTCATTTTACCCAGTGTGTAAAAAGGGGGCGATTGCTTTATGCGCTATAATAATCGCTGGGGTGCTATATTTTCATTATACTAATCTGTGATGGATAACATTTGTCACTCATAAAGTCATTGTATCAGTATTAAATTAGCTGCTAAATAAGTTTAGGTCAATACTTACTGCATGTTTTATTTTATTGACTAAAAAGTTCAAAATGATTATTTTTTACCATCAATTTTCTCGTCTCAAATTGAGGTTAACCCGACAGGTAATACAGTTGTAATGTCATTTTATGACGTTAGTTTTCTGTATATTTATGATAAGTACCTACGTCTCATTCTGTGTTCAAGAAATCGTTGAAAACACTACTAGTAAGTAACTATACTTAAAAGAAAAACACAGTGTTATTAATCCTTTATTCCATGTCAATTCTACTAAATGTAAGTAATCTGGTCAACAAAAATACTGAGTAAAAAAAACGTTGTGTTACTTGCTACTCGTAGTGTCGACTCTATGTAGATTTCTAGTCTCAATAGAGATGAAGACGTCACAAAGAATAATAGGTTGGGCGAAGGTTATGAGGTAGATTTGTGTTCCACCTCTCGATCGCACAATGGTCGGGGCTCGCATCCGGATAACCTATAGGGCTGGCACGGAAACCTTTTTTTTTATCAAGAAGATTTATGCTATGATAGTCAAAGTTTTTTTTTATGACAATTTTTATACAAGAAAGTGTTTACTTACTTATTGTTATGACGGCATAGCCATTATTATAAAATTTAAAAAAAATTCGTTGGTGACAGGTATACTTGAACGGTGTTATTATTACAAGGCTAGGTTTGTTGTCTATTCGTCTCGATTTTCGACAGTAATTTTAGGGTTTCCCTACAAAAATAAAGTTTAAAAGTCTATGGCGCAGCGCAGACGACAGAGTTTTGTGCGATCGAGTCTGCGCAGCAATAAATTCTCTGAATGGCGCGCTGACATTTCCACGAAACTCTGAATGGAAATTCCTGGAAACTGTCAGCGCGCCATTCAGACAATTCATTGCTCCACAGACTCGATCGCACAAAACACTGTCGTCTGCGCAGCGTCTATCTCTAAAACCGTCCCAAGTTTGAAGCCGAATAGTATACTTTGGGTATATGACAATAGTATACCGTAGCAATTAGAGTACCTTGAAATTCCGTATTTTTTTATTATTAAGTGATTAACAAACAACGTTTACATTTTGCCTGATATTATTAGATTTATAGATTAGATGACTAGTCGATTTCGGGGTCGTCGACAAGTTTAGTTACGTTAGAGAAAAACACCAAAGAAAAAATGTTGCAATTTGACATTGATCGGTTAGCAGCCCTATTGAAAGCTAAGTTCTCCTCACGTCGAATTCCCGGCCCTGAATGGCGCCCCCGCGGAATCTTTATAAATAGTTGTGCAAAGACGGTGTTTAATTTGATGGAAATCCTTCTCAATGCATGCCAGGCAGTCAACGGATTGTGTTCCCGAATGGAATTAATTAAGTTCATCCCGTTATACGTGGCTCGTTGACTTTCAATAGACATCATTAATTTTTTTTATTGTAAGTATTAACAGTTTTCAGAAGCACACGTTTATGTTTTTATGTATATAAATTAAAAAAAGTCGTGTTAGTTACAACCTACACTATTAACAACTCAAGAACAGATGAACCGATTTGGCAGAAAATTGGTGGGGAGCTTAGAACAAGGAGACGTATATACAGGGTGTCCCATAAATCGCGACCAAGCCTGACACCGGAGGTAGGTCGATCCAAGAGCTATCGAACCAACCTAACATGACCTCAGTAAAAGTTGGATGGTTTTCGAGATATTGGCAATTTAGTATTTTTTTCGAACTTCGCCCGTTTTTCACCTCTCAAGTGCCATAATTTTTTTAGATAGCTCTTTATCCTAATTTTTTTTATTGTTACATAATCACAAATAGTTAAATTTAATAAAAGCAGTGTTGTTTTGTTAAAAACGCGCGAGAGATATGAATGAAACGTGATTGATTGTCATAAGAAATGATCAACCAAAACAATAAGTTGGCCTTTGATCACCTGCCCTGAAAAAAAAATACTAGACCGTGCAAGAGATTATTACTTTAAAAACTTGCGTATGTTATGCCAATTTCAAAAAGGTATGGTACTTGATGGTTAAGCTGGTAAATTGAGAGATTTTGGAAGATCTTGCCAACGTGCCATTAAGTTAATTGAATGTTAACTATCGCTAATTGTTTCAAATAGGTACCGTGCATTGTTAATTATTATCTGTAACATGACATTTTTAGGATTTCGTAACCAAAGGGTGACGGGACCCTATTACTGAGACTTCATTGTCTGTCTGTCTGTCTGTCTGTCTGTCCGTCTGTCCGTCTGTCACCAGGCTGTATCTAAAGAACCGTAAGAGCTGGGCAATTGAAAATTTCAGAGATGACGTATTTTTACTGCCGCTATAACACCAAATACTAAAATCAAAATAATAATAATAATTAAGGGAGGCTCCCATAGAAAAAACGTGATATTTTGGCTGTTTTTGGTACGGATCCCTTCGTGCGCGAGTCCGGCGTTTCTCAAAGATGGATTGAATGGTGTATTCGGGTCAGAGGATGCCAATTTGAACATTTGTCGTAAAACATTTCTAATTTTAAAGTAAATCAATGAAAGTTACTGCTTTTGTTATTTTTAGATTTTAGTCAGCAAATTACCATTGTCCTAAGTTTTAAAAGCAAATCAGTTATTATTGTTACACCTTGTTATTTCTTAAACAGGTGAACCAGAGTCAACTGCTTACGACATTATTACCACTAAGAAGCGGCAACTAACGTGGTTCTACATTTTATCAAGTTTAATGGCACTTTGATATTGTTTACTCGTATCGTTTTAAGCATTAGTATTTTTGTAGTTGTAGTGACAATACAAACACATATTCTGTGAAAATTTCAATGGCTTTTTGAGATACAGCTCGCAGAATGGCGACAACTAAAAACAGCCAAAATATCACGTTTTTTCTATGGGAGCCTCCCTTAATTATTATTATTTTTTTGATTTTAGTATTTGGTGTTATAGCGACAGTAAAAATACGTCATCTCTGAAAGTTTCAATTGCCTAGCTCTTACGGTTCTTTAGATACAGCCTGGTGACAGACGGACAGACGGACAGACAGACAATGAAGTCTCAGTAACAGGGTCCCGTCACCCTTTGGTTACGAAATCCTAAAAATATCATGTTACAGATAATAATTAACAATGCACGGTACCTATTTGAAACAATTAGCGATAGTTGACATTCAATTAACTTAATGGCACGTTGGCAAGATCTTCCAAAATCTCTCAATTTACCAGCTTAACCATCAAGTACCATACCTTTTTGAAATTGGCATAACATACGCAAGTTTTTAAAGTAATAATCTCTTGCACGGTCTAGTATTTTTTTTTCAGGGCAGGTGATCAAAGGCCAACTTATTGTTTTGGTTGATCATTTCTTATGACAATCAATCACGTTTCATTCATATCTCTCGCGCGTTTTTAACAAAACAACACTGCTATTATTAAATTTAACTATTTGTAATTATGTAACAATAAAAAAAATTAGGATAAAGAGCTATCTAAAAAAATTATGGCACTTGAGAGGTGAAAAACGGGCGAAGTTCGAAAAAAATACTAAATTGCCAATATCTCGAAAACCATCCAACTTTTACTGAGGTCATGTTAGGTTGGTTCGATAGCTCTTGGATTGACCTACCTCCGGTGTCAGGCTTGGTCGCGATTTATGGGACACCCTGTAGGATACTTTTTATACCGTTCCCGGGGGATGTGACATACAACGTAGCATGACGACAGACTCAGACAACAACCTCTTAGGCGGAACAAAGTTCGCCGGGTCTGCTAGTCATAGATAAAAAACAATTGCTGGTGAAGTTACTTTGTCATATTTGACTTCAAGTTATTAAATTAGAGCATCATTATGATTTTATCGTAAGAGGAGACTAAGGTAATAGTTAAATGCATATTTTAAGGGTAGTGTGGATGGGTGTGTCGGGAGGGGAAGAGTTAGAGTCTATCTAGGTCCTAGACGAACGTTCCGTGACCAAATCGGAGACGTTTTATAAACAGTCCAGGAGTATCCAAAACATGTGTGAAGAGACTAAACGAAGTGGTTTCGGCCTACCCCTGTGGGAAAGAGGCGTGACGGTATGTAAGTTTTAGGCGATAGGCTAGCAACCTGTCACTATTAAACCTGCCAAATGAAATCCTAAAAAAATGCAAGAAGTGACCACGAGACCAGTAATGGTTTTGTATAGCAATTCGTGTACTCAGCTTACCCTATTTGAGAATGAGTTATGTATGTATGTTGAACATGAAATCTGCAATGGATTAATATGGTTCAACATGTTTTAAATCTGTTTAAAACTACCCAATGAAGTTTAAGCAGCCATTCTGCTAATTAAAGGGACATGCTAAAGCCAATGGATGCAGAAGTTGTAAGCGCTCAGAGGCAGTTTAATGCAGACTGGAACAGTTAATGAGTAGTTCCGCTTTGTTTGCTTTTGCCTGAAAGTAATATTTCATTCACGGGAATATTATTTTTGTAGATGTTCTTTTGTTTGTTCTTTTGGTAAGCGACGACGGGCGATGTTTAAGAAATTGACGATCGGACAGCTTACTTCGTTCTCGGAACTTGGGTATTTAATATTATCACTATTATCAGTATCTTAGTGAGATCTTATAGAAACATCAATTAAAAAAATGCAAAAGAACACGATTTTTTATGGGTGCCCCCCTCAAATACTTATTTTATTATATTATTTAGTACCTATTTGTTGTTATAGCGGCAATAGAAATACATCATCTATGAAAATTTCAACTTTCTACCTATCACCGTTATTGAGATACAGCCTGGTAACATACAGACAGACGGACGGACAGCGAAGTCTCATCAATAGGCTCCCGTTTTTACCCTTCAGGTACGGAACCCTAAAAAATATGAAAAGGATAAAAAATCTTAAAGCCCGTCACACATTAAGCAGATACGGTAAGATATCTGTTACAGAACATATATCTGTCAATATCGCTCCCTATACAATTCAATGAGCTACCACACACTGCGATTTACCGTCAGGTATCTTTTGAGTCCGACACATGGAAAAATGGCCTTTATACGCAGATAAAATATTATCGTATATACGTAGTCTGTGACGGGCTTAATTCTTTAATATCATAATATTTGTAAGGAACTGAATATTACTGTAACTTTGTACCCTTACGCTATTGGACATGGAAACCGCGCGGTTCGAATCAACAATATAGTTTTAGAGCGAAACAGTTCCATTAAGTATTTTAATAGCCAATAAAATAGGCCGAATTTATTGCTGCTATTACATGTGGGGAATCAGCCGCGACCATCCCGTTTGCTCATGAATAATGGCGGAACCTTTAAACTTTAATAAGGTCCTGACTTTGACATAGCTGGCATAGTAGAAGCAAGTCCATTGTTTCACAATCGCGTAATGTGTGTTTGCATTTTTTCAGAAATCTTATTTTGCCGGAAATCTTTACTTGTAAATAAATAAAATAAATGTCATGGGATATTTGACACCAACCGTCTACAGCGAATTTGCCAAACAAAAGTCAAACATTTAAACTTTTTGTTTGTTTTATGTTATATTTTAGCTATTGATCAATTACATTGGCATAGGTAAATAAAATTGGCAGTAGCTCGCTTTGATAATAAGAAGTCTGTTGATTTTCGAGTATTCATCACAATTTACTCAAATTTGTGTTTTTTTAAATAGTGGGATAAAAGTGGTTATTCTCAATACTTTTTGCCATGGCTAGAGTTACTTAAAGCAATTTTAATGCCCGTGCTATTTTATATAGGGTGTTTGAGGGAAAAGTGTAGAGATTTTCTGCTGTGTGGTGTCGGGTCTAGAATAATACTTCTCCATTTCTTCCGTGGATGTCGTAAGAGGCGACTAAGGAAAATAGTGACAGGCTAGCAACCTGTCACTATTATATTATCTGTTAGTCAAGATCATGATTTTGTCTATGTCACGTTTCGTATACTGCCTACCCCGTTTGAGAACATAGGCGTGATTGTATGTATGTTGTATGTAGATATCTCAAATGCCGCATACAATACAATAAGTAACATTATAAATATTATGGTTGTATGGAATTCACATGCTGAACTATCTGTTAAAATATAAGTTGTATTTCCGAGTATGAGGTACGCGAGCAATTTCAGCTTGCTCCCTTAGTTTGTGGATACATTACACATTACAAAACTCGGTGCAAAGGTTGCAATAAACTTTACTAGGCATTCAACAATTTCTGAACTAAAAAGTTGTACGAGGCGGTAAGGCTTTTCATTTTAGACGCGTTTTTATGTTAATTCACGCATTTTCACAGTTTTCGATACATACGGGGTACTATTAAACAGTAAGTGTTAATTTCATCCGTGAATTATAGTAAGAGGCGACTAAAGAAAAAGGTTTACGAATGTTTTAGGCGACAGGGTAACAACCTGTCACTACTTATCATACTTTTCTTCATCTGTTTCTTCTACTCGGTCTATGTAATGACACCAACACATACACGCATACAATGTCGTAATTTACCCTGACAAAAAATATTTTTGTCTACTATTTGGCGTTTCGTTGCCACTTTTAGCACAATTTGAGATTAAAAATGTAGACGAAGCCTTCTGGCTAAAGCAAACCTAAATCCATTTGCGTAGTCACATTTTGGACCTTTTGCGAAATATAAGAAAGAAATGGAGCGATCTACACCTTACACTACATCGGAAAATGAAATATACGAGGAATAATGTAATTATATATTGAAAATACTTTTAAATACATCGTGATAGTAAATGATCCAGCGCAAAAGTAGGTAATAAAATTGATGGCACCCATTTCTACCTTAACTGATAAATAGTCGTGACACAAATGGCTATCGTGGCGTAAAATATATCAAAGAAAATAACAATAAAGAACGTTACTGAACCGATGTTACAGGATTTCAAGGCCATTAAACTGATTGAGGCAGAGATAGATAAAAAGCTTACAATATAATAAATAAGGACTTTGATAAAAACGCGGTACCTATACTATACTAATTTGAAGTTAAAATCATTTGAAATTGATGTGATTCGACGCTGTACTAGTATATGGTGTGGACACTATGTTAAAGCAATATTTTAGGTGACAGGCTTGAAACCTGTCCCTATTAAGTTCTGATAATGCTAGAAATGCCTGCCAAACGTGAAATAGTTGAGGGTTTTGTACTACATCCTACATGATTTGGGAATCCAGGCGTGATGTATGTTTGTATGAACATTTTGTCACACTAAGTCTGCGCTTCCACTTACGCGACACACTTTCATTGGATTTTTTGGGTTCCGTACCCAAGGGGTAAAAACGGGACCCTATGAGATTTCGCTGTCTGTCTGTCTGTCCGTCTGTCACTAGGCTGTATCTCACAAACAGTGACAGGTAGAGAGTTGAATTTTTTTCAAATGATGTATTTCTGTTGCCGCTATAACAACAAATATTAAAGTCAAAATAATAATAATAATTAAGGGGGCTCCCATAGAAAAAACGTGTTTTTTTGCTTTTTTTGGCACGGAACCCTTCGTGCGCAAGTGCACGCACTTGGCCGGTTTTTAGATCGAAGGAAAGGATTGGTAATTCTGAGTAAAATAAAAATGATGGCTTGAGTCGTTTATAAAGCTTGAGTAGAGAGAGTTAGTCTTTTAAGTTCGAAGTCCCGAAAACATGAGACTTTCTACACATCGAATCAACAGTATCGATTGGACAATGCCATTAAGTTTTGTTTAGTCGTATCGGTGTACGATTCCGAGCCGTGAGTTATAATGTCGAGCGGCCGACAAATGGCGAGCATTACGGTAATGAATCGCCGCAGACAGGGAGGTAGGTGACCGGTGACAATAAATAACCTGTATGAAATAGTAGTTGTTCAGATTTTTTATCTAGTGACGATGAATTACGTGCCTAACTTTCAAAATAACAAAAATGTGTTATGTGATGGGAATAAAATGACACGTTCTTTTGTGAAGTTTTAATAGGATTGGGAGTTTGAGGGAGTAAAATAAGAACTAGAAATATACATACTCATCGAGAATATGAATCAAATGGGGTAGGAACATACGGAACAGTGCATAGACAATGCTATAACCATTACACTTGTCTTTGTCAGTTTAATCACAATTTTTGGTTTAAAAATAGTCGAAGGAAGTATAATTAGTCACAGGCTGTTAACCTGTCGCCTCTTAGGACATCCTCGAATAAAAAATGGGAAAGTGTAATTCTAAACTAAACTGAATTTAAGACACTTACAAAAATTAAACATTATTTTTCTTTAATGTTAAAAAAACTTTATGTGACGCTTTATTCCGAACCAGGGTACGCAAGAGGACAAAATGTTGTATAGAAAACCAAATCGTGACACTACTACGTAACTATTTCCTTTTTTAGTCCATTTTGCTAGAAGTGGCTACGAGACGTGAAGTAGTCGAAATAGTAAGTAAGTAAGTAAGTAAATATTTTATTGTACAAATGAAAAAAAAACACAAAATACAAAAAAAAAAATTATATACAAATGAAATGGCGAAGTACAAAGGCCATACAATAATCATGACAATAGTTTGTGTAACGTTTTGTATGCTCAGTATGATTGGATCTGAAACACACATCTGAAACATCTGAAACTAACTTCTTTTGTCGCATTTTACGACGTCCACGAAATAAATTTAGGAGTGGTTCTGAATTCAACACATGGGAAAATGCTGATAAAAAAATCTGTGATTTAAATATATCTACAGGAGCCCACAATCCGCCTAAGAATGTTCTAAAACTACGGTATTAATCAGAGTAAATCACACCGTACCGATAAATAACATCTCGACCGCAACCGACTCAATAAACCAAGTATTCGGGGAACGTCAAAAACGCAATATAATAATTAATTGACCGGCCATCCCCCACGAGATGCGGTCAGAGGTGAAATTTAATACCCCCTTTTATACAAGAACGATGCGTTAGTTGGGATATTGGTAACATAGTTGTTATCTTTTGAACGGAATAAAGTCTTTTATAACGGTTTTATGATTTTATCTAAAGGTAATAGTCCGTTATAATAATCCGTGTGGTGCCGGGTTAGAATAGCACCTCCCCCTTTCTTCACGTGGGTGTCGTAAGAGTCGAATCTGGGAAAGGGTTAGTGTATTGTGGGCGATGGGCTAGCAACCTGTCACTGCAATATCACGTTTAACCATCTGGTTACCCTGAAATTGATAAAAGTGGCACTAGATTTTTGAATTCATGTGCTCTGCCTGGGTGCGCCAAAGTTCACATAAAATTGCAACTTCGAAAATTGGAAGTCCGAAAATGTTTGTTCTAAAATTTTATATCATAATGATCATTACTTATAACTTGTCTTTGCGCATAACTAACGTAACACCGAATTAGTTAAGTCCTAAAGAATGTTTGTCCTACTATTGATTACTCTAAATTCTAATTACCTAAAGCGTAATATTCCTAACATGGATTGTCCTAACGTATTCTAAATTAATGCAGGCCAGATTTCGGTCAGGTTAGGTACGACGACGAGCGAAGCGAGGAGGAGTGTTAGGTAGAACTGTGACCCCACAGCACGCGAGCCGAGCGAGCGTAGCGAGCGTGCTGCGGCAGCGGCCGGCGAAGCGCTATAAGGAGCGAGCGAAACGTCAGAACCACCGAGATTGATAGTATCAGGTCAGATTTCGCTCAGATTATTATAAAAATCATTATGACTCATGATGAATAGTTGGAAATGACATTATGTTGTTTAAAAATCTGCCTACAGATAATTATGACCAATGATGTTGGTAATACAAATTTATATACAACAAATTTGTAGGCAAATTTATGACAAATTTATGACAAATGATTATTATGATAAAAAAACGTTAGTATGAAAAATAATATGACATGTAATGTTAAGTGAGCCAATATGGACCCGCTCTGCCTACCCCTCTTGGGTATACAGGCGTGAGAATATGTATGTATGTAAGTATGTATGTATGTGTAGAGATTGATAGAGAGAGGTGTGGTCTGAAAGAAGATTTTGTAACCAGGATAGAGAAAGGAATGTTGTGTTGGTTTGGGCGCGTGGAGATGAATGAATGAAAGAAGGCTGTGTAAGCAAATTCATAACGCGTGATGTTTTTGTTATGTTTCTTTATCCAAAACTTCTAACAACTAACGTCTTCTTCTAGCTAGTTATCCTACCCCGATAGAAAAAATATGCTTGAAGTGGCTGCGAAGCATGAATTAGTCCTTGTTATGTCTATGTCATGCTTCGTGTGCTCTGCCTACCCAATCGGGACCACAAGCGTCATTGTATTTTATATCAAGGTAACATTTCAATCTCGACCGGATTCAGCATCTGCGATGGTTCTGATATCTAAACCTAATTCCAGGAAGTGCATTTTACGTTGATGATATGACATTTTGCTACACGAAGGCGAATAGTATACGTTACGTCAGCTGACCGCAGATCAGTAAAACCGCCGACAACGCAGCGTTGTACCGTAAATGTTAAAAATGCTTTCTCTGAAATATTGTCAAAAGGCATAGCATGGCATTGTTTACTCTGTGGTTGACGTTTGTAGTTGTCATCTGCGGTCAGATTTGAAAATATGATAGCAGCAGTATATCGCAACAACGCATCATTATTTCTGAGTATTTGCTCCACGTCACGTCAGTGGATGAATCTATATCTAAAATCCGGTTTACGGTAATAATTTTGCTTTAAATTAAACTGACGTAACACGGCTCTATCAACTACATGGCTGCATTTCACACTACGAACTATTTCAATCATAAACTCTCCAGATAATTAAATTATACCCGAAATTTTCGGCATACCTGTAACAATGGCTACCCTAATCAATGCCTGGACAGAACAATAAACGTGTGGTCATCCTACGAGACAGGACCAAATTCAATAAACTCGGACAGCTAGGGTGGCCACGTCAGCCTTCAAATGGAAACTTTTGAATCGCCGTCAGCGTCCGTCGTGCGTTGAGAGGCATCCTTTTGTCCGCGAAATTGCCTCATTTCGTGGTAGTAATACGGGATGCAACTATAAGAACGGTACGTAATTGAGTCTGCTTTGTAGTCGTTTGATGTCGTCTGCATATTGACGTTTGATATAGTTCCGCTTTGTTTGTTTTCAAATAAAGTTATGGTCAATGTAACGCACAATTTTTTCTTTTTGAGACTTTGTTTCCCTAACCTTAATAAAAATTGATAACGCTCCAATAATGGAGCTCTTTATTCTACTTTCTGGATTTTTGAATTCATGTGCTCTGCCTACCCCTCCCTGTAATCCCTCTTGGGAATACAGGCGTGAGAATATGTATGTATGTATGTATGTTATTCTAGTTTAAGTTCAAGTTGTAGTTTGTCAATTGCCTAGTGTCGGGTTTAGATTAACTAGATATCGTAGAAGACGACCAAGGAAGTAGTTTAAGGTATATTTTACTGTCACTATTGACTATTGTACCTCTTAACTGAAAACCTAAACAAGAAATAAACATGGTTTGTCTATATAACGTTTTGTGTGCTTTGCCTACCACATTTAGGAACACAGTCATGATGTAAATGTGATTTGTATTACTTCCAATTTTATTTTCATTATTCGTCAACACAGATTTTGAGTCACTATAAAATAAAAAAATCATGCTTACTTGTATTGGTACGCGTTCATGTATTATGTAGATAAATCATATACAATACGCCTATATTCCCAACCGGAACAGCCAGAGCTTGTGAGATATTTCACATTTTTGAGCCACAAACAGGTAAAATAGTGATGTCGTCCATGTACTTGTCAGGAAATGCCATTCAGGTACATCGCAACCTTAGTTGTATCAACAGTACCCAGACAGGTTGTAAGTCTAAGCGCCCTTCCACTAAATTATACAGTTCTATCAACTGTTGCGGGCAACATTATGCAAATTCTGGATCATTGGAATATTTATAGGCATCGAATTGGTAATTAGACGCTGCCCGGTGGGAAATCGCATCGTTGGATTGACGGCGTGACTTCGCATCAATTATAATCAAACGTTGTTGAAGTTGCTGATACCTATTGCCTTTGGCTTATGGTAGGGATTTGAGGAGCAACGACTCTGAGAGTGGAGCAATTGTTGGCGATAGTTGCTGAGATACTGTAGCAGGCGCTGTGAATTATGTTTGTTGTTTGGGAATACTAGGATAAGTGACGCGCGGGTTATGAAACGGTGATTAAAATAGAGGACACGCATTGAATTTGAACTAGTTTGTGCATAGGAATAAATAAACTAGAACATGTATAACAACTACAATATGGTAATCCCTAAGCAAAATTATAGAAGCATTACATACGCGTTATTGGATATGTTACCGGAAAATAATAAGTTTCGTAAGTTTAAAAATTTACGTTTTTTTTTAGGAAATTTATAAACTTCCTTGATTCTAAACGAGAGACAAATTTTCGTAAAAGAATCATTATTAGGTTAGGTTAGATTACATTAGATTATGTTGGTTTAGGTCAGCTTATTTTTTTTAACATAACAAATATTAATCTGACCTAAACTAACATAATCTAACGTGACAACGCTAGATTAGATTTTATTAAATTTTGCAAAAATATAGGCGTAAAACATTTTGTGTCTCTCGTTTGAAATCTAACGAAATTTTATAAATTTTTTAGTAAAATTTACTTATTTTGTTATTTTCCGGTGACAGATAGGTATATAACACTAAAGCAATAAACATTAAAAGTAGTAGGATTCTGTTTCATTATTTAATTTAGCCTCGTTAGTGCCAGTGTTACCAAGTACCAACAATGAATCAAATAATGCCCATTTTCCTCTTCAAATAAAATGAGCACGTTTCAACCTTCAAAAGAGCAACTCTACCCATTTAATAACGTAACTATGCAAAATTTGCTTTAATTGGGTGGTTGTTAGTGGATACTTCGGCTAATTAGGGAGCCCGGTATTGCTCTGACCAGTGGCCATTCTACTAACTGACCGATACACACGGTCCACACCGATGGAAAATATTTTGGTACTTATAATGCGCTTGTAGAAGAATAAATTGACGCGTTTTGATAACCTACTCGTATTTATTTTGTTGTGTGTCGGTCGGGTTGAGAAAAACGTCTCTCCATTTCTTCTTTCCGTGGATGTCGTAAGAGGTAACAAAGGAAATAGGTTTTGATTGATACATTATAGGCGGCAGACTAGCAACCTGACACTATAGTATTTCTTAACTAATAACCTAAAAATTATATCAGAAGTGGCCACAAAACCCGAAATAGTAATGGTTTTGCCTACGGAGCGTTTCGTGTGTTCTGCCTACCGAAATGGCGAATTGAGGCTAAATTGTTGTGTGTATACACTGCAATTTTACTTTCTTAAGTATAAGTAAGAGTACAATAAAGTGTTTATTATTGTAAAAAACATGAAGTCCAAAAAAACAAGATAGTGAAGTAGATAGGACACAATCCCTGAAAGAATCTCTAATAGCCAACCTTTAAACGTTTATAAGTTTTTTTTTGTATCAATGTAGGGCTTAGCAGCCTGGATTACCTTTCGCAAATTTTGTCCTTAAAGAAGTGTCACTGTAAAATTTATTTATACATAGTTGTTGATGCCCGAGAAGGTCTTTGATGTTCGACGTCTGGCTATCCCGTATGTCTTAAACAGGGCAACAAATTGCAAAACGGCAGAAGGTGGGGTAAGCGGAGAGTGGCCACGCTTGGGACGCGATATAATCCGGGTCTCAGCCCAATCCATTGTTAATGATCGCAGGGCCTCCGGCGTCGGAGATTTGATATGACACGTGTGTGAATTAGTAGCAGTTTTAGGGGAAAATATGTCATAAAGTTTTTTTCACGGTTTGTAGAATTGCGCTAGCTTTCGTGTTATTTTTTTCTAAATGACTGTAAGAGCTGAAAAATTGAATGGCAAATAGAAAACGGTGTATTTAAACAGAAAACTTAACCATCTGTGTGTGCAGTGCTCTACTAGCATAAATTTTCTGCCAGATTTCGAAATTGTGTGAATTAGTACCACAATGTAACCAAAAATTGTAATGAATAAGTTAGATATAAAAGTAGACATACATGGCGTATTATGTAAATACTTAGTTATTGTTAGAGCACTTTTCCCCTTAAAATAAACAAACAGCACACGAAACATGACTGTGGAAAACCACTGACTGTTGTATTGCGTTTTGTAGCCACTTCAAACGCCTATATGGGCTAAAAAGAGACAGAATATAAGGCATAAAACAGTAACAAGTTGCTTGCTGCCTAAAATAAACCTAAACCTATTTCCTTAGACGCCTATTACTAGATTTTCGAAAGAAACGAACTTATTCTAAACCCGAGAAGACACGGACGGGGCATTCTACTGTTAATGTCATTAAAACGAATTGCCACTAGAAATTCAAATGACCACCTAAAGTACTAATTCCAAGTTTTAATTTCCAAACTAACAAAGCAGCGAATCAACAAAAGAAGTCTCGTTTCCGTGCCGTTTGTTGAAAAACCACTGAGGCAGCTCCGGACAAATTGCGGGCAGAAAAATGAAGATCGCTGCGCGGGCTAATCCTCGTTCCTCCTCGGTCAATCCGGCGTATACCCTATTTATCAAATCTCGCCTCGTTTGTTACTATATTCGTAAATATTTCAAGCGTTATTGCGGCCATCAACATAATGTTATGGGGTGAAATTTTACAAAACGGAAACAAAAGATATAAAGCTGCGACGTGGCGAATATCTGTTTCTGTATTAATGTTGCGCGACGCCGCGTTATTTACAATTGGCGCGTCGTATCTGAAATATATCGCGCTTGTTTCACTTGTAATGCGATAAATATGGTAAGCGTTAGTCTATAGCGGTGTTTTTCAACCTTTACTAAGTCACGATCCCCTTAAAAGGTAAAAAAAAACACACCTCCCTTACCTTCGGGCATTACGAAAACTGTATTTTGTTATTTTTGACATTTGTTTTTTTTTGTTTATTTAAGTTTGAAACCCCGGACACCCCCTTGCGGAGGTTCTACGACCCTCAGGGTGCCGCGGCTCACGGGTTGAAGAACACTGGGCTATAGACTTATTTACACGGTCTGGGGAATATAAATATGTAGTACATGATTCCGTGGTCACTCGTAATAACGAGTTAGGCAGCCTAGTGGAGAGTAAAACTGTCGCGCTGGATTTTTTACGCTCCGTAAAAGACTTAACATTGCTTATTTTGGGTAACACTGAACAAATTTAGCGTAACATGAGAACAATGTTGGGCGTGAAGCCGTGTGAAGTATCCTACTCGCATCCAATTTATTTCAACGAAGTTTCATTCTAAGGTCGCTAAAGGGTGCGTTTTTTATTTCATGATTTGCTACAAAAAAATAAAATTAGTCGGCTTCTCCTCGAATTTAAAATACATCGATAAATTAAACAAAACACTGCAGGTATTACCGACAGCGATATACAACGACAAATCCCCTAACTAATAAAGGAAAAGGAAATCATTATTTCGTAGCGAGGCTATTCATTTGATTTAAAATGCTCGTTCCGCTGATACACAACGCCACTTCAGTATCCAAACAGACCGCTAAAAAATACTTCTAAACTCATAACATTTAACATAATGAGAATAACCATAAACTCTTGCCGCAAGCCGCGTTCCGGCGCCCTTATTAGCGTGCCCGAGCCGGTCTATTTAGACGGCTAAATTGGACGTTACATTGAGTGAGTTATTTAATATGAGTCCACGTGCATTTTTGGTTATTATTATTGGGGCTGAGTAAGCCGTGGTAATCCAATCAACTCTCATTACCGAGCGTTTCGGCTGTAACTTTATTTGCTCGCGCGGCGGATTGAGCCTCCCGCTGCCCCGAACAACACGCCCGATACAACTTGCCCCAAATACTTCCTAACAAACGTAATTATTAAAAATTGCTTTCAATTTTGCGGCCTCGCTGCACTCGTCTAAATGTATCGGGATGTTTATGTTATGAGCGCGCTCTGCTTTAAAAGCAATTATTTACTTGCCGTTCTGTATGCAAAAACAATTAAGCTTTTTTTACCTTGTACACAGAAAATATTTATATTGACTAGCTAGACTGTTAGAGTTGAGAACTCAGTTTTTAATAATTTACTACGGCCAGACTTTGTTTTCGAAGCAAACGCCCGTTTAAAATTTAAAAGCTTAATTTGAACTTCGTAATGGACAGGGAAGCGCAAAGTTTTTTCGTAGCTCCAAGAGATTTGAAACAGGCGGGAGAACAATCCCCGAGATAATGCTTATCATTATACTCTTTAAGCTTGTCTTGTTACCGTTATTTCCTAAGCAATTTTATTGGGATCCTGAACAATAAAACGGAACTTACATGCTTTTTACGACTAGTCTTAGGGTCATGAGTAGGTTTCCCGATCAGTAAAATCCCGTCAGCCATAAAACACTGTCATTTCTTTACAACATATTTATTATTCTTCCGTAGACCGGAGTGAAATTGAACTTTCGCTGGAGGGAGTTGGCGCTGCCCGCTGCAGTACTAACCATCATGTTTACGACTTCTATAGGGAAATACTATCCTCGACAATGTACTGCTAAATGGAAAAACTTTTATTCCAACACATGCGCGTATATTAGGAGCATTTTCATATTTTTCTCCGCGGTCCCGATGAGTTTTTTATGTTTATGCGCTCGTAAAGTTTGTCGGTTTAGTTCGGGCGACAATGTTGCCCGATGTGTTTACGTTCGAATATGAAATTTTCAATGTAACGAGCGCTGAGTGTTTACGGCGGGGACATTCGGAATCGCCGTCTCGGGAACTGTTTTATTGACACTTCTAAATTTTTTATTAATTGTGTTTGCTTTCACTTCACTTGTACTTATTAGGTGCAGACTCTGCGGTTTCAGTATTTGTCTCATTTCTATTACTCTGTTTATGATCTAATCGTTCTGGAATTGAATAGCTGAGTTGGGTATATAAATAACTTTTTTTTTATGCATTAATTAACTAGCCGTTGGCTGCTACTCCATCTGTGTATCTGGCCAACTTAAGCCCTGCGGTAATTATACATTTTTCCGGGATCTTTTATCACAATTAGTCTAGTCGTTTTCTAGTGAAGAAGTAAAAAACATACCACTTACATACTTACATAATATCGTTTTTATATTGTGACTGGGTAGGTACGTGTTATACATCAACTTCAATAAACACAGAATAATGGTTTAAATATTTTGCACTGTTGGGGAAAATGTTTGAAAAATGTAGTACTACGGTGAACTAAGTATTTCAAGTATCTTCAGTCACCATGGCCGCTCGAATGCACTGTACATCAACACAACTTACATTAATTGCAATTTAAACGTGGTCCTCATTGTAACATTTATTTTTACCTACCAACATTCATCTCCACTTAGCCTTCTGTCAATGTTCTTACAAAGCGTGCCATGTGTCTGTTGACTCGACCACGGGCACTTCAACACAAACACGATTTTAATCAATACATCAAACAAAACTTCGCCACTGTGGCAATAATAATTAAAAGCGAATGATTATATGGAATATTTGCGGAGGACCAAAGGGGACTCTGCCCTGAGGCTGTGGCATAATAAGACATAGTTGCCCAAGAGTAGCGACCGCGTAGAAGCGGGACGGACTATCAATTCGACAGATTATGACCCTAAGCATTAAAATACCGTGAGCCTCATTCATAGTGAAATAGAGCACATACAATACACTCGCGTTTTTAAGTCAACATTTTAATTGGTCACTTTTATCCGCATCTGCTGTGGCGCGTTGCTCCCGATCATGGGTTACGAATTGGCCCGAATGAGTCGAGCTATTCTCGATATATAAACTCTTGAGTGTATCCGTTTTATTTGACGATGAGATTATGCTCTCTTTGTAGCGCGGTACAACTAAAACTGTGTATTTTTTATTTAATTAAAAGCTACCTACTAGATAAAGTAATTTCTACCTATAATTTGACTTACGACTAATAAAAATATTAGGTGTTCCTTTTGATATTACTAGCAATTTTCTGCACAACTTTGCACCGACAGATCGATAGTGCTTTAAATTTCCATTTTATAACGTCTAATCAATTTTCTATACGATTGACAACTTTATCAATGGGACTTCATACAAAAGCAAGCACCCATTAATTTGTACGTAACATATCAACTGTCCAGTCTACCAATTACTCTTGGCAGCGTGTAATTCTACGCCCTCATGTAATCCTGGTGGGCAGACGATGATTGCGTCCCATTTCAGTTTACAAAAGGTAATCCTTAAAGGCGAAACTATTGGGGAATTTTGATAGACCCCATAGTTAGTGTTTACGATGTAAATTTGACTGTAATATCATAAACCTCTTTGATTGGATATGTTCGAAGTTTTGGGATAAGAACTTGCTACGGTGTGTTGTGTTCCGTGCTTTGAAGTTGTTTGGTATTATTAACTAGGATTAGGATGTACTTATAATCAAGAGATTTGATAAGACAATTTTGGACTTTTTCTCAAGAAATGTCAGACTATCTATTAATCAAGACATTGTTACCTCACTGTGGCCAAGTACACAGAGGCTTAGAAATAAAATTCCTTGGTTGTATGCAATGGTCCTTTGCTTCCTAATCCTCATCAATAATTATTGACAAACCTTTAAAAAATCTTTAAAATCTTTGAGTATTATAATAAAACGAAAGAAAAATGGTCCGAACAGGTACTAAGGGGAGTAAATAACTAATACCATTACACCAGGTTTAAAAAACTAATACATTTTTATGTTTATTATGAAGTTAACTAATTATAATTAACTTTCAGGAATCCACTTTTCTTGATTCGATTATTAATCGAATTAACATGACACACCGTAGAACGTCGCAACAATAAACGTAATAAAAAGGTCCTTTGTCGAGCAATGCAAATGCCACTAAGACGTTCAATGTAAATAGGTTCTATAGTTGGTCTTGCACCAATTGATGCGTTGGTCCAAGAAGAATAAAAAAAGCGGTACAGAATTTAAACTAACTTTTCAGCACCAGTAATTAAAGCGCCGTCCAGATTTAATATTAAAATACGATTCGATAAAAAAATACCGAGAAAACGAAATCATATTAGATTATTCAAATCAGTATGAAACACTGAGTTGTGGGAACGTAAGATACCTTTATGAGAGAACCCTCGTCAGAAAAGCGTGTGCTAACAAAACAAGCATTGTTTAAAGATCTGTTTTCATAGTCCTCAGACTTCCCAGTACACAGATTAGCTCAGTATGTAAGGCGTAGTATAATGACGGGTACACGAGAAAATCGTTTTGATTCCTAATCTAGTGCTGAATTCAGATACACAGTGTAAAAACTTAATTATCTGTTGTTTCTCTGACACTCACTCGCTATTTAAGCGATGGATTGACGTGATTTTTTAGGTAGAGATAGTTTAGGGCATGGAGAGTGACATAGGCTACATTTTGTCTCTTCAAAACCCTTCATTTCCCTAAAGTGAGGAATGGAAGTTTTCAATGTAGAAAGCTATTAAATTGGTATGTGTGCTATCTCTTCTGTGATACCCCGAATCTAACGCGAGCGGAGCCGCGGGCAAAAGCTAGTCAAGAATAATTTAGCTCAGAGTTTGCCACTATGAATAAAGAAACGATCAAAGCTTTATTTCACCATTCTTAGGAATTTTCAAGAGTAATCTTGCTAGTTGGTCCTCTGATCTAACATGTAAGTATGCCACATTTTAAGTATTTAGCACCAACAGCAATTTAGGCATTGCGTTGTCCGTCAGTCAGTCACAATAGCGTTGTTGTTACTACTCATTATTGTTCGAGGCAGGATAAACACTCCAAAACCTTTCTATCCAACAAAGCAGCGTACTAATACGAAACTAGAAACATATCGAGGTAACCTCGATAAAAAAAGGTTAATCAATCCGTTTAGTTGCATTACAAGCAGCATACTGTTCTGAATCTGTATCGTATGGCATGGTTTCGACATTTCAAAACGCACATCCTCTTCAAGCATAAAAGAGCATTTCGCGAGCTCGCGTCGGCGAAAGGGTGGCTTACAAAAGCCTTTTTAAAATACTTTCGACATGCATATGGTATAATGAAAACTCCCGCTGTTCTTAATAAACATTTGGAATACTGTGTGGTTGCCGAGTAATTATTATGAATAGGTATTTCGCTATGGGTTTCCATTTTATTTGCGTGGCCGTTCGTTTGGAATAAAAGCGGAGATAAAGTTTTTGTTTCGCGTTGATAATTAAAATGGCCTCATAAGCCGTAATGAGAACATTAATGGTTTTATTAACGTTTCGTACAGGTACCTGCATTTTTACTATCTCTTTACAGTCTAGATTTAATATAGCCAATGAAAATATTTATAAATAACTAGATGCAGTGTAGTATGTTCTATACTATGTCTGCATAAAACTTAACTGGTAATTTGCTCAGTTATGGTAACAATAAATTTAAAAAAGGCTAACGGTATATTACTTATCATAAATTCGTCGACATCATATTTATAAGTTCGTAATCATTAAAGTACATATTTTCAGAACTACGTAATTTAGGATTTCTAATTGACATTGCTTCAAGTCGAAGGTTTCATGATTTTAGATCATTCGTTCGTGTAATAGTTCAGTCAAGAGACAGTCGCCTCTTGCAATTTCCACGGAAGAATCGGAAAGGTCTTATTCTAAGCCCGAAGATTTTTTTATTTTCTTTTAGAGGATACCTAAAAACACGAGACAATACATTTAACATGATCCGAGGTCCTAGTTTAGAAGAAACTAGCTACATCATTTATGTAATATTTTAAACTTTCGCGATTCTCACTCATATTACGAGTTGACTGAAGCAGAGAACTCGTGACCACGGTCGCTGTAACGCGGCCGAAACGTCGAGAAGGTAAATAAAATCGCGATTAAGTCCCGCGTTCATACATAAGTATAAATACATCATTTATGTTAACCCTACGCGTATCACATGCGGATGTCCCTAAGGAATCGGTAGCAATTTCAAAACATCCGGATAGAGGTATAAGAATATTATAAGCAGGTAATAAAAGAGCTTTCTCAAGCTCCAGACGCCACTTATACTTCGCTTATATTACTCCAGTTATATTACTTTACGCTGTAATAGTTCGCAGGGCGTCGTAACAATTTAATATGGCTTGGGCTGTGGCTTTAAGCATGAATGCGTAGCTTTGTTTGTCTTTAGAACTGAGTTAAACGTCCATAATGGTAATTAAACGTGTTCCTAAAATACAGTTATAAGCATAACAATGCATAAAAACAAAATAGTGACTAACAAACGTAGATATAAATAATGCTCCGTAAATATTTCAGCCAGCTTTATGTATCATTGGCTACGGAGATTAAACCGATGGATTTGATCGATCATTTGCTAAATATACCTCTGTGGCGTAGGGTTTACAATACACCTTTCTATTACTTCCGTGGGTCTTTGTAAGAGGCGACTAAGGGAAAAAGGTAAGTGTACGTCTTAAGCGACACGATTGTTCCACGTTCCAACGCTACTTTTAGTGTAAGTTTGTTTTAAGTCAGATAAAAAGGTATAATGATGACAGGTTGGTAGCTTGTAGCCTAAAACATACCTACTTTACCCTGTTTTCCTTGGTTGTCCTTTACGACATTCACGGAAGAAAAGGAGATAAGTTATTCTAAACTTGACACCACACAGAGGATGTTGTTGAATCTTGATTCAAGGATACATGACAAATAAATTTCCTTGTATCTTATCTTGTCATGGGAACATAATAGTATCCGTAAAAAAGCTATTAAGGTAAATGTACCAATGCTCGACGCCTCAACGCCCAGTAGATGACACCCATCTGTCACCTGTCTTACTATGACATAAGGTTGCAAGTGCCATGTATTGGGTCAGTGTTGAGCACAGGGATGTTTACCTTACATAAGTCTCACATAAGCAATAATAAATAAAACACATAACGAAGTCACACAGACAATCAACTCGCAACGTCATCCGCACCTCATCAAAATATCGCGTTACACGAATTCATTCCGTGCCAATTATCCGTGGGCGCTCGTTTTCCGTCTCGTTCCCCCGCGTAATCACGTGGTGATTTTGACAGTTGCGCTACCCGGTTTACCCCCGACGGAGTAAGAGGTGAGTTCCATTATGACGAACTTTCGTTGGAGACTTTTGAATTTAAATTGTATGAAGGCGATTGTCTCTTGCATTTTTTTTGTAATTCAGTTGTAAGTAAAATAAAGTGAAATATTTTTTTATTACTATTTTTACACGTAATAACATAATATATTTTTTAAATAAAGACAATAATACTTTTACATAAGTCATGACATTCACGACTATTAACTCACTATCTTGTTGTCATGAAATTACGTTGTCATTTAATAAACTTGGTTGCTATAAAATTTTATTTGCACTTTTGTGGCAAAGGCGTGTTTGTATTAACACAATGGTAATGTGCTATTGTAATAACAACAAAATATTCATTCTTCACCCGACAACCAGTCGTTCTGTATGCTTTAGGTTGCTGGATAGCTAATGAAATTACACTATAAAAATAACCTCAAAAGTCGAAACTTAGATAAAAAAACCGGCCAAGTGCGAGTCGGACTCGCGCACCGAGGGTTCCGTACAAACCTGCAAGGTTTACAAAGTTCGTTCATTACGACAATCGAGTAATAAGTTTATATTTATTAAAAAATATATATTTTGTAATGTAACTAAAAATTTAAGGTTTTCGGAATTTTACCTTTATGTGTGCTATAAAACGTTGCTTCATGCCAAATTTCAAGATTCTAGGTCGACTGGAAGTACCCTTTAGGTTTTGATTCCCTTGCGAGTACTTGCGAGTTTCAAAATATGCAGCTTAAATTGCTGTGTCTTTTGATTGCGTTGACATATAAGTTTGATTTTGTTATAGCTTAAAGGTATTATAGACCTGAGTATTTGGTATGAATTTCAATTTAATACCTCTACGCGTTTATGAGGAAATGGGTAGTAAGTTTAAAATTATTAAAAAAATATATATTATGTGATGTAACTAAAAATTTATGGTTTTCGTAATTTTTCCTTTATCTATGCTATAAGACGTTGCTTCGTACCAAATTTCAAGATTCTGAGTTCACGGGAAGCACCCTGTAGGTTTTGATTCCCTTGCAAGTGTCGAAAATTTGCGGCATAAACGGCTGTATCTTTTGATTGCGTTGGCTTAGAAGTTTGATTTTTTCACAGCTTCAAGGGACAGTAGACCTGAGTAATTGATATAAATTTCAGCTTCATACCTCCACGAATTCCTGAGAAAAAGGGTCTTGACAGACGGACGGACGGACGGACGGACGGACGGACGGACGGACAGACGGACAACAAAGTGATCCTATAAGGGTTCCGTTTTTTCCTTTTGAGGTACGGAACCCTAAAAATAAACAATTGGCAGTATTTTTTTAACTTCTTATTTTAATTTCTCCCTTCACTTGCGCCTTCGTCGAAGTAATTAGTTAGTAAATTTTTGTGTGATTTTTGTAGCTTCCGTTCGCACAGAGGAACGCCCCCCTACCAATGGAGACAAAATGCGCTCTACGAATGCAAATGTCACTCGTTAACATGCATTGCGCGAAGTCGGCCGTCTAATTAGGATCACTCACTTGACACGGTCTGAGGCAATTTTCATAAGTCCAATGATATCTGGCATCATTGGTCGTATGAAAATTGTCTCATTAGTATTCGCGGAGGAAGTAGTTTCGGCTAAATTGTACAATGGTAATTTAGAAGCAAGGCATTTTTCGAAACAAAGTACAAATATTTTGAACTAGCAAACGTGGGGTAATATTAGATACTTTTTGTAACTAGTTTGGACATATTTATCTAAATAGAAATCCAATTTCAGAAAGCAATTCTAATTTCGGTTACGTACAAAATACTACTAAGTACCCTCTCAATTCCCATTTTCATAAGTCCAAGTTTAATATTAAGAATCAACAATAGAAGCAGCTCAGTCGTAGAAAAACGCAAAATATTAATATTCGAGGGCACAAGTTTCAAGAATAAATTTCTCTCGGTTGCAAAATTTAAAATTGCCACCGCATAAGTATTGCGGGAATTATTTAGATATAGTTTAGAATTTATTGAAGTGGCTGCTGGGGCCGGGGTAGTTAAATTAGTTCTTCAAGCATCTGGGATCGAAGGACCAAGTTCTCGGAGCATTCGCAGCGAAACGGGCATACATTAAAAGTTTACCGACGAAATATCAACATTCGACGAAAAAGACAATTAAAACACTGTGATGTATTGGTTGTTACTTGTTCTTTTAAAGCCAAGTGAAGCAAACCGAGGTAAAGTTTATTAGTGTAAAATAAGTTTTGAGTGCAAATAAAAAAAATAACTCGAAGCAAGTTATTCTGCCAGTTACAAACATGTTTTATGCACATGAAAATTAAAATATCCTCATATCAGCACTGTTTAACAGATTTTTTTTCATCAGGTCGGTTATGTATTCGTATTAAATATTAATTGGGGTCAACTAAGGTCAAATGATAAGATTAGGTACATGTAAAATTGTTCCAGTTGATAGTTTCCATCACGGAAAATGCCCCACTGGGCACTAGTGGGTGGTGCATTCCGTGTTCAGTTTCGTGGTAATGTGATGTGCGAACTTACCTCCACTACTTAAAACCTGGCCAAGTTAAATGCCGGGGACAATGTGAATGTGATTACAAATCATATTAATTGCCATCACTTACTAAATTACTAACGAACGATAGAGTTTCATTTCAATTTAATTGCTTCCCAACTAAAACACAAGAGCACTCAACTATTAGATTAAAATAATTGATTTTAGCATCTCCTATCATCCGTACCGTAAGAGGCCATACCTAATCTACATTTTCAAATACAATGTAATAGACATACGCATTGCTAAACCAACCAAGGTAACCTGGTCTCTGTTATGCTGCGTATCGTTTTGTTATTGAAGTCGCTGAAGGTATAAAGTCCGTGTAGGGAGATCAGACTACGCTGGATGGTTTAGTATTAAGGTACTTGGCTGTCAGAGTGTATAATCGAGTTTGGCAACAGAAATGAAGGGTCTCTTGCTATCTGGAACAGGTAATTACTTTACGCATCAATTGCTCTCCGTATTGTTGAAGCTAATCTAATAGTTTCGTAATTGCAAACAGCTACGGGATGTATCGCGTTTGATGAAAATTAAGGCCCCTTCCTGACTTGGCGGTACGGTATACGTATGCGGTATTTTATACAATACCGCAAGCTTACTGATGTCGGCCACATCTTTTCACTGGGCGGTATACTGTCAGTATGCTTTCGGTATACAACTACATATTTTTCCACTTCGACGACTAAAATAATACACGTAGCTCTCTCCGCCGCCATTTTGTTCACAAATGACAAGCAGTAACCACTCTGTATGCAGGCAATTTACTGACTGCCCGTACCGCGCCGCGGTATCCCGCACGCTCACCGCCCCGCTCCCGCGCCGCCCGCGCCAGTCAGGAAGCATGCATTCAAATACAGGGGCGCGGTAACGAATCGGTAAAAAAAATACCGAGCGTTCTTTACTGCACCGATACCGTACCGCCAAGTCAGGAAGGGGCCTTAGGATTAGTTTCTTCAAATCACATCCAAAATTTTATCGTCTTCGAAATCGTTTCGAAAAGGCTCCGTTGTTGCTCGCTTTCTGAAATATATAAGGAAAGGTAACTGTATTACAATCATTTAGATCCATAAAACTATCCAAACAAAACTACTTCAGCTAGAACTTATTTTTAAAGTTTTCTAAAGAAATACTATAAACTATTTTTATCGGCGGGACACGCACAAAAATAATGAAAAGTTCATTTTTTTTATTTTTAATAATTTACTATCATCTAATGAATGTTGCATGTATTACTAGCCACTATTTAAAATCCCTAAGAAGGGGTTTATAATATACTCATAACAGCTGGCGAGCTATCGCATTTCAGTGTGCGCATCTACTAAACTTAAACACAACTTTTTTTTAATTGGAAACTGACAGTAAATTTACAGCTGTCACATTGACAAGTAAGCCTGTAACGAGAATTTCTATTACTTCCAATTCTCTGCGAACACACTGCGCCAATTAATTTTACTATAATTAATTAGGGAGGTCTAGCGAATGCACAAAGTGGTCATCGGGCCAAGCACGTGGTCGGCCCTTCTGTTATTATAATTAACTATAAGAGGAAGTGACCTCTAGGGCTTTGGGGGAACTTCGTCATGCGTACAGGGACGAGCACAAGCGTTTAAATCTCTGACAGTGTGCTTATGTACACTACAAGTGTAAAGATGAAAGTTAAGGCCAACTTAAATTCTAATTTGTGGCAAAGGCAACGAATTAATAACAACAATTTTACGTCGCTGTCAACATTTTGCAATATATAATTAAAATAAGACGAAAAATATCAGAAAACCTCTTAGAATGGATTTAACCAAATGAGATTAAAATGTAGTGGCTAGGATCCACTTTTTAAAAATTTATTAACTCTCGAGTGAATTATTTAAAGTCGTATGGTTGAGTGGGGAACTGTAATTGAATGCATAAGTACCTATACATTAAAATGTTCATACAGACCACAATAAGATAAGATACGAAATTTATTTATTTTCTCCACTACCAAGTATAATGTATAAAACTTATACTATGATGACATGACTATAAAAGTGACTTATGTAGGCCCGAAATGGGCTGAAATTGTGAGTGAACACACCAGGTCTCAGACCTTCGTATGTCCGTACCTATTGGTATACCTACTAACAACGTTTTTGTATTAATTTCGTACAGTATTGTGTTATCGAGTGTACCAGAACCATTTGTGGATATTGATGGCTACAAGACAAAGAGCTTAAGACGATATTAGTAGTTTTGAAGATTATAAAGGATGCTTAGTTTTAGTTCAGTAATGGCAACGAACAAGAGGGGGTAAGTACGTTAATGGCTAGCTATCAAACTCAAAGGCTTAACGTTATGTAGATAGGTAGTGAGGTTATTTATATATTTCAAGCCATAGTGGAACAGTGATTTGATCCAATGTTTCTGAAGCATAATATCGTAGGTCCAAATCCCAATTGGTAACAAACTTTTTCGGAATTCATCTGCGAATATTGTGGAAGCTGCATACAACTGCAAAGCAATTAAGAGCGTGCAAACAAAATTCGGTGATTTTGATGTTTTTCAAATGCTTTAGAAAGCTATAAATCCTTAAGGTTTTAAAGAAAAACTACTGTAACATATAAATAAACTCTTTTTCTAGGGATTAACGGAAAGAAATATTTTATTAGCAACACAGATTTCTTTTACTTAGCCAATTTGTTGAAGGGTTTTCACAAAAATACGCGTCAGAGATGTCTTTCACTTGAAAATTTTCCATTAAAATTTACCATAAACGATATAAACTTGTTATTATCTGATAGACAATATAGTCTACTGGGGAATAACGGTGTAACATGAATCAAATTATTGGTTTTTATTATTCAAATATCATTTTACATAATTTCAAAGTTGAACCATTACTTTATTTTTTTTCTCATTGATTTTAATGTAATTACAAATGAAACAATTTTATTGTAAATTTACAGAATATGTTTAGTCTAACCATATTTTTTTCATGGCTAAATATGAGTTAATTTACATTTCACGATTTTTTAAACATTGGTCCAAAACCACTAAGGTCAGGTGGGGGAAGAGAAACGCAGAGATAAGAGGGCTCTACAGACCATAATCACTCATAACTCGACGAGTTATGGTCTGTGGTGCCTCTTACCCCTGCCCTGCCCCTGAATTTCTCTTCCCCCACCTGATCTTATATTACGTACGTAAAAAATGTGTGCGCCCTCTTAAATGTTGTGTGTGAAGTTCCCAACCCGCATTGCCTCCGCGTGTAAAATATAGCCCAAGCCCTCTCAAACTGAGAAAGGCTGTGCAGTTTGACGTATACAGGGTGGCCGGAAATTGACCGTAAATATTTGAACCATTGGTCGGGAAAACGCGTCTGAAAACCCCTGTGAAGTTTATTCCCAGACTTTTAATGTAATTTTCTTTTAGTAAAATAAGAAAAATTAAAATATTCCCCAGTCTTTTGTTCTCCGGCTCTTAAGCCCACCACAGACTAAGGGCGCTTGTGCACTACCATGAATTTTCAGATCCGGCAGTCCTGGTTTTTAAGGTCCGATTCAGCCGGCCATGTAATGTCTATAGTAGCTTGTGCACTACACTTAATTTTCCGGTCCGATTTTTCAGTTTTGCCCATTCCGGACCGGTTTATTCATTGACTGGCGTCGTTCCACAGAGTAGGTACCAGTTCAGAGAGTAACAGTTCTATAATTGGTTTTGATATAAGTAGTTCTATAATTGCTTTGTGTGTATGTCTGTGTGTGTCTATGTGTCTGTGTGTGTCTGTGTGTCGGTGTGTGTCTATATGTCTGTCTGTATGTGTCTGTCATTTCGGAGTGCTTAGAATGGAAGCGAATACATTATGCTGATCACGTAAGTAATATTGTTATTGGATAATGGTAAGGATAGGTAGTAGATATCACAATAATTTACTCTAGTAGACATAATACATAATAATATTGATTATAATGGGTTTAAAATAATTACTTAGATACCTACTGTACTTATTGCACTTAGGTATTACGAACGAAGAAATTAATAAAATTATTTATTGAGATTTGAAATTACTTTTTTTATGTTTTCGTAGCGAGCGCGGTGAAAATATTTTTTTTGGGTAAGTATTTTTTTTACACCTTGGATTACATTATTGAACTTTTACTAAGGATGCTATATTTTTGTAAATCTAGTATAACCATCCCGGTAAGTACTTAATCCAACACTCAAAGAACTTTTCAAATCAGACCAGCGGTTCCAGAGATTAGCGCATTCAATCAAACAAACAATCAATCGAAGAAAGAAACTCTTCAGCTTTATGATATTAATAAATACCTATAGAATAGATGTACGACAAATCATTCGTGTTGAAGAATTGTGATTAGCACAATGTTACGCGTCTGTATATGTACAAGTATTAATCTGTGTCTATTCGCCGCTAGCGGCTACGTTCGGTTCGCGGAATTGCGGCGGCATCCTTTTAAAAGAGCCGACACCACAGACTTTTATCGAAATAGATGACTCAAGTTTACGTACTTCGCATGTCAAAAACGAGCAAAAGGGAGACGCCTTTTAATTTAGACTTTGACGCGACTTAAAGACTCCTTGAACGCGATTTAATTTAGTTTTGTACCACTTAGATTAGGTTTAACTGCCTAGAGACAGGACAACTTGAATAAGGCGGCGTTACTTTTGAATCGGTTTCACTCGGACTGTCAATCCCCATCACTCATGCGCTCATGTGACGTTACAGTAGGTATAGAAAAAGGGGCACGCTTAGTTTTGGTTTTCATACAAAAATACAGGAACTCGCGGTATCTATGTCGATATAAGTCTGTGGCCGACAAGCCGGCCAGTAAAATTACGGACAAGTGCACAAGCTTATCATCCGGTTTTTTCATGTCATTCCGGACCCGGAATCTCCGGACCGCCGGACCTGAAAATTCATGGTAGTGCACAAACGCCCTAAGCATATACGATAATATTTTATCTGCGTATAAATGCCATTTTTCCATATGTCGGTGTCAAAAGATACCTGACGGTAAATCTGCGCAGTGTGTGGTAGCTCATTGAATTGTATAGGGAGCGATATTGACAGATATATTTTATGTTCTGTAACAGATATCTTTTTACCGTATCTGCTTAATGTGTGACGGGCTTTAGTCAACTGCGCAGCATCGCAATGCCGAACGATTGCAGGTGAATACGCGCTGACTAACAGGACTTGCGTACCCAACGTACGTATAAATACGTACTTTTAGCGCGCTTTTTTTAGCTTTGATGTTTCTCAAGCTCAGCACCGTCCAAACAACAAACTACAAGGAATGCCGTTGACATGATCAAGTATTCTCGCGACGCACGCTCTTCGTTAGGACGGCCCCTTACCTGCACTGCATATGTTAGCCGTGTTTTACAGAAAACTAACATTTCAGGGGCTTGAAAAAATGGTTCGTGGGTTCCATGTCGAAAACCAACTAAAATCGACTGCTGCTTTTTTCATTAAATTTGAAAAAAAAACTTATTCAGTATTAAGAGCACAATCGATTACAATTATGATAGTTTAGTGACAATTTTTTTTCCTAGATCTGGTTTGGACTCTTACTTAAAAAATTGTATGAAAATAATGACGAATTTTAAATCGAAAATGGTACACGTTTTATCTATCTAAAACAGCAACAAGTTTAAATACGGTTAATTAAGTGTAAGGACACAAGTTACTATTGTACTTTAATTAACGTATTCTTATGAGAGCATCAATCTGTACACACCAGATTAGATAAGGAGGTACGTTTACCACTTTTCATTGCTTACGTTCTTGAAAGGTCACTTAAGGTCTGTAAAAGTAATTTTCTATGCCAAAGCAGAAGTATAAAATACATACGGAACCTTGTTCGCGAACGCTTAACAGTCTTTTGTTTATTTGTTACGGGTTGACGTACGAGCCAGCTAAATCGAATTTCCTTTGATTCCACGAGAACGCTGAGAGAAAACAAAAGAGTGAGCAAACAGTTTTTAAAACTATGCGGACCGTCTACGAGTTGTTAAGTGACCATGTAAAGCTAGGAACGGTTCTATTTACTTGTACTTGATTGTAGAGTTGAGTTCTGATGTTATTTGCAATGGCTACGATACCGAGGAGCATTTCTTACATACGAACATCACGCCTGTATTCACGAATGGAGTAGGCAGAGCACACGAAACGCTACATAGACAAATGACTATTACACGGTTCTTGCCCACTTCTAGCGTTTTTTTTTTTACTTTAACCTATTTCCTTAATCCCCTTTTTACGACGTCCACAGAAGAAATGGTGAGGTGTTATTCTACACCCGATACCACACGGAACATTTCTTATTGACACAATTCCGTTTTTTCTTGATGGTATCACTATGAAGTTGGCTATGAGATGGTGGTGCTTTATGAATTAAAGTCCTTAACCTTCTTAAGAAACTGTAAGGAGTTGCGTGTGTCAAGGTGAGAGATCAATGGTCTGGTCTCAGTCACCAAGTACAAATGGACAAGGGACGCAGTGGCAACCTGCAATAATCATAAATCCAGTCAAATAGTACCAAAAGATTCGATAAATCTCCAAGGTGTCTCCATTAATAGTGATTACACCTTGATAAGCAAGACAAAGGGTTTAAGTTAATACTTCAGCCCTTTCAACCCTCATGACTATTAATGTATGTCATTACGATAATTACTCGGAGACGTCTCGAGACTACGGTCATCCAAATAATTGAAGAGGTTTTCTAAACGAGAACGTTCTTTCTTGTAATAAGAAATTAATAATTAAGACCCAGCAATTTCAATTATGAGGACGAGCAGAAGTCTCATCTAAGTTATATTTTCAATGCTCCACAAATAATGATGTTTTAATTAAATTCAAACGTCAATCGAGTGGAATGGAAGAAAAATAAATTGACTTAATATATCATCAAGACGTATTCAATGCGAGCTCGCATCAATTTGCTATCAAAGCGAACAAAACCGATAACCAGATCCATCTCAGCGAGTGCATTTACAAATTCTATGGAAAGTAAATTCTTAATAACTCGTCTAGACCAAACATTGGAGCGAGCGATTTTTGCTGCGGCAATCCCAAGTTTTCCACTAAAGGAGCCACCATTGATCGGCAACCGTTTTATTGGTTGTTGTTGGTGCAAGTTCAGCGAATTCATTCCTCTTGTTTAGACTCAATCACATTCAACATCATAAAACGGAAAATAAAAACTATAATGAACCAACTTCGTCTTTGCAAATATTTGCTCGTCTGGAAGGCGAAATAATGACTGGAGTTCTGTAGCGCCAGCTACGCAGAACTTTGGCGCAAATGAGTTAAGGTTTGCTGAAACGACTCATATTTTGTTCACCGATGTACTGGGGGATATTAAATTAATTTCGCTTCGTTGGCGCGCTGCTTCAATATCCTATTCCGAACAGGTTTACTTCGTACTTTTGTTTTCATTTTCTGAGTAAGACTTCTTTTCAAGTGATAAACTGATTTTCAACTTTTTTTTTAACTGGTTTATTTAGAAACAAACGTAGCCACCGACTTTTGATCAGTGTCGCGCTTATCAGTCGCGCTTGGAACACCCTCGGCTTTTGTTCCTCCAAAGAACGCATCTCATCATTAAATAAAACCAAGCTGTTCAACGAGAGCCGCTCTCAAACGATCCCCAGATTTGCATGTAATTATCATTTTTGATTCGCTCTTCTTTTGTGTAAATACTCTCTAAAAGGTAACGCCGTAAATGACATAATGCAGCGAAAGATATGCTGAATATTTTATGCCCTTATACGATCTTGAAAGCGCGTTTTACATCTCCGCTTTAGCGTTTAAACACGCTTCAGTGGGTATTACTTTTGGGGATTTTTGCTTAAATAAATTATTACATTTGACTAAGAACACGTTTTAATGAATTTTGAGCGGGTGTGCGGTGCAAGTAATACGATTTCCCATTCCATTTTGTTGCTTTAACGACTTGAAACGGAATTCATTTGGAGTTTGACAACAGGCTACCCCAGTAAACGCGAAATTTGATGAGTTTATGGTGTTACTTTGTAAAACGATTTTAATCCAAACTGTTTTAAAACCTAGTCAATTTAGTATAAATATTAGGCAAATAGTTCAATCTTTATGAATTGAATTGAAAGATGACTGAAATTTTTAAATGGCATCCCAGTTCAACCATGGGGTCAGTAGAATAAAATTCAAAACCAAATTCTAGGGACCGGTCTCGATTTTGCTGTATCAAAATCCTGATTTAAATGGATTTATGCCAATATCGAGGAGTATTTTTAGCCGGCAACATTTTTGTAAAGCCCAACGCCATTTCCTCTTGAAAATAACGCACGTTCCTCCAACTTTGACATTTGACGTAGACGTCATTGTTAAAAGGTGGCGTTGTGTTTGACACGAAAATTGTTTGCTCGAAATGAAATAGGGCGCCAAATTCTTTCCCACGCAAATTCGTATTGATGTGAAACGAAATTTTCTGCCACGGTGATAGCAATATTTTATAACTATAAACGAGAACATAAAGCTTTTATGACATCGGCTCGCTGTAGTTCTGAAATAAGAGATTCATTTGTTTCCATAAAATCTAATTTTGTTGAGCTCACGACAGCGAAGTAGGTACAGCGAGACAAATTAAAAACGAAAAACTAATTTCTAAGAGCGTTCTCACTGTTAAATTGACTTGAGCAAAGTTACTTATTTCTGTACGACACAAATGAAACACGAATGCATATTTGCTTTCTCGATTGTAATCTAAAAAACAGTAATTGAATATTTATTCAGTCACCTTGTATTTTCTCTGGCTTGATAAATTGGAAATAGGGCTCCTCGGTGACGGTAAGCATTAATATAATGAAACATTAGATAGTTATTGCCAGGGCTCGATCATTTCATGCGGATGACGTAAAAGTGACGTAATTTTGTGTACAGTATGATGTTTGTTTATTATCTTGAAATTGATACAAGTGACATGATGGTGACGTGAATAAAATAAATGCTGGTGAACTTGTGATATTTATCTGCCAAATTATTACAGTATCCGTGTGTTATTCGTCGGAATGACAAAGGCAGGCAAAGATGTGCTTGTAAAGAGGTAAATAAATTGTAAGTGTTCATAGTAATTGTTTATAAAAATCTTGCTGCAACTTATTTGCCGTCATCCGCCTATAATGATGGAGTCCTGGTATGTATTACATGATTATTACGTGCCAGGCTAGTGAATTTGTCAAAAAGTTTTTCTCTTTAATAAAAAAATATTTCGTCATTATTATTTTCTTCTACAGTTCACCTTTTTAAGTCTTGCCGTAAATAATAAGTATACTATTACAGTTAACAGTGACTGTGAGATAAATAAAAATAATACAAGTGCAGCGTCAGTGGACAATAGAAACTTGTTTCATACGATTTCCTTCCGAAAAATAACGCTTTGTCGCACACCGCTTCGCAAATGTATTATTTATGGCTCTTGTAAGGTTTCTGAAATATAGCGATACAAAGTAACATTATCACTTCAGGGGACTAACCTTTAGTTTTAAAAATAATAACAGGAAAACTTTGTTCTTTGTCATTTTTCTTTTCACGGATAAATTACTCGTAATGTTAAAGAACGTAATGGGTAGTCTCAAAAATTATCTATGGATTTTTTTTTTGTGTAATATCTTCCCGATGTATAGGTTTACTTCAGATTTATTATCAATAAAAATGTATACATCCTATGTGTTATGAAATTACAGATATATGTGATATAAATATTTAAATGTTACAAAGATCTCAAAAATCGATACAGGTAATGGGATTACAACAAGTAAACTAAGCATGGTAAGCAATGGATACCTACCTACAGAAAAAAAACATTAAAGCATAAAAAATGTTAGTTTGTGAAACTTAATTTAGATGATGCAAATAAACAGAAGCGACAACGAAAAAATAATAAGATAACAACTTTTTTAATATCACAAGTAAAACTCAACCTAATGAACGAACATCATTCACAAGCCGTAAAAGCCAAAGAGGAAACACTACGTCAAAATGGAAAAGGCAAATTTTCCACACGATATGCCCACAGCCAGTTGACAGTGTACGTGTTACTGCTAACAAAGGGCCAATCCATGTGAAATGACAGAGGCTGACAGCCTCCCAAACGACCGTCGAACATTATCGCAAAATACCCTTAACTGGATTCGTTCATATAATATTCATGACGCGGTGCGATCTTTCAAAAATTGACACCTTTTCGCAGGGGTTACGGACCCTCGATGGAAACGAACAAGTTTTTTGTATCAGACGGTGAATAAATTTAGGTGGACACAATAGATAACTTGCTGTACGACTGTTCTAATTTATACGTGTGGTTGTGAACAGTGATATATATCGGCCGATACAACGTTTCGGGATGGCGGATTGAATTAAAAAGTACGAGTTGAAATGGGTCGTGATGAATGGTGAGAGGAGATAATAAAATCAATGCTTTGTAAGTACGTGCCATCAACTCATTGAATGTCACAAAATTGTGACGGTGGATGATACGATTCTATTTTTTAAGAAGCCTCTGACAGGTCATAAAAAAACGAGTACGGGTATTTTCCGCTCCTTATTACAATATAAATTTAACATATTTTTTATTTGGCGCTCTACTGAGTGACGTTTATGTATGGTAAGTATGCTTTTAATTTACTTATACCTTTAACTTAGGTAAAAAATGAAAATGTTAATTGCTTCTAATAAAAATACAGCCGAATTGAATACCTCCTTTTTTGAAGTCGGTTAAAAAATAAGTTAAATAAGAGCCTGCTTGTAAAAAATCTTGCCGTTACAAACAGGCAGTAAGTTAGGCGAAGTTTTTATTAATAATCTGATTGTAGCTTTAAATGGGTTTAAGCCAGCCCTAGAATTAAACTATATTTAGATATTAGAATATTTGAATTTAATAAATATTTAAAACAACGTCATGTTTAAAAGCAAATAAGAATCACGTCACTGAGTTCTAAGTTTCATTACTTAATTTTCTAGTTTCCCATTTCCGTAATGCATACGTGCATACCAAACGGGCGCCGTCAGCTCCACATCCGACCAGTCAATTTGAATAAGACCGGCTCGACTTTCACATTAAAGATATTGGTCAACACAGCTGAGAGGGAATTTTTAGAGGGTTGACCTATGCACACATTACTTAGTAATAAAGCTTTAAAACAAATAGTAGTCCCCGGAGAGGCCTAGGAGAGATCAAATAAGAGGTGAGGACCGGCCCTCGTCACTCTGGGTAACTCGAGCTGATTGTTTGTACTGGGAACATGGATTTTTCCACTTGATTGTCTGATTTGATTTACTTAAGGCCGCGTCTTGGGTTGCTGTGTTTACGGACTGGGGATGCTAGTAACTTTTGTTTTGATATAAAAACAACGCTTCGTTAGTTATGTTATGATTGTGACAAACATTTTTATTACAGTGTCTGTTACCCAGTGAATTGCAATCTCTCTACTTACTTTAACGTTTCAACTACTCAATTGACTTCGGTAAAATTTGGTATAACGGTTGATTGACTCCTGATGACGGATATTGTGCTTTTTGACCCGGATTTGCATAATTACTATTGGCAACGGTTCTTAATTTTATATTTTTATGAAATCAAATCCTATGTCTTTATGTGTATGTTATAAACATAAAGATTTCTCTTTACGAGTTGGCATGTTACATGTTAAAGAATGTAACAACATCGTGACGCAAACTTTCTAAAACAATCTTCTTTTCTGAAGAACAAATCACTGAAACAAAGTACATTTATTATTAGGCAGAAAAGGAGTCCTTACAAAGTTTCAAAGCAATTTTCTTATTGTTGCTACTTTATTGACTGAGATCGAGCACTTGCAAAATAACATGCTGTCAAATGTAAAGATGCAATCTCCTGAGTATAAGTTTTCGATAACTTTGGAATGAGTTGGGAATCTTCGGAGCCGTTTGATCGACGGGTGCATTCCCCTTTACCTTTAACGATCTTTTAAAAAAGTTGAATCGATTTTATAGTCTTGAATGCGTTGGTATTGGAAGAACTTGAATGGATGTCTTTAAACACCGAACTATCGCCGTGATATTTGAATCTTCTCGATCATCTGCAGTTATAATAAGGATTATTCGACATTTATGCCATTATTGTGTTTTTGTTATTCGAGACACTGCACAATAATCTTCTCAGCTGTCTTCGGAAATTGTGCAGAATCGCGATTATAAAGAAACAATGACGGTTTTAGTGTCGACTACTCCCAAATTAAGGTTCATGTACTGTTTTCAATTCTACTTATATGATGCGGATTTTAAATTACGACCATTGCAAATTCTACCGCAAAGAGCAGTGTTTGTTCCAGGTGGTGCCCACGAGACATTCTATTTTCCATGTGACTTTGAATAACACTTTTCCGATTCTTCGTGAATTTTATAAGAGGCGACTAAGGAAAACAGGTATTTTAAGGACACAAGCAAACAACCTATAGTTATTGGACCTATTTTATCTGACTTGGAACAAAACAAATATGTTTAAAGTACTTAGCTTCGAAACGTCAGATAGTCTCGGTTGTGTCTATGTAATATCGGCTTACCCCATTTGTACGTATTAAAAAAAACGCATTGTCATTTTTGTCGACGACAGCTTAAGATTACCGATAGCATCCTACCTTTCGGGGACGTCAAATGTACAGGATTTATCTGAAAAACAAAAATCCAAAGTCCGCCGATCGCCAAAAAGACTTTCCGTGTCACCTACTTTTCTATTAAGGATTACAGCAACTTGTTTCCTCACAATCGCAGTGACAACCGCCGCGAATTCCTTTTGTCCGCGCTGTCATTAAGTTTTGTCTCCCCTGCACTAAGGCTTATGTCAAGAAGCACACATTAATTTTAGTGACGTCCGCTGTTATTGTGCAGATTTATTTGTTTCCGACAGAACTGGGAAATGCTATTATAATGGCTGCCTGGGCGGCCGGTTGTCCATCATTGTGATGTCACTTGGAAATAAAGTGAGGAGACGCTTTTCGAAAAATACTGCGCTCTCGCAAATGGATTCTTAATCCGTGATGTAATTAAAACAATACTTTGTAGGCGTCTTTCATTGTTTTTTACCTACATCATGCTTCAATTAGGCTAGGCAGAGCATACTAAACGTTTCAGAGTAAAAACCATGATTTTTTCATGTTAATAGCCACTTTTAGCATAATTTTAGGTTAAAACATTGGTGAAAGATTACATTAGCTGGAAAGGTGTTATAATAAGCCCGACTCCACACGTGTATGAAATCTAGTGTCTCATACTTTGTTACGATGACTAATGATAATATTTTAATTAATAAAATCCCGTGTGGTGCCCGGTTAGAATAGCACCTCCCCCTTTCTTCCCGTGGGTGTCGTAAGAGTCGACTCTGGGAAAGGGTAAGTGTATGGTGGGCGATGGGCTAGCAACCTGTCACTGCATTTGTCATTTCTTTTTCGTCATCATTTCTTTAGACTCTTTGTAGATAGTTCTTGTAGATTAGACATAATATTGAAAACAATTTGAAATAGAGTAACGACCTGAAGCACTGAAGAAATCTTTGTCACTGCAAAAGAACATCGCATTGGCGAAATTAAAAAGAGAAACTCGATGATCATCGCGGCTAACAATCTTACAGATAATTCCGAAGGCGATCGGAATTATCCTGCATTGGTGAAAACTGCTGACGCAGGTTTTCCTAGACATAAATGCAATGGAAGTGGCTGTGAAAATGATATTGCTTGTTTAGTAAACTTGACGGTTGTATTTCTCTGATGATGGCTTTGATTCAATTTGGAAGTAGTTGGCGGGCTGGCGGTGGTAGTTTGATTTATTTTGTGTGTGTTTATAGTGTTTAAGTGGAGAACACGTCTGTTGCAGAGACGGAGGTATACATAATAAGGACGATTTATACATATATGGGTCTCCTTACAAACCTTGGATATTCCAAAAAAAAACATTCTATCAGTCATTAATATAGTCACGGATGTTATTGTTAGAATATAAAATTTATATAATAATAAATCAAAGGAAAAATTCTCTACTCTACGCCCCATAACACTACTGCAAACCGTGCCGTTATGTTGCTATAGCGATACGGCTAACTGCGACATAGTAACTAATTTTAGTAATACGTATTTCAAAATTCATTGCTACCGAATACTATTTCAAAAGCTCAAAAACTTCACATCTAAAAAATATTTCATTTTTTGAAATGTTAAGTTTAATGTGCTATCTCAAGTATAAATGGATCGACTGACTTTTACATTTTGTTTAATGGAAAGCTAATCATAGAAAACTTACCGTATATGACGTAGAATAACAAATTAAAATACCTCCACAACAAAGTTTCTTAAAATCCTATTATCACACTCATAAAAAAACTAAGCATGAATGTCTTTTCCAGTATCCTCATATCTAGCGCATCGTACGTGCTGCGCACGGCTGCTAGGTGGGACTGTAATGAGCGAAGCCGGGCGGACCGCACTAACTCGATTATGCGATACGAGCACCGCATCGCAATAGGACAGACACTATTTTATTCTCGTTATTAGATGATGTCGTACTACAATTATGGTGAGCTTTTTGGGAGAGAATCTGACTTTGCGCTGGACATACAAATTACCTATAGTTGTAAGTTTTTTTATGCGTTGCCAATAGGTGTTGATTCGCTTTGAAAATAATTATAACATGCGATGGAGAGGGCTATGCTCGGGGTGTCGTATGTGATCCAATCAGACATGAGGGGATCCGTAAACAAACTAAAGTCACCGATATAGCCCACCAGATTAGCTAGTTAAAGTGGCAATGGGCAGGCCACATGCTGATGGCCGATGGGGTTGAAAAGTGCTCGAGTGGAGGCCACGGACTAACAAACGCAGCATAGGATGCCTACCTACAAGACGATCTTATAAAGGTCACCGAAAGACCACCGGCAGCTGCTGTTTGACGCATACTATGTCAAAATAATCTCGAAATAAAGACACGAGTTTATCCGTTTTATTTCACAACAGATACACAATGTAGATACTAAGTATCAACTGAAACTTTTTTCTATATTTTTTCAAATCACATTAAAAGAAGACGATCCCTCAAACCTCATCAGATGCAAAGCAGCCATAAAAAGCGGTATTAAAAACAGCACGCGAGCTCGATTAGCGGCAGCATAGACTATTAAACTACACCGATGGCGCCCTTAATGGCGTCTACCTCCTCCCTTATTATCTATTTACAACCCGCATTTTATTATTGGGGTTAAGATGGTTCTATAAAAGCTGGAGTAGGGAGGGCGGGGCCACGAGATCGGACAGTCGTTAAGGGATGGGTTTACGGCCATCAAACGATACTTTGTGCGATGCCATCGTCTGTAAGTGCGTTGTAGCTGCTCTCGTAATGTTACATTCAATTCGGGAGCTCCTAAAGGATTTTGGATTAAATGGTGGCGATTGATGTCATCACAGATCACGCGTTACGTAGATAAGGCATGTCTTTGGCCATGCGTTCAGTATGAATGCGGGGCGCCGCAAACCGCACGCTTAGCGATGTTTTTACTCTAAACTAAAACTACAGAGTGATTTACGTTTGGTGGTTGGTATTACCACAACATTTTTTAGGCCAATAGGCGTGTGTAATGGGTCAAATAAAATTATTTAATTAGCCCGTTCGTTAGATTATGGAAAAATATGACATATATTTTTTCTTTTATCAAATCACTAAACATCGACAAAGTTTAGATCATCATACTTCCGGAGTGGGGGCTTGTGACGTCACACCTTGGTAAAAATGGTACCAAGGCGTGACGTCACGCGAAACTTTTAAGCGCTGTATTATCATCATATTTATTGTTTGTCAAATAAAACAAAAAATATCGTGTACTTACGATATTTTTGGTAACCTATCTGACGGACTAAATACTTTTTTTTGTCTACTAGCCTATTTGTAACTTATTAAAATAGAATTCGCTACTTAAAATAAAACTTATATTTCCACAAGTTAAAAAACAAATTGTATGAATCTGTCACTTGAACAGTTTGTCGAGCACAGCTGTGTACAAATCTGTTTGGTACGTGCCCAAGCTCCGTTTGCTCCTAATGAAGAGCACTTTACCGCTCTCGACGCCGCTAACTCTTTCGTCCACTTTTCAGCCAAGAAAGTGAAAATGAGAAGTGGAAGTAAGTAGCTAATACGGCCCGAAAACAAATCGCAGACATCTAGAAATGGTGTTTTCTAGTAAATACATCATCATCATCATTATCATCAGCCTTTATACCTCCCACTGCAGGGCACAGGCCTCCTCTCAGTATGAGAGGGTTTGGGCTATAGTTCCCCCGCGGGCCCAGTGCGGATTGGAAACTTCACACACAATGTTGAATTACTTCGTCGCTCTGTGTAGGTTTACTTACGATGTTTTCCTTCACCGAATTGCTCGTGATAAATATCGAATTCGATATCGCACATAAGTTCCAAAAAAATCAGAGGTGCCAGCCCGGGGCTTTAACTCACGACCCCCTGCTTGCTGGGCTACCACGGCATATACATAAATAATAGCTACATGGAAACAAATAGCTAAACTGGGCCTGAGATTTGTTGTCAAATAGATTCTTCTGTTTCGATGATCTCGTTCTTCGAATTGTTGGATCTTCATTATAAACTTTACAAAAAATATTGTGGCGTTTAATACGTCATGTATGTATAGTGTCATTATCTAGCTTATGAGAATTATTGTTCTACTGTATCGTGGTTAAGTATCATTTCAATGCCGACCGCAATGACATGCCGTTAACGTCTGCTGGTGCGGCAGCGGTGACTTACAAAGTCAAACAAATTATTCACATGAAAAAATATACCTAAAGAATTGTTATTTAAACTCCAACGACCATTTCATGTTTTAAAGGAATCATTTATCGTTAATGTATGTGTAAAAATGCTTAGACGCCATGGGCCGTAAGTTAGTCGTAAAAAAGAATTCAAATTAGAATATGGAGTCATTAGTAGTCTTTAAACTCTTCTCTATTCACTCAGCGAAGCAAGCTCTCATATTGTAGTCGCGCACGTCCGAACAAATAAGTATACGAGCTTAATAACCTCGCGTACGAAACGTATTAAATTCGCATCATGATTATTCACAGAGCGTTTTTAATTAAACAACTCGAGCCATTCCATCGTGCCATAAAACTTTATAACCCTTTAATAAGACGTAAAACTGCTATTAAGCTCAGTTTTAACACGAATATTAATGATTATACGCCACAAAATATTGTTTTCGCTATCTGAATTATTCAAAATTGCTGGTTTGAAACGCTATTCGTGTAGCCGTAAATTTTGACTGCTAATCCAAATTCAACTTTCAAAATGACATGTTTCTATTTAGATTTATAAAATTCGACGGTTTTTAATTTTTTTTTGTGGACCTAGCTTAAGCGAACGTGGATGAGAAGCGTGTAAAATAAAAACACGTGGATTGAAATACGAAAAAAACTATACTCGTGTGTATCGATAGGGTTATGTAAATGAAAATGTGTTTTTAGTTTGAATCATGTAAAATTTATGGTATTTTGAGTTTATCATTATACACATACACCAAAAAATAATGCTAAAATACCTACTGTGCGTGTAATAGTCATGGTTATTGTGCGTTTCGTGTCCTATGCCTACCACAAATGGGAGTACAGGGGGGTTGTGTGTATAATGTAAAAGTCTACGTGGTCACTTTAGCTTTTTATTTGGTAATTTCAAACGCAACTACAAAACTTAACCTAAGTACCCAGCCTATAAATCCCCTAAAACTTTTACACATACACGAATGAAACTTCAAATAAATTAATCATCCCGTTCACCATCACAAAACGGAAAGGGAACAAAGGCTGGCGTATATAAGTGGACTATAAAAGGACACTTTTTTCACCCCCTTCAAAAAAAAACCCCAAAGTTCGGCCGTAAACCCGGACCGGATAAACCTAGCTGGATTACGTCGCAATGCAGTTAAAATCGTGAAAGTTCAATGATGTTTGAATTTTTTCGTATGCCTTTCAAGTTAAAATAAAAGAAGTTGAAACCTTTGCTTCTTTGTAGAATATAGCGATTAATCTATGTGTTAAGAATAAACACAGTTTTGAACATGATTATTTGAAGTTTGTCAGCAAAATCGCTTTTGCGTTACTAATTATAATCTTGACAGTTTTCTTGAGTGGTTTTATATTTTACATGGTTTTGTTTTTGTTTTGAGGGGACTATTTTTTTTTTGTTAATTACTTGAAATCCTTCCGAAATCCTTTCAGTATTTTCTATATCCATTTTCGCCAATGGATTGTACATTTTTTCCACATTTTTACTCAGTGAAAGTTTTGCAGTACATAGTGAAAACTTTTATTTTATTCGTAATTTTTCTTTCCGACGCTTTTATTAATTGCCACTTATCCACTTAAAGTGCCCATTTATATTCGCGTGAAGACTAAGTAAAACATCATTTATTTATAAAAACGTTGTTCACTGAATGTAGCGGTCACCTTGGCATATAGACTACGGGTATCTGTGCCTTAGCATGGAGAAATAGTTTTATTCTCTATTTGGTTCTGTTCGTATAATATTTCTATATACCTATAATCACGCCTGTATTCCCAAATGGGGTAGGTAGAGCATACGAAACGTGACATAGACAAAGCCACGCTAATGACTATATCACGCTTTGCAGCCACTTTTCTAGCAAAGTTTTAGGTTTGCAAAGATGGAAGAGGTAGAATAGTGACAGGTTGCTATACTTTAGACCGATAGGTACTTAAAAGATGGTAAACAATCTTGACATGTCTTTTTATTGAAATACACAGTCTAAAAATGAAAATCGTTACACTATACAATTTAATTATGAAAGTAAATGATTTTTTCATACCTAAATTGTAAAATGTAAAGATTTTGATTTATAAAGTGTATGTTTAAATAAAAAGACACGTCAAGATTGTTTACCATCTTTTAAGTACCTATCGGTCTATAGTATAGCCTGTCGCCTAAAGCATACCAAAACCTATTTCCTTAGTCGCCTCTTACGACAGCCACGGAGGGAATGGAGTGGTGTGATTCTAAAGCCGACACCACACGGTGTATTTATTTATAATAAATGTTGTTATTTTACTTTTGCAATTGATTCTATTGTTTTAAAAACACGTGGCAATAAGCACATACTTTGAATAATATCTATAGAAAATTAAAGTATCTCGCGGTTAGGTGTTGGAGCCTTAAAGAAAATATGCGACGTCATAAACGAAAGGTTCGGTTTTTGTACCTTTAAGTTTGCATCAGGTCCCTAAAATTATCATCAAACTACTATCTCAGCCATTAGCACCACTAAGTGAAACCTGATTTATGAGGTTGTCTAGACACGCCATTGTAAGAAAAACAAATTAATCCCCCGTATAATGTTGTACGGCCGGTGGAAAAGTACCTCACGACATATTTATGCCTTTTATTGAATTATGGCGCGCTGTGAGTGAAAATTTACTACTATTATTACAATTGAAAACATGAATTGTGTATCAAAAACAAGTGTTATCACACCATGTATTTACATTGTAGCACATTTGATTCGGCCATGAACAGCCTTTCCGAAAACGCTGCTAAACTCAAAAAAATATTAGTTACATACATACGCCTGTGTTCCAAGATGGGTTAGGTTACAGAAATATTGGGTTAGGTAGCACACAAAACATGACATAGACAAAGCCATGTCTAATACACGCCTCGCAGCAACTTCTAGTATAATCTTAGGTTAAAGAACAGAATAGATGGGAGAGGTATAATAGTGACAGTTTGCTACTCTCGCCTCGCCTAAAGCATACCTAAACCTATTCCCTTAGTCGCCTCTTACGACATCCATGGAAGAAATGTAGAGGTGCTATTCTATCCCGACAGCACACAGATAATTTATTAATTAAGTAACTAACTACTAGGTGTAAACATTTATAGGTAAAAATCGAAGAAACACAATGTAACCCTTACGATGTTACGATGAAAAGTTCCGAGCGTCGCCATGCATTGGGTAGGTTACATTTAAATTTAATCGGGCTGAGTGGGGCGTGATTGACGATATTTACGATCGGCCCGGTCGTATTTACAGCCGGGAGCATTTACACATCTCCGAAAACTCCTAAATTGAGGACTTAATGGCTAAGCTAGCGTCTTGTAACCATACTCGTACGAAGTATTTAACGTACAGACGTGTTGATAATGATGAGTCTACTTTTATAGGAAACTTTAGTTACGGGTTGGGCCAACTTTCTTGGGGCAGTCTTCTTGGTTGATCTTTCCGAAGTACCTACTGCTAGATCTAAACATAACACGAGTATTTTTTTACTCTCAGTGCCTATCGTGTCTTTCATTTTGACATTCGACACAAGTTTTTACGAATATGTTTTATTTTTATAGCGAAATGTCACTCATTTTATACCTTAACATACATTTGACACTCCGAGTTTTACAGCATGGAAAGGTTATCTGAAAATAAAAAGAAAATTGTCAAGTAGTTTAATTTTCTTACTATTTTTAGTAAGTCAGTTCTTTGTCTACGAGTAAGAATCGATTGGATACTGTAAAAATGTACCCACATTTAATTAATTACATATAAATTTAAAACACAAAGTTTGTACCGAAGTTCTTTTTTTACTTTTGAAAACTTATGCTTGTTTTTTTTTTGTTAGTCTTCCACATTTCAGTTAAGTAAAAAGTTAAAAGCGTTAGTTGAAAGGTGACAGGCACAAACTTGAAGTACAAAATAATACTAAGCGTTTTATTTTACTCAAGCTGTTACCTACAGATGTAAAACCGCCAAACAATTAGTTTTCCCTTTAAATATAATAGATTAACATCACACAAAGCATTTCACACCAAAATTAGGTGTCGGAGCGGTCCTCTTTGAGCCTCCGAGTATTTTATTTATCGGGGCCCTTTTGGCCCATCGAATTTCTAATGGCGGTGTTTTGGTCTGGCTGGACGAGTGCGATTTTAATTATTTTGCCCAATTTACGAGTGGCCATTAAAGCACTGGTCCCTCGCGACCCATTAGGCCTTGTTGGGCCTTCTTGCTGATAACTTTACAACGCTGTATTTTATAAAGGGTGTGAATTAGTGTGTGGTGCGACTAGAAGGAAGGGCGCCGTTTAGCATGAAAAGGCTCGTGTAAATTACAGTGGCCCTAGTTTCGGTTTTTATACTGAGGGAAACGCAAAGCCTCTCCTTTTTTCTGCAAATGTCGAAAGAGGCGACAAAGGAGTATAAGTTAAGATATTTTTTACACTAGCTTCATTGTAGCATGGTGACAAGGTGCAAAAAAAAATCGCAAACTAGAGAATACAAGTTTCGATATTTGAATCACTACTTACATTATTATTTATCTTACGGAATTGTTGTAATTGTTTGACCAAGGCAATGCAACCCAAAATTACGAGTATTCACACTTGATTAGCATAATGCACCCAATCCTGCTACGTCACATATCATCATTAACATCACTGCGCAATTCAGTGCGAATTCAGGCCAGTTAATTACTGCCATTGATTAGGCACGCTTCCATTCATTGTCCGTGCTGATTGCGTTGTATTTTTTAATGACGCCGTTACAACACGGGTTAAGCTAAAGCACAGTTTTTATTTTGTTTGTGATTCCATGACCATTTTAAACATTTGGGAAAATACTCCAATAGACAGACTGTACAGACAGAATATGTTATGCCTGAGGACTGAAGTCTATCAAGAGTAGGTATATCGGAACTTGTAAAATAGCGTCAGTGCGATGTAGAATAGTCATATAACTTACATCACATTGACTTAGATCCCATTTAACCAATATAATATAACTAGCTTTTGCCCGCGGCTTCGCTCGCATTAAGTTCGGAATGACACAGAAGAGATCTCAGAATTATTTGGATACGCTGCAGTAGACGATATATGGGTATATGTCTTTCAATTTGGGAATAGGATAAAAAGATTCTAGGCATATGTATCCATAGAAAACATTGATAAATTGCGGAATGCTCCATTAATACTTTACACCCCTCATTTTAGAGAAGTGATTATAATCCATCACTTCTCTAAAATGAGGGGTGTAAAGTATTTATTAAAAGACAAAAAGTAGCCTATGTCACTGCACTCTCCATCCCTTCGACTATTTCCATCTTACCTGCATGTCAAATTTCAAGCGTCTAACTTAAGCAGTTTAGATTTTTCATACAAAGGGATTTTCCCGCTAACTCCCGTTCCCGTGGGAATTTCGCAATATCCTGTTGCAACTAAGCTTTAACTTTACTAAGGTACCTGCATGCCAAATTTCAAGCGTCTAACTTAAGTGGTTTAGATTTTTCATACAACGGGATTTTCCCGCTAATTCCCGTTTCCGTGGGAATTTCGCAATATCCTATTGCAACTGAGCTTTAAGTGCACTAAGGTCCCTGCATGCCAAATTTAAAGCGTGTAACTTAAGCGGTTTTTGATTTTTCATACAACGGGATTTTCCCGCTAATTCCCGTTCCAGTGAGAATTTCACAATATCCCGTTGCAACTAAGCTACAAGTTTACTAAGGTACCTGCATGCCAAATTTCAAACGTCTAACTTAAGCGGTTTTTGATTTTTCATACAACGGGATTTTCCCGCTAACTCCCGTTCCAGTAGGAATTTCGCAATATCCCGTTGCTACTAAGCTTTAAGTTTACTAAGATACTTGCATGCCAAATTTCAAACGTCTAACTTAAGCGGTTTTTGATTTTTCATACAACGGGATTTTCCCGTTAATTCCCGTTCCCGTGGGAATTTGGCAATATCTCGTTGCAACTACGCTTAAAGTTAATTAAGGTACT
>BHDV01000042.1:0-19407 GCA_005406045.1 Adoxophyes honmai
TGATTTTCGTTTTTCCGGTGTAAGACCTCTCATTTTTTTATTAAGTATAACAAGTTTTGCGAAAATAAAATATAGATATCGGTTCTATTACAAATGACAATCATTTGTCTTGTATCGGTATATTTTTTAATGAATAGGTAAGTTATTTGTAGCAGGGCGAAGTTGTATTTATAACAAACGATACAGTCTTTATGTACCTAAGTAACCAATTAAATGCGGCGCAGTCGTCGCTGCTGCAGGTGATCCTTGGCGAGCTGCCGGTGTCGCGCGGCACGGTGTCGCTGGGCGGCGCGCGCGTGTCCTACGCCAGCCAGGAGCCCTGGCTCTTCGTCGCCACCGTGCGCCAGAACATCCTCTTCGGCTTGCCCTACGACCGGTTGCGCTACAAAAAGGTAACTCCGCTGCCAGTGTTTCGAATTTCATTTGGTCCCTTGTTAGCCTCATAGAGGGGTGATTTTCTTTTATGGAGAGGAAATTACGACTACTAAGCGTTTGCCCGCGGTGCATCTGTTTATCTTTAATTGATGTTTGTGCTTTGCAGGTTGTGACGGCGTGTGCGCTGGTGCGCGACTTCGAGTTGCTGCCCGCGGGAGACGCCACGCTGGTGGGCGAGCGCGGCATCAGCCTGAGCGGCGGACAGCGCGCGCGCATCGGTCTGGCGCGCGCCTGCTACAGGCAGGTCAGAAGCGTTATTATTGGTGGGAGATGCTACGCTGATGGGCTAGCGTGGCATCAATTATAACATCTATGTATACTCTCATCACTCGTCACACTTTCGTCAAACCATCTGTTTTTTGATTTTTTAAGCTAAGGTCCACCTTTAACGACCTTCTGATTTATTTATCATGTTTCTTCTAAAGGCGGACGTGTACTTACTGGATGACCCGCTGTCGGCGGTGGACGCGCACGTCGGCAAGCACCTGGTGGCGGAGTGCGTCAACGGGCTGCTGCGGCACCACACGCGGCTGCTCGTCACACACCAGCTGCATCACCTCAAGACTGCTGACAAGATCGTTATCCTGCACAATGTACGTTCGCAATTGCTCTTTATGACGTCAAGTTGCTTTTGGCTTTAACTACTCTTACTAGTATTTTACCTAACTGACCTACTTTTTTTATCAACAATGGTGTTAAAGATATTTCTCATTTCTGGCAACAGTTAATTCCAACATAACAACACAGTGACAGCTCGTTTCAACCTTTTATTTTCATTAGGTACATGCTTTTAGACGTTGCCTAGAGGCGCAGTAAGCCAAAATTGCATCTCATAATCTACTCTTGCAGGGTGCAGTGGAACTGGAGGGCACCTTCGAGGACGTGTCGGGCTCGAAGCTGTTCAACGAGCTGGTGCATGAGGAGCCGACGGCCGTGCCCATCGGACCACCGCAGCGACAGCGAACTGTATCCATACAGGTACCTTTGTTATATGAAACAACAAGTAAGGTTCCGTTTAAAAATACATAAGGGTGATTGAAGAACATGTGAAGATTGTGTGAATTTTGTAAGGGAGACCAATCACTATAAAAAAATTAGCCCAAAAATGTAACGAAACTATTTTTTTGCTTTCATCCATTTTATTTTTGATCTAGTCCCGTACGAGTGAAGTTCACGAAGCTCTTAACGCTGACGAAGAAGATGATGAAGAGGAAACAGCAGAACTCATGGCAAAAGGTAAAGTCTCATTTATCAAACTGCCATTATAACAATAGGTACAATGCAGGTAGCATAAATCTCAGTAAAATCTTTATTTTGGACATCTTTTTAGAGAAAAGTAAGTCGAAAACAATGTCTGTATTTCAAGGTTTGTTAGGCTGTCCAGCGTTTACCCATCAGGCAAATCCAAGCGACCGAGTTGTCATTCGAACATTAAAAAGTCAATTACAGAATGCGATTTTCGAAAGTTTGAAATTCAATTTCAACTTTGATGATTGCAGGGCGCGTGTCGGGGTCCGTCTACGTAAAGTACTTCCGCGCCGGCGGCGGCTGGTGCCTGCTGTTGTCGACGGTGTTCGTCATCCTGCTGGCGCAGGTCGTCACCGCACTGAGCGACTTGTGGCTGTCCTTCTGGTACAAAACACAGCCTCTGACGGACACGTTTCATCGCATTCCTAAATACCCATCTACCTACGAAAGTTACTCTATCTTGAAAGTTAAAGCCGTATGTGAGTGAGTCGTATGCAATTCCGAGTGAGTGCTAACAAGTAACTTATAAAACTACCCTAACTTAAACCCTCGCTTTGAGAAAAAAAATGGTGTAGGTCCAAAAAAAATCAAAAGAGAAACCGCGTGGGTAATTTAGTTTGTTTTTGCGATCTATATTAACTAGCATAAATTAATGCTTGCAAAGGTTCTTAAGTTACGCTACATTTTTGCAAACCAACATTTTTGCAAACCATACGGGTAGACGGAAGCAAAATCGTCTCGAGTTTACTGCACGTAACATAATAATTAATATAAAATGTAGAAAACGATCAACAGAATATTTATAAAAAATAGCAATAAATACTACAAAAATACTTTGTTGTTAATTATGTGCCAGATAATTAAATCTTTCTCGTAGTAGGAAGGGTGCGTAGTTACAAAACGGAACGTTCATGATAATATTTAGGTACACTTGAAATATCAATTTTAAAAATGTCGGAAATCTATTTTAACAAAAGTACGAAATCTCGAAAGCCTGCTTGTTCGAAGTTAAAAATGTCGAAAGCTAAAGTTGACCGAAGTTTGAAATCCCGAACAAAGGTGGCAGGTTATGCAATTCAGGTTTAAAAGTTAAGATCGTTCTCGAGCGTCCACACTCAGTTCAGAATAAGTGTGTATGGTTTGATTGTCAAAAAACCTACAATTATATTTTATCTCATCATGTCACGGGTTATCAACTTGATTTGATTCTGTTTTGGCGCTACTCCGACCCTTAATGCGGCACGCTTTTCGTATTTCAGGTATCGACTTTCGGAATTTTGTGCTTTTGAGACGTTAAACTTCTTGTGAAATAAAATTTACACATCGGTCGCGTTTAGAAAGGGATTTAGCTCGTCAGATGGCATTTTTGAACTAAATGCATGATATGACATTGTCAGTGGTAGAGTATGCAGATAAAGTAAATTGTTATTTTGGTACAATAAATTTCTAAAGTATGAAAAAAATATCAAATTATGTATCGTTTTTCTATTGATTTCCGTTAGCATTAAGAGATAATACTTCAGATCAAATAGAGTTACTTTCTTGAACCAGTAGCGTTTTTAAAGTACATATTTAATTTATTTTATTTTATTTATGTATTTTTGAACAGCTACGGCAGTTTGATAAAGCGAAATAATGTGGTTAGTGACAGATTTGTCAGATATTAATTACAATTTTTTATTAAAAAAATTACAGTATTTACCGAGAATAGAGTTTAAATATGCAAATCATATTTAGCTATTAATTCTATTATCTATAAGGGCCTGCACTTATGAAGATACCAAATATTGGTTTATAATTATATTTAATAATTTATTAAGTACAATTGAGCTAACGGTACTCTCGAATCCCTTTCTAATCGCGGTTCGATAATAGCTGTCACTGTCATGAAATTAGGTCTGTGGTACTTCGATATAACACTAAGTAGGTACGTACATACCTACCCTTCTCGCAGAGACGTGTCGTGTCTCATTCGCTCGCAGCGTGGGTGTAGTGATGCAGCGCGTGACGTACTCTTTTGTTCTCTCGTCCCATTTGAGCTAATGTTACCTGGTCTACTCTACACTGATCGATCAGTGTCGATTTTTGAGCCGCGACAGACGGCGTTTGTTCACGGTGTGAATTTAACGTCGCGACGTCAATCGCGAGTGTGGAGCCGGTAGAATTTGTAAACATGAATAAATGGTACCTACCGACTGGCATAATAGGCGAAACCGCTCCACGTAATATAAACGTAGCGTACCGTATAAGTTACACTGAATGTTACAAAAAATAATTCTAAAAAAGTATGTAGATAAGTTCACAGTTTAACTGCAAACTGTATGCGGAATAATGAAATGTACGGAATGATGTCAATATTTCGGAATGTTTGGGTGTGTCTCTCTCAACATGTAAAACATTACAAGTACTCTACAGAAATGAATAGGTAACACACGAACGACTTTGAAATATTTCAGGATGAATAACGTCGAAGCCGACATCGCACAACAGGAAAGAGCTATTAATAAGACAGTGGGAGATTTTTTTGCCGCTGAACATAGCAACGCAACATATAGCAACGCAACGACTGCGATTTTAAATGAGAGCATGGCGAGTGATAGAGCTGTCACAAAGAGCACCGAAGATTTCAATTTCTACCTTTATGTGTGGGCTGTTGCAATTGTTTTTTGTGTTGCTTTAACTACGGGAAGGTAACTATAAAATTTATGACTTTTATGAGTGTGTAGTACATACTGTACTTATGCGTAGTAGGTCTCGAGACTCTCGAGAGTATCTTTTTGTCATTCAACCAGCGCCACAGTAGGTACGCTGCTAACTTCACGGTATTCTATTCAAGGCTCCCTATGTTAAAAAGGACAAATCGATGTAAGTATGTAGATTCGACATTGTCAAAAACATACCGTTTTATTGACTACGACATACCTATTCATTCAATGAAAAATAAATGTAGGTATTCATATAAAAAAGTTTAAAGAAGCCGAAAAGTGAAACCTCAATATCTTTCATCACCTAGAGTAGGTTTGCCTAAGAACTAAATGTTAAAGAATTCTAAAATTTAACGTTTATTCCTTAGTTAACTAAAATTAGGTACTATCGAAGTTAAAAGTGACAGGCAATACCTAGCTAGGTATTTTAAACAAGTTCGAAAATGAAATATTTTGCGAAAGCTGGAGCACACATTTAGCTTTTACTAAATTTGCTGCAGTTACGTAGGCATTTCCTATTAATTTGAAACAAACGCACTGGTTCAAGAAGTTGATCAAATCAAAAACTACTTAAATATTCTTTTATCGAGTGGCGTACAGAGAACACGCAATTTGCGTGCGAGAAAAAATATGGTGGTGGCGGGTCTAGAGTAAACACCTCTCCAATTCTTCCGTGGATGTCGTAAGATGCGACTAAGAAAATAGATTTAGGTCATGCTTTAGGCGTCAGGCTAACTACCTGTCACTATCATACTGCCTCTTTCATCTGTTTTCAAAACCTAACATTAAGCTAGGTAACTAGAAGTGGCTGCGTAGCGTGCGTGAAATAGTAATGATCATGGTTTTGTCTATGTCACGTTTCATGTGCTCTGCCTACGCCTTTGGCGCTGCGCAGACGATAGTGTTTTGTGCGATCGAGTCTTGATCGGTTCCAGGAATTTCCATTCAGAGTTTCGTGGAAACTGTCAGCGCGCCATTCAGACAATTTATTGCTGCGCAGACTCGATCGCACAAAACTCTGTCGTCTGCGCTGCGCCTTTTGGGAACATAGGCGTGAGTGTATGTATGTATGTAAGAAACATCTACGTTTTATCCACTTCTATCGATAAGTATTCTACACTGTACTACTAAAAATGTATACGAAATTGAGGACATTTATTTTTATGAAATACCTAAACACTTAAGTAGTTAAAAGGGAAGAAGGTGCCATAACTTAAAATCACCACGGCAAAGAACACAAGCGTCGATTCCACGAATGTGTACATGTAGGTACTTCCAGATCGATAATGTTCCTGTGGGTGTGCATGCGGAGTTCCATCAAGCTTCACAACCAGATGTTCAGCAACATCGCGGCTGCGACCATGCGGTTCTTCGATACCAACCCTTCGGGTCGCATCCTCAACCGGTTCTCGCGGGATATCGGCGTGGTCGACGAAGAACTGCCTCGTATCTATCTAGAAGCTATGCAGGTAAGAACTACAAGCATCAAGAATGGTATATTTGCGAAAATATTAAAACACATACGAATTAGTCAGAACGTTAGGTATTGGTCAAGTTCTTTGACTTTATATACAGTCAGACGCGACTAACGAAAAGACAATAGATACATACTTTATATACTTTTGGCACCTTGGCTGTGTATAAACCTTTGCTGCTACATATACATTTGTAGACATTAACAAAAATATTAGGTAATTAATGAAATGATTATTGATAAAATAAAAAATATTTAAAAACTAAAGAAGTAGCAAGCTGGTAGGGATTATAAAAGGAACTACCTTTACCTCCTCTTTTTTTAAGTTGATAAAAAAAACAAGCAAACTTAGAACTTTATGCATGAACACGCATAAAACGTGGTTTCTTAAAATCGGCACCAACCTTGCTATAGGTACATATTTAAAAATCGCGAATCGTACTGGCGCACGAAGGGTTCCGTACCAAAAACAGCAAAAATTAACTTAATAATTATTATTATTTTGATTTTAGTATTTGTTGTTATAGCGGCAACAGAAATACATCATCCGTAAATATTTCAACTCTCTAGCTGTCACGGTTCGTGAGACACAGCCTGGTGACAGACGGACAGACATACAGCGAAGTCTCAGTAGTAGGGTCCCGTTTTTACCCTTTATGTACGGAACCCTAAAAATGACCTAACTGAATGGACTGCAACAAACACCCTACATCTACACTTAAGCGATTGATGATGTTCATTGACCACTGCCAAACGGTTCCACATGACTGTCGTCTCCCTCAGACGATACTGCTGACGGTGGGCATCCTGGGGTTGGTGGCGCTGGTGAGCCCTGCCATGCTGCTGCCGACGGTTGTCTGCGGAGTGCTCATGTGGCTCTGGACCAAGATCTATCTGCAAACGGCTCAGGCCATTAAAAGGTATGGAAATATGCTGCGTTAGTGAACTAGCTAGTGCTAGTTTGACAATCAGTAGCAGGTAGAGTGGCTAGTGTGTAGACCCGGCTGATTTATGTGTCAAGTATACCTACATTGGTTTGTGTTTTTATTTAATAATGCCCAAAGACTACCTACGACGTATTTGATGCGATTCCAACCTTTTTGTTAGTAAATTTGTCAAAAAATCACGTCCATCCGTGGTCCCGTTTTTAGCCGTGATAGACGCACAAACAAACAAACAAACACATTTTCCCATTTATAACATTAATAAAAATAAAACAAAACAGTAGGTATGGATGTTACTGTTTCGTAATAAAATGCATAAAGTAAATTGAAAGATGTTGTAATGTTAGGTATGCTGCATGATGATGATGATTTAGGCGTAGATAAATAACTATTATGTGACTCTACAGTTATTTGAGTGTTTACTCGATGAGTCAAAGATTGTGATTCAGCTGTTAATGCACAATTTGCACAAGATAAGTTTAGGAAGGTAATCTTGAATTTAGTCATGCATAACTGACATACTTTTAACCATACTCCGTCAGTTACATATATCATCATTGCTATGTTTAATTAACTGCTTATCGTGGCCTAAAATTTTTTATTGTACTAGAAATACAATGCAATTTTCTTTCGACTAAATCTCAAGTCAAATTATTGTCATCGCAGATTGGAAGGAACAGCACGCAGCCCTGTGTTGTCGCACGTGTCAGCCAGCATAGCGGGGCTGACGACGGTGCGCGCGAGCGGCGCGCAGGCCATGCTGCGCGCGCACTTCGACGACAAGCAGGACGTGCACACCGCCGCCTGGTCAGTACGGGGAGTCTTAGCACGCGGCCAGGTGTATCGCACGTGGGTTTTAGTGGGTTTGCCTCCCCTGTGAGGAGAGCCCCACATAACCGTCACGTCGTCCCCGAGACGTGGCGGTATGCGCAAAGCATTTTCCCACAGTCCAAAAAAAAAAAAAGGTGTATCGCACGTGTCGGCCAACCAACATGGTGTGGCTGGCGGCGGTGCGCGCCAGCACTTCGACGACAAGCTACCAGTAGCTGTCAACTCACAATGTCAAACTACAGTATCTATCGCTTATTTTCTTATAAACCTGTACGTCTAGTGTGTTCAAAACGATCATGCAGTCGATATCAATTTCGTTTGCGAATTAACGCAGAATTGTATGGAGACGTGTCGACTGCGGCAGTTGTGCAAACGTTCCGCTGGCGGCGCTGTCTCAGTTTCCATACAATTTTGCGATAATACGCAAACGAAATCGTTATCGACTCCATAATCGTTTTTAATACACTAGACTTTCTGACTAGGAAAGTAAGAAATCGTGACATTAAGTATGCGGAAAATCAGCAACTAATCAATTTAGGTTACTAAATTCTTGAACTGGTGTCACTAAATTTAAAAGTAATCTGTCTACCTAATTATTTTAATTTGTTGCCAAATATTATTTATTCATAGCTTTAGTTAGATGGAAAGTACTACTTCAATTAATTTTCGCAAAAAAAAATCTTGTTCCTACCTAATAGACTGAACGTCTAGTGTATTGAAATGATGATGGACTCGTTAATGATTTCGTTTGCGAGTTATCGCAAAATTGTTTGCACAACTGCCGCGGTCGACACGTCTCCATACAATTCTGGGTTAATTCGCAAACGAAATCGTTATCGAGTCCATCATCGTTTTCAATACACTAGACGCTCTGGTCTTGTAATGCGATATGAAACGTGCCTCCTGGTCTGTCTATTCTGTAGCTATTTTTTCTGTTGCAGGTACATAACCTTAGTATCGAATGCCACGTTTGAAACTTGGCTAGGCCTTCTAACAACAACCTACGTTGTCGTTGTCGCTTATTATTTTCTGCTATTCAACGACGGTGAGTAAAAATTATCTAATCAACTAAAATTACATCTAAGCAAGCGTTTTTAGAGAGCTTTTTTGCTTGCTTTTAGTTAGGTGTACTTAGGTAGGTACGTCATGGTTATCCAACAATCAGTTTTTTTAGGCAATGAAGTGCATAAGTCTATAAGAACCTTATTAGGTTATCGCCGCAAAATTTGTTAGTTATTATGATATTTCTTCGTAATTTTCTTATTGGTTTGTTTGAAATTTGCTGAAAAAAAATTAATCAAGTACTGTTGTGGAGACGATCCAGGCCGGACTACCAGAATTCTGCCAGATTATTGTATCGTCATCCCACTTCCTGACTTCTCCAGCTGTACAAAATTACAGCTCAAACGGTAACCGGGATATGATATGGATCAAATTTAACACATTCACTGCCGACCACTCGGATCTGAGTGTGGCGGGGCTATAGTAGCGGCGCCCGCCACACGGATCCGAGCGAGCGTCAGGTGCATTTTTTATGAGTCAGTAAACCACCGGCGCTTGCGGCTAGTCGACTTGCTTTGCGCGGCCACTCTGGCAATATAGTCAGCTTACGAAAACGAGTATTGGCGTCATTCTTACAGTGTAGTAGTGATTTTTACACGCGATCATACAAAAGGTATTTTTGCGCCAAAATGTACAGTAAGGCAGGGTCGTCGAAAAGTAAAAAGCAAAAAGCGTCGACAAAGTTATGAGTCCGATTATGACTCTGAAGGTTCTGGAGAATATAGTGATGAAGAAGACTCGGATCCAAGTAGGGCGGGCTATAGTAGCGGCGCCCCCCACGCGGATCCGAGTGGAGCGGGCTATAGTAGCGGCGAATTTTATCAAAGACACGAGCCCGTCCTAATCTTGTGACATATTATGCTATAGACCGATAGGTACTTAAAAGATGGTAAACAATCTTGACATGTCTTTTTATTGAAATACACAGTCTAAAAATGAAAATCGTTACAATATACAATTCAATTATGAAAGTAAATGATTTTTTCATACCTAAATTGTAAAATATAAAGATTTTGATTTATAAAGTGTATGTTTAAATAAAAAGACACGTCAAGATTGTTTACCATCTTTTAAGTACCTATCGGTCTCTAGCATAGTACGCAAAATGCAATCGCGGAACAAATATCAATCATATGTTGAAAATTACCGGATAACTCACGTTAAATAAATCGAGTTTAGCTCGACATGTTTCGTTTTAGTCCGAAACATGTCGAGCTAAACTCGATTTATTTAACGTGAGTTATCCGGTAATTTTCAACATGTGTGAGTCTCACGGTAGTTTAATGTATAAATATCAATCATATTAGCGAACTAAACCGTTGCCAAACTAGCGCTCGGATCCGACTATTCGGCATCCAGCGGGAAATGTGCCCACCACTCGGATCCGAAAAAGGCGTTTTTTTATTAAAATAATAATAAGTAATAACAACATACTGTATCCATATTTTCAAACATTCATAAGTAGGTATGTACTTAATAAAAATTCACCTTAAAAATTGTTGGCACCCAGGTAAAGATTTTGATTATTTTGTTGGCAGTGAATGTGTTAAGTTGCAAGAATTGATTACAGTCTTACAAAACAAAACAAACACCGGGACAGATGAAACTGAATAAAAGCCGTAAAAATATTTTAGCCCAATTTCAACTCATTATTTAACATTTTTACACAGGCAAGGCAGAGCAAACGAGACGTCAAAATCATGACTATTTCACGTTTTGCGGCCACTTCTAGTATATTTTTAAATTCTAAGTTAATAGGTACAATAATGACCGGATGCTAAAAAGTCTGTCGCCAAAAGCAGATCTTAAACTATTTTCTTAATGGCCTCTTTCGATTTCCACGGAAGAATTGGAGAGGTGTTATTTTAAACCCGTCACTACACGGGTCTTTTTTTAAGTGAATAAAGTGATCAAAAGAGGTATATGTACAAAATCTTTTTGGGTCTATTCATAAGTTTCGGAATAACAGTAAATTTAAGAAAATAGAAAAGTGAAAGTCCAAAATGCGAAAAAAAATGTTTTTCAAATGATTTGTACCTACCTTGATATGTACCTACAGCAGTTTTACACTTGTAGGTATTATAATATATCTGTCTGCGTATTTTCGTATTAAATTATGTACTTTCCATTTTACTTAAACTGTAAAAAATGTGGCTAAAATTAATTCATCATCAACATCATTATCAGCCGACAGACGTCCACTGCTGGACATAGGCCTCCCCCAAGGATCTTCATTCTCCACATTAACCGGTCCTGCGCTAAAATGAAATACAACTTTGAAAATTCTAGAAAACTTTTTAAACTGGATAACATCAACATTGTTGACCCTAAAATATCAAAAAATTACAGGTCCACATCGCGAGACCATTATTTTAAATTAACATTACAAGATATTATACTTTCCCAAATATTTCCGAACTATACTTTTCCAATTAGAGTAGGTATAGGCATTAATACAAATGAAGAAAACTCTTTTGCTTTTTTTATTATTTACGGATTTTGAATTTGTTAACAAATTCAGACCGGCGTTTTAACCGGTTTATTATATCTACCGATCTAGAGGTGTTTTCTCTTTTCTCTGAAATACCAATTTACACATTTAAAAAAAAGCTAGTAGCCAAAGGAACCCTTTCAAACCAAGTCGATAGCGGTGGCTAGATAGCTGGTTATCTTCAATTTTTTTCCATTGATAACCGCATTTTTTAATAATTAATTACGAGGATAATTTTATTCCTCGGAGATAACCAGCTATCTTTTTTCCTGGCAGATAACTGTATTTTTAACAGGTATTTAAAAGGAAAACGTATTCTTTGGATGAATGTGAAGTACCAGTAGCTTTCTACGAGTATGAGTAGGTTTTCCTCACAGATAACGTGTTCTTTTAAAAGTTGTACCTATATCAGAAAATATCAACAGTTCCAGGTTAATATTTATTTTGCAAAGGTCGTTTATGATCCAGTCATTAGAAACGAGTTAAAGGGGTTACTTGGAATGTTTTCCGGGAGTTTTGAAAATTGGTGAATTTATAGATTTTGATGTGCTCTTTCCGAATTTCAACTTTGCCACCTCGTATCTTGGCCGCTAACGCCGCCATATTGGAAAAATGGCGCGTAAAAGCAGTTTTTTGACAATATCTCCTGTCTGACTCATTTTACGATAAAACAGTGTACCTATTACAAAATAAAACTAGAGGCAATTGCCTACACTTTGTGTCTTAGTGTTTATTTAATAAAGTCAACGAGCGCCACAAAGTACACTTCGCAAATTGTGTTGGTAAGCGCATAACTCAACAACGCCTGGACCAATTTGGCCAATTCTTTTTTTAACATGTTTGTTGAAGTTCAGGGAAAATTTATACGGTGAGAAAGTATTAAAAATATCGAAAATATTGTTATCCTTTACAAACTTTATCGACTCGAAAAAACAGTAAGCACCGTAGGATTTCAGACATCTTACGCGTTTTAGGTAAAATGGTCTCTACTTTAGCTCAAAAAAGACGCAAGCGCCGCAAAATTTCATACGTCTCACGCTTTTTTGCGAGCAAAATAGAAGTACCTATTTCGTTCATTATACGAGCACTGAAGTCGGTAAAGTGATAGTTTCTTTCATATTGTTAATGAATTAGCCCTTAGATATTTATAACTCCCTAAGATACGGCTGTCAAAACCTCTATTGAATGACAAAAGACAAGCTGAGTTTTTCGTGGAGTAGTGTTAGAGTACAGTTTGTGGCGCTCGTACGCCAAAACTATTGACTTTATGAAATAAACACTAAGACAAAAATTGTAGGAAATTGTCTCTAGTTTTATTTTGTAATAGACTGCTTTATCTTAAAATGAGTCAGACAGGAGATATTGTCAAAAAACTGCTTTCACGCGCCATTTTTCCAATATGGCGGCGTTAGCGGCATAGATACGAGGTGGCAAAGTAGAAATTCAGATAGAGCACGTCAAAATCTATAATATTACCAATTTTCAAAACTCCCGGAAATCATTCCAGGCAAAACTACCCAATGATCAGGCATAATTTTAAAAACAAATACAAAATTACAAGCAAATGTATTTTATTTCTAATTTAAGACGCGAAATTAAATGTAGGTAAAGTTAAAAAAGTTAAAATTGCTTTATTTTAAAACAAATTCGAATAAGAAATAATTTTGCGTGTCGTAAAACTTGACATAATTCTCAGGACTCAAATGATTGGCTTTTTTGTATAAAAAATATCCCTGTGTGGTGTCGGGATAGAATAACAGCACTCCATTTCTTCCGTTGATGTCGTAAGAGGCGACTAAGGAAAATTAGGTTAAGGTATGCTTTAGTTAGGCGATAGGCTAACAACCTGTCACTGTTATATCTGTTCCACCTGTTATCAAATCTCAAATTATGCTAGAAGTGGCTGGGTAGCGTGAAATAGTCAAGATCATGGTTTTGTCATCATATTTCGTATGTTCTGCCTAAACCGTCTGGGAACATAGGCGTGGTTGTTTGTATGTAGGTAGGTATGTAATGTAAAAAAATATATCGTGTTGAATGTCATTTTTGACCAGTTTGGTAGACCCTCCTAAAAATCCTGTTGGATGTAATTTCGACTAATTTAGTAGAGCTGAACTCTTATTTGACTTTTTTTTTTTGAAGCAAGGGTATTTCGAAAGTATGTCATTTTTGTTGACTAAAAATCTTGTTGGGTACCTATTTTCTACTAAACAAAAATTCCGTTCGGAATTCCGAACGGAAAGCTTCCGAATGTGTGTGGCGGTGGCGGTCCATAGATTTTGTATGGATTGACTGTCCAATTCGGACAGTCCGATTCGAGATTCCGTATCGAGATTCCGTAACGGAATTCCGTATGTAGGTATGTGGCCGGCCTAATACGCTTGGCCAGTTATTTGTATGTAAATGGCGTATTGACAATGTATCAGGTACTTTAGTGGAATGCGGAAGGTATAATTAAACTGATGTATTTTTGTTCATTCAGGCAATACAAAAGCTGGCAACGTCGGTCTTGCCATTAGTCAAAGTCTGGCATTGGTTACTCTGGTACAATTTGGCATAAAACAAGTGACAGAGGTGATATCACAAATGATAAGTGTGGAGCGCGTGACGCAGTACACGGCGCTGCCGCAGGAGCCGGCGGGCGGGCCGGCGCCGCCGCCGGGCTGGCCGGCGCGCGCGCGCCTGCAGTTCCGCGACCTGTACCTGCGCTACGACCGCGACGCCGAGCCCGTGCTGCGCAACCTCAACATCGTCATCGAGAGCGGCTGGAAGGTACCGATGACAGCTTGCCGCTTCCCTGCCTCGCCGACGGCCAGTTCTTTTACGAAGTTTGAGACAAACCAAACAGGCTCGACAGGGACAGGGAAGCGGGCGGCTTCGAGCCAGGAGCTCACATCGGGCGTGCGCTCACGGGTCCGTGTTGCAGGTGGGCGTGGTGGGGCGCACGGGCGCGGGCAAGTCGTCGCTGATCTCGGCGCTGTTCCGGCTGGCGCCCATCGACGGCGAGGTGCTCATCGACGACGTCGACACCGGCAGCATCGCGCTCAAGGTGCGTTTCCGTCCCTTCGTTTACAATACGATGCAATATTCTGCTGGGAACGAATATCGCTAATGATTTCCCCTTTTTGTGGTACAATTCACAGGAGCTTCGATCGAAGATCGCCATCATCCCGCAAGAGCCCGTGCTGTTTTCGGCCAGCTTGCGGTACAATATGGATCCGTTCGACAAATATACCGATGAAGACATCTGGCGAGCGCTGGAGCAGGTAATCGGTTTACACTGTCACCCCGTCGACTCGAGCGAGCGCAGTCCGCTGACCCGCCGCTGTCCGCAGGTGGAGCTGAAGCAGAGCGTGGCGTCGCTGTCGGCGGAGGTGGCGGCGGGCGGCGCCAACTTCAGCGCCGGCCAGCGCCAGCTGCTGTGCCTGGCGCGCGCCGCGCTGGCGCGCAACCGCCTGCTGGTGCTGGACGAGGCCACCGCCAACGTCGACCCCAAGTAAGGCGCGCTGCGACTGCTGGCGAGCGACGCGGCAGTGTACTCAGTACTCACCCGGCTCTCTGTTGCAGCACGGACGCGCTGATCCAGAAGTCCATCCGCAAGTACTTCGCGGACTGCACGGTGCTGACCGTGGCGCACCGGCTGCACACCGTGGCGGACTCGGACCGCGTGATCGTGAGTGCCGCGTGTGTGTGTGTGTGTGCGTGTGTGCGTGTGCGGGACTGACCGGCCGCGTGTTGCAGGTGATGGAGGCGGGGCAGGTGGTGGAGTGCGGGCACCCGCACGAGCTGCTGCGGGCGCCGGAGGGCGTGTGTGTGTGCGTGTGCGGGACTGACCGGCCGCGTGTTGCAGGTGATGGAGGCGGGGCAGGTGGTGGAGTGCGGGCACCCGCACGAGCTGCTGCAGGCGCCGGACGGTCCGTTCGCCCGCATGGTGGCGCAGCTGGGGCCCGGCGCCGAGCAGAGCCTGCGCGACCTGGCGCGCAACGCCTACCAGGACCACATCAAATACGTCGACACCGACGACAAGCGAACCCTTTCATAACTTTTCACAGTTTTGAGCAGATTACTCTTACCATCATTGTAATTGGTAATAATTTATTGATAAACATTTTTGATTTCAAAGAACAATGTCGGAATGGCATGTACTGACAGTATTTTGATAGGTACTTACCTACCTACTAACTTTACTTTTGTTTGTGTTATCACGTGATTTAGGTACTTACTATAACTTATAGGTTTATTTCATTAAAAATACCGCGTAGTCAAATACTTATTTACCTAATTTATTTTTATATAAACTTCAGCTTTAAACAAATACTTAAATAGTTATTTATTTTTAGCTATATAAAATATTTCGGAACCACTTTTTTATTTTGTATTGTACTTAAGAGGGCGCACACATTTTGTACGAACGTAATATTAGATCAGGTGGGGGAAGAGAAATTCAGGGGCAGGGCAGGGGTAAGAGGCACCACAGACCATAACTCGTCGAGTTATGAGTGATTATGGTCTGTAGAGGCCTCTTATCCCTGCGTTTCTCTTACCCCACCTGACCTTAGTGGTTTTGGACCAATGTTTAAAAAATCGTGAAAAATAAATTAACTCATATTTAGCCATGAAAAAAATATGGTTAGACTAAACATATTCTGTAAATTTACAATAAAATTGTTTCATTTGTAATTACATTAAAATCAATGAGAAAAAAAATAAAGTAATGGTTCAACTTTGAAATTATGTAAAATGATATTTGAATAATAAAAACCAATAATTTGATTCATGTTACACCGTTAATCCCCAGTAGACTATATTGTCTATCAGATAATAACAAGTTTATATCGTTTATGGTAAATTTTAATGGAAAATTTTCAAGTGAAAGACAGCTCTGACGCGTATTTTTGTGAAAACCCTTCAACAAATTGGCTAAGTAAAAGAAATCTGTGTTGCTAATAAAATATTTTTTTCCGTTAATCCCTAGAAAAAGAGTTTATTTATATGTTACAGTAGTTTTTCTTTAAAAACTTAAGGATTTATAGCTTTCTAAAGCATTTGAAAAACATCAAAATCACCGAATTTTGTTTGCACGCTCTTAAATCAATATATTTTTACTAGAATATCTAAGTAATTAACTATTTTGTTAAGTAGGTATGACTCCCTTTCGTAGGCTAAAATTATAGTACCTATGTGCCTATTATGTGTTTTGAATACAAGAAGTATTGTTTTAAAGTTTTATTTTATTTCACGTTTTAATCCCACTTATTTGACACCGACAACAGATAAGGTAACCTATACAGGGTGGAAAGTTTCAATGGGCCCTGGAGGGAAACTACTCTAAATCCTTTAGTTAGCTAATTTTACTGAAAGGAATCATTCCTTTATTTTTTAAAAGAAACAAAACTGCATTAAAAGATTTTTATAATTTTGCTTGTATCAACCGGGAATCGAACCAACAAAAAATTAAAAAAAAAATTTTGCTTGTTTATTATACAAATCGGTAGGACTATTGTTTAGGATAAAATTTGTCTAAGAAACATTTGGTCTTACACTTAGATAAGTACGAGATTTACATGAAATTAAATATTTACTACAAGTTTTTTTACCAATGCCTAGTACTGCAGCGCTATTGTAAAACGCACCAAAAATCTAAATCATGTTTTCGGCGATCTTTATCAAGTCGTCTGACCACGCAGTCAATCCACGCAGAATTTTTGTGCGCCGCAGACTCGATCGCACAAAAAGTCTGTCGTCTACGCTGGCCCCAAATATGCCAGAGATGCGTCAAGTTACTAAGGCGCAACGTAGACGACAGACTTTTTGTGCGATCAGGTCTGCGGCGCACAACAAGTCTGTGTAAATTGTATGCATTATGCGTCGTCTGCGCAGGGCCTAAAGTTCCCGGTAGATGGCGCTAAACCGCAGCACAGCGCGTTAGCGTTGTGTCACGGTGAAATATAGGTAGATAGGTACTTATATGAACTCTGGCCATCTTATGGGTGGGCGTCCTACCCTGCGTTTGCTGGTCCGTGGTCTCCACTCAAGCACTTTTCGACCCCGTCAGCCATCCGCTCTTCGTGCAATGTGGCCTGCCTATTGCCACTTCAACTTGCTAATCCGGTGGCTACATCGGTGACTGACCGGTTTGTCTTTCGTCTACAGATCTCCTCATTTCTGATTCGATAGCGTAGAGACACCCCGAGCATAGCCCTCTCCATAGCTCGTTGAGCCGATGGTGAAAGACCACGTTTCGGTGCCGTAAGTCATCACTGGCATCAGTTATCATTTTTTTAATACAGGTATGGAAAAAGCGGTTACAAATCACGCAAAAACTATTTTTTCGCACTTGTACTTTCACTTTCCTATTATAGAGCCAAAAAATGTTCAAATTATTCACTTTAAAAAAAGATCCATTATAGTATCGGGATTTGAATAACATCTCTCCAATTCTTCTGTAGATGTCGTAAGAGCCGACTAAGGAAATAGAGGTTTAGGTATGCTTTAGGCGACAAGCTAGCCACATGTCACTATTATCTAATTTCTTCCATTTGCTTTCAAACATAAAATTATAACATTATGCTAGAAGTGGCTGCGAAGCGTAAAATGCTTAGTCTTCATCATGGTTTTGTCTATGTCACATTTCGTGTGCTCTGCCTACCCTATTCGGGAACATAGGCGTGATTGCATACTTTTCTATCTTAAACGCATTGTCTCCTATTAATTAATGACAGACTATTCGCGACGGACTTTTTAGTCTGTGAAAATAGAACCTATGGAATTATTATACAGTAAAGCACACGACTCACAAAAAGTCCGGCGCACAATGCATACAATCCACGCAGACTTTTTTTACGACACAGACTCGATCGCACAAAAAGTCTGTCGTCTGCGCTGCACCTAAATCTTAAATTTTTATACCTACCTACTTAACACATTTTAAAAGCACGAGTAGTAAAGTAGTTCCGATTCCGAATTCCGAGACGTTGAGAGCGCCCGGCCTGCACCTAGTGCAAAAGGCAACTAATGGAATTTCGAGTATTTCGACCGCTTATGAAACACAAAATTTGCGAAAACGAACAAGCACTTGAAAAGCACTGAAATACTACTTATAAGTATATCTTTACTAGACATCTCAATATTTTTTTTATCTCTTTGTCGAGAAGCTTATCATAATTTACTGGATTTACCTAACGTGTTGTAACAAAATTAAATTTAAGTCACAAGGTACTGTATTTACGTAGTTTTTTTTAGTGTTGCAACAGAACTCTGCTTCCGCTTCCGCTTCTGCAGAAGTTTCGCGTGTTTTTTCACTTCTGCTTCTGTTTCTGTTTCCGCAAACTTTATAACAGTACGTCTAGTATGTTCATTTCGATGGTGCAGTCACAAACGAATTCGTTTGCGAGTTATCGCAAAATTGTATGGAAAGCGAGACAGCGCCGCCAGCGGAACGTTTGCACAACTGCCACGGTCGACAAGTCTCCATACATTCCGCGACAACTCGCAAACGAATTCGTTAACGACTAAATCTAATCCACGCCCACCGTTTTTGAATGGTTGAGGAACATAAATACAAAACCGGCCAAGTGTGAGTCGAACTTGAGCACGAAGTATGTGGCCCTTTATGTATTTAAAATTAGTTGTTATCAGGCAAGAACATGCTATCAAGGATAAAGGATTGATAGACGAAACTATCCTATTACACTAGCTCCAAAAATAAACTTGTGACTGCAAATGTTTTTGCAATGCAAACCAAAATTAACGATTTTCGGATTATTTCCTTTGTTTCATGGTTTTAGGTCATCGTGAGGAAGGTACACTTGTAGTTTTTGAACTCTATTTGAAAATTAATAGGAAATGCAACATAAACAGACAAAACATATATTTTTAATTGTGTAGATTTGGAGGTTTGATTTTTGTACAGTTTTAAGGGGACGCTGATCGTATTTGGTATAAATTTTTACTGTTTTACCTATCTTCACCCGTCACTGAGAAAAAGGTTTTGCTTGACATACTGATGAACAACGAAGTGATTCTGTAACATTGAAGTATAGGTAATAGAAGTGACAACGCGAACAAAGTCTGTGGGGCAAGCCCGACAGCGCGGGGAGCGTGGGGCGTGGCTAACGAGTCATAGATTAGGCGCAACGTCGCCGTCATGTAGACGCGACACTTTGTTGCTGAGATTCATTCGGTCGCGTATCAATCGAATATTCCGCCTATTTAATT
>BHDV01000042.1:24818-43198 GCA_005406045.1 Adoxophyes honmai
AAACGAGAAGTTTTCTTATAGTTGTGCTTTATACCGCAATATAACCAAGTTCCACGCGGGCGGAGCCGCGGGCGGAAAGCTAGTTTAATATAGAATTTTGCTAAGTTTACGTAATTCGAGTCTTTTTACACACAAATAGGAATATGTAACCTTACCATTTTTTTCGTAGCCGTGGCATAGCCGTGACAGTCACGGTTCTTTAACAGTATAATTGTCTCTCTAGTGACAATGATAAATTGATTCAAGTAAGTAGCATCATCATTTTGTTTTCCCACTAAGTGTATTCAACAGATGTCAATACAACACGCATAACAACAATGATTTGTCAAATTTGTATATTCCTACCGTAACATCAAGTGAAAACTGATTCTTTTCAAACGACTGAGAGCCTTGTTACTTGCATATCCAGTTCAAAAATATAAAATTTAACAAAAACTACAGCGAGAGTCGTGAAATAAAATAGATAAGTAACTTACGCTTTTATATCGAGATTTTCGGGCGCATCTTTAGCTACCGTGGCGCATAGCTAATAGCTAATGCTGACTGACCACGACTTGGGCCGAAATATGTCGAGCTTATTTCGGTATTTAGCCAAAACCGGTTCACCGTTATATCGTACCGTAGTATACCTACCTAACTGTCTAGATGCACTATGATCACGTTGACACAATGACTCTACATCATACACCACAATCTTATATTTTTAGGATTCCATATACACAAAACACAAACGACGGAATCATTTTACTGAAAAATAAATTTCAAATCTGCTTCAGTTTTTTTTAATTTAGCATAGTAGGTACATGCCTACTAGATACTTGCAACACAATTTAGGAGAATGAATAGTCTGCATAGTACCCGGTTAATGATTGTCTAGGGACCCGAATAAACATGAAACCACTAACATACACCTACGTATGCGTGTCGAGAACATTTAAGATAGCGAACATCTATGGAAGTACGAAAAGCTTGAAACTTAATTCCAAATATCGCGTTGTCGTGCTAGACCAGCACCAGAACCAGCGGTTCTTAACCTTTTTGCCTGGCGACCCAAAATCAAAAAATATTAGAAGCTAGTGACCCAATCAAACATTTAAAAACAAATGAAATGCAGTGATTGCGGTATGTTTTTCAAAAAGTCCTGCGGGTCCTGCGACCCATCTCGATATGGCCTGCGACCCTGGGTCTTTCATCTTCCTGGGTCGCGACCCGAGGTTAAGAAATGATGTGCTAGGCCTAAAAACGATGACCATAAAATTTCACCGTCAAACAATGGATTTTAGAGTACTTAATTACTTTTGACTTTTAGTAATTTGTATAGTTGGAAATCAAGTTAGTTCTTTCATTTTTTAGTAATACTTAGCTAAATAAATGATCTATTTGATTATAAAGCTGTTATGTATGTATATGTAGCGCCCTAGCGGCACCTAGCGTCTAGTAGTAGAACTTCTACTGTCAAAATAGTATCCTACATGCCGCCGACGAAGTTTCGGCTTTCAGTTGCATAAATACAAGTTCTAACTTTCTCTCTGTGGACTTCGGGGAGAGATCTCTCTATTGAAGGCTTAGGCAGAAATTGCTAATTTAAAGTTTTGTTTCCCTTTGTGTGCTCTTGTGTTTGTTTTGTGTATCCCATGTGGTGTCGGGTTAAAATTCCATCTCTTCATTTTCACCGGATATCGTAAGGAGCGACTAAGGAAATAGGTTATTGTAAATAAGTACGTATACTTTAGGCTACATACTATCAACCTGTCACTATTATTATACCTACTTACAAAAAAGTGTCTACGAAACTTGAAATATTCGTGGTTTTATCCGTGTAACGAATATGCTGTATACCTAAGATAGTGTTTACTTGTAAAGAGGACCTTATTTATTAGTTAACGTCGAAAAGGCAAACACACCCATTAAAAACAGCATAAAATCTGTAAAAAGTAGGTACGGTGCTAAAACTTATGTGGATTTTGTACACCTAATATAATTTCAAACGCAGCGATACAAAATTTAAAGCCGTGTATTAAAATGGGGAAAACAGGAATAAAAAGTTTTATGGTACCTACTAAATTACCTTGTTTGTTCCCCTACTTCTACATGTGTCGCCTTAGTTACACTGAATGATGAATACAAACAAAGGCGATTCCGGGAAAATACTTACTTCAGATTATGTGGGTAACATTTTAATCAAGCTTATTGTTGAGCTGTCTACAAATAGCACTACTGAGAAGGGTATGGCTTAGCGTCCCTAGCTCCCTTCGGTTTTACCTATACACCAGTACACCACCAGGGAGGGGGGTTTGAAGAAAAAAAAATCGGCCAAGTGCGAGTCTTACGAAGGTTGTGGTACTATTCATCGCCCAAATAACACCATAAATATTATTTCACCATATTTCAATTGTCTACCTGTTACCATTATTTTATATCAACCCAAAGACACACTCACAGCTGAGCGACAAACTCTAGAATTTTCATTTCAACTTATAAAATAACGAAGTAAGAAAGTATGGCGCCGTGGAAACATTAAGTAAGGTTGTAGTGACCATTATATACATATTTATTATTCGCATTTCAACTCCAGGTCGGCCATTACAGATGATAAGTAGTAACCTTGCGCTTGTTCGTATCTAACAGTGGACGATGAATATTACTGCCATGACTTGCTGTTTTATTCAGTAAGATTTCAGGGGTTCCGTAACAAGATATATGTTTTTTATATAAACCTTTAACGACATACACGGACGAATTGGAGAGTTTTTGCCCTAAACCCGACACTACACGGGACTAAATTATTATTATTAATGAGCACATTGAAAAAGTATGAAAACTACAATTTGCTTGGTCTATCTCAATTTATTTGTGTAAGATTGTACTAAGTGAAAATTAAGCAATTACTTTACTAAGTCATTTCTTTTCAGTATTTTTCAGCTTATTAACATTTGTAAGTACAGGCTTTATTTAGTATACTGTCTCGCAGTCAGTGCATACATAAAACAGTAAAACTTACTAAACCCCTATTTTTAGATCGGGATTTGAAGACTAAGAAATGAATAACTTTCAAATAACACAAACGTACGCATAGGGAGTGTTGATTTCATTCTCCCTTACTTCATGCCGTATTAACGTAGTTTCAGGGCCAATAACCTGTAAGTGAGTGCACGCGCAAGAGGGTAACTTTGGAGTTTGTCTTCACGGATGTCATTTTACACAAATAAATTTGAAGAGCCGCGTGGAGTCGCGCTTTGAATGACACCCCTCCATATCTTCAGTGTGTAAAATTGGTCACAGGCTTGCAACGTGTACCTATACTAATAGACCTCTTTTTTTCTGACATTAAACCTATAAAAAACCTAAAAATGGCTAAGAAACGTTAAATAATGATTACCTGTAGGTAGGTAATGAAGTTAGTAAATTTACCGTGAATGATCAGTTAGGTCAACAAATACGTATTTGTAGTATCTACCATGAAAATAGTACTCAGTCTACCTCATGGTCGTGATTTGTGTAAAAAAATCAATTTAAATTAATCAATCAGTTCTGCGATGTTTGATTTGTTTAACCGTGAAAAAGACCGTTGTTGCCGCGTACACGGGCAGTGTTTGTAAAGATAAGAAATAAATAATATTGTGCAAACCGCTCGCACTTGTCCGGATTTAGATTTTAGTGACGTGAGTGACGTAGCAAAACAAGGGTTTTATTTATAAGTCGCGATTCCGCTAGAAACGCGTAGTGCGAGAGAGCCAGTCCGCGGTGCCGTCCCGCTCGTCGCTTCGTTCGTCCCTATTCCGACTCCGACCCGAGACCCGAGACGCGGCGGCTCGTGCCGGCACTCACAGCCGGCCCGACGGAATTGAATCGCCAGTTAGATCGTGGTCGCCGGGCGGCGCGATCGAGCGTCGGACAAATACTTATTTTTTAAACCAGTGTACTTAACGGAAGTGAATACTTAAAAAATCGAGCTTAAATTATACATTATAGTATTAAATACACTTTAATATAATTATTATAACGCATGACATAATTTCTTGTCAAAAAATACCTAACCATTGAAAGAAATAAAGGAAGTGACTGCGTGTTTTTTGCTTAAACACGAGATGAGTTAGCCAGAGTTCATTACGCAATTACTAAAACGTTAACTCGGACACTGCTTTAGATAACAAAATTGACTATTTGTTATTATAACTTTAGTAAAATCATAAACAAAATAGATAAATTAACACGTGTGCCTGTGAAGCTGCGCGTTAATGAAACATGGAGTCAAAAGTGACATTGAAAGAGAAAAATCCTCACACCAGAGCTAACTTCCTATCCAAACTTTTTTTAACGTAAGTACGCATAGGTACTTAGTACCGAGCCTATATATTAATTATTATTTATTATTTCTAAAATTCGTGGTTCAAACTCCGCATGTCAAAGGTCTGCACTTGCAAAAGTTAGCAAGTCAAGTAACTAGGTACAGTCGGCAATTTGTTTTGCGTACCTAGTTGCTTGCCTTACGTTTCGTGTGTACAATAGTTTATATTGATCCTAGCCATAATACTTATTACTTAAAAAAGTGTATTTTATTGCTCCTACAACTGTATAAAAAATATTTAAGAACTTTTAATACCTAATAATAGCCACCAACAATCTTAACTACATAGGTATATGTATATTTTTACAATTTGCGCAAATCTGAAATGCATAATCTCATTTTTTATGTGCCCACTTTGATATTGTGTTGGTTAAATCTTGTGCGTAGGTATATAAATTCAATTATTTACCGCACTGCCAATTTTTAATCAGACCCAGCTCCGCTTTGTTAAGTATTTAACAATAATTGCTGCATTTATTTTGGACCACTGTATTATTTCCATGTAGGCACTGACTCTTGACATCTTTGTATCGCGCGTGGCACCGCCTATTATCTATTCTGTCTGTCCTACAAAACCGGTCTGGTGAAGTGAAGCTTAAAAATTAATGAGTCAAGTACAGTCCCGAGGTAAAACTGTAATTTTTTGCCGCGAAGGTTTACTTTAGTTTTCGCTTTAGGTACCTAAGTAGAGGCACAGCTTATTGAGAACATTCGCAAATAGGTATCTGGGAAATATATCTCTGAATTGTTTAGTGTAGACTTACAAGGTTTGATTTCGATATAGGTAGGTAAATATTAACTTATTATCTCCACGCTTTCGTCAAACAAGAGCTCTTAACAAACAGACGGACAATGAAGTGAAGGGTTCCTTTTTTCATTACGTACGGAACCCTAAAAATACATGTCCGACTCTGTTCTTTTCAAAATCTTTTCCGGGACCTACGGACAAACCAATTAATTTCTGACCCGCTATAGAACGTTGTCACAATAAACGTAATAAAGTTTACCCTGGAAGAGCGTGCAATGTCACTATACCTTATCTGTTTAGGTAGTTAAAACAATGTAAACAATCTTGACAAGTCTTTTTGTTGAAATACACAGTCTAAAAATGAAAATCATTACACCATACAATTCAATTATTATGAAAGTAAGTGATTTTTTTTTTCATATCTAAATTGTAATATGTAAAGATTTCGATTTATAAAGTGTACGATTAAATAAAAAGACACGTCAAGATTGTTTATACAAATTGTTTTAACTACCTAAACAGACAAGGTATAGGTAGGTACGACATTACTGTAAATAAGTTCCACGGTGAGTCATGAATTAAATATTTCGAGTGCACTCGTACCCAACACATTAAATCACAAATCGAGCTGTCAAATTGTCAATACAATATGCACAGAATAGGTAAAGTACTACGGACATAATGGTCCTCTCCCGAAAATGTTTAGCGTAAAAATATTGCTCTCTCTTTCTATAGTTAACTGCTTGTCGTAGACCTTTCACGAGTACACAGAGCGCGTACGAGAGCGTACGAGAGCTCCACAGCGTAGCGTAGAGTATATATTTTACAGTACATAAACGTCTTCATATTTACGACATCTTAATGTCATTCTTGATCATTTGCAAGTCTCTATACTTACATCTCCGATCTCTACATAGAACAATAACAAATATGTCAACATTAAATGTTGAAATTACTTTGCCCATCTCTTTGTTGCTAACTATTGAACTATAAATTAAGAAAATGACGGATTCTCTATTTGTTTCATGGACGACGTTACCGAGTTAATCTGTGGGATAGAAAAACACGAAATGCGAATTAACTTTCCTCTCCTAGTAATTTTAAATATTTGAATTAAAGCAAGATTTTACTTATATAAAAAAACCTAAAAAATTGGACTATAGATATATGTTATCTATTATTATTCCCGTGTGGTGCCGGGTTAGAATAGCACCTCCCCCTTTCGTCCCGTGGGTGTCGTAAGAGGCGACTCTGAGAAAGAGTTAGTGAAGTGTATTGTGGGCGATGGGCTAGCAACCTGTCACTGCATTATCAACTATCACGTTTGACTATCTAGTTACCCTCAAATTGCTAAACGTGGCACTGGATTTTTGAATTCATGTGTTCTGCCTACCCCTCTTGGGAATACTAGCGTGAGAATATGTATGTATGTATTATTCATGTATTATTAGATAATTAAATTTATTCTAAACTAAATTAAATTTAAAAAAGCCCCCCTTGGCATGATGACCAAAAGGCTGACAGCGTTTCCCCTTTGAACAGCTAGGTTTAAATTTTGACAAGTAGTCTGTATTTTATGATGAATAACTTGTATTACGTTTTTCGGTAGTTTTTAATACTAGCGACGATTAAAATATTAACGGTGAAAAACTTCATTCAGTGGTTGCAACACTGGATAAACACAACCTTTACAATCTTAGAATTGAGGCGATCGCAGCATGCAGCATGTGGTGACTTGTACGTCTAGTGTGTTCAATTCGATGATGCAGTCGTTAACGAATTCGTTTGCGAGTTGCCGCAGAATGTATGGAGACTTGTCGACCGTGGCAGTTGTGCAAAGGTTCCGCTGGCGGCGCTGTCTCAGTTTCCATACAATTTTACGATAACTCGCAAACGAATTCGTTGACGACTGCACCATCGAAATGAACACACTAGACGTACTGGTGACTGTAACAAAGTAAGGAGTTTGGTAGGTGGCCACATCATCAGTTAACCACCTAAATAATTTGAAGATGGACACAGTCCTAGTTGATCGAAATAGATTAGACTAAGTTCGGCGACCGCGTCAGGTGAACACGATAGTTTAGTTAATTGCCTCTTTAGATAACAACACTCACACCATGCCCAGACTATTATACCATACCATAGAGTATACATTTAAAAATTATTTATTTCTTTCTTTCTATTAAAATACTATGTTACTTAAGCAAAGTTATTATTTTTTAGCTATTCTTTCGATTGGCAAAATAAAAATAGGTTGTTTTTTTTGACATTTTAGTCGGTTCGATTCCCAGACGAAGCAAGTAATTTTTAAGAATGAATACAGAATTACTAACTTTTCAAAATAAGATAAAGTCTTTTTTGAGCAAAATACACTATCTACGATATTTAAGGTACTTCCCCTTCATGTCCCATAACTTTGGGACACCCTGTATACATGGAGAGCATTAAGCCACGGACATGTGGCTTCCGCCTCTCCATCTAGGCCTTAATGCTATACTGCAGCAGCAGTTTTCGAAGAGTCCTCCGTGGAACCCTGCGCAAAGCCTTCATAGGATAAAGCTGTAACCTATAAAGGAAACAAACCTAATAAATATTAGGACGTGTCTAGGATTTGCGACCCCACTACTTGCTACTAAACAACTGGCACCAGATAGGTTCACCTCAAACAATCAACTACCAAATCGTCACGGAGAATTAAATGCTAAAATCGTCGCTAAAATAATCACAAGATAAATCGGCATTTGATTAATTTTTGGAGATAGGAGATACTTCGATTCCTAGAAGGGTTCTAACCAAAAATCAGAGAGAACCATTGCTTTTTGTAAAAACGCTTCCCTACGCGATACAATTAAAATGAAAATTACGATAAAATTAATTTAGTTGTACTCTAAAAAAATAATACTTACTTAGATACAGACTAATCTTTTAATTTAAGCTTTTTATTTTACCCCTCAATGGATAATAGCAAGATATTTGCCATCAAACAATAATCAAATCAATGTATTGTCTGCATTAATTGTGAAACTGTTAAAGGGTTGAGCGATCTATACGTTGTCGGTTTAGGTAGTTAAATCAATGTAAACAATCTTGACGTGTCTTTTTATTTAAACGTACACTTTATAAATCGAAATCTTTACATTTTACAATTTTGGTATGAAAAAATCATTTACTTTCATGATTGAATTGTATAGTGTAACGATTTTCATTTTTAAACTGTGTATTAAAAGCAATAAAAAGACATGTCAAGATTGTTTATATTGTTTTAACTACCTAAACCGACAACGTATAGCCAACTTTAATACCTATCATTGCGAAGTATCTAAATACGCAGGGTAGCACTGAAAATCAACGTTGCGGCTTGCAAGGGAGAGCTGATTGCGGCCCTTTTGCGCTATTTTATTTGGCACGGAATTGTTTTATTTTATTGCAAGCAAATTCTTAAGTTGCTGTTTATTTAGGCTTAGGTAGGTATTTTTAGTTAAGTTCAACAAAAATGTTTTATCTGTGCCAAATTTCTGTTAATAAATGTCTTTCTTTGGTATCTTTCTACCTCAAATAGTAGAAACGGCAGTAATGAGTATATCCTCAACCATATATGGTTTACGTTTAACCATCTGGATACCCTGAAATTGCTAGATGTGGCACTGAATTCTTGAATTCATGAGCTCTGCCTACCCCTCTTGGGAATACAGGCGTGATGTATGTATGTATGTATGTATATATGGTTGAGACTTATAGGTTAAAAGAAGGTAAACAAACAAAGCCAACCCGACAAAGTCAAAAATCACGTAAGGTATGTGTTGCTACATTAAATACGACACTTTCTATTTTAGTCGCATAAATCTATTTACCTGTAAGTCTCAATCATAGTTTTTTTTCTAGCAGACGCAGCAATTTTGTTGCAGACACAGATTTGCTCCAAATTCTACTTTCGAGTGGCATTTCACGTGTACCTAACATACGTTTTGTAAAATCGTCAATTGGCATCGAAGGCATTGTTTATTGCACAACGAAAATATTGTGCAATATGATTGTAAGTTGGTATTGATTGTGCCCAAATCGAAAAAACCGGCCATGAGCGAGTCGGACTCGCGCACGAAGGACTGTCTGCCATTGACTAGGTAAACAATCGTTATCGAGCAAAAATAAAGAATACAGGAAAAAAGGACAACTTTAACTTTGCCGTTGTTCCCATATATCAATAAGGAAACCAACTGCAAAAATAAATTTGCAATCGCAAAAAAAATATTTGGGATGCGAACACATTTTTCAATAAGTATTCGAATTTTGTCTTTACTTGTGTTAAACGACTATTCTTCATGCCAATATAATGTAATGATTGTAGGTCATCGGGAAATAACCCTATTTTTGGGTTTTGAGTCCCTTTGTATTTGTATGAGACAATGCGACTTAAAACTTAAAACCTTAACCCCCCCGCCCTAGAATTCGATAGATATAGTTAAAATAAAAACACGTTTTATAATTTTTCATTGACTACTAAAGTTCACAGCCGGGTGTCAGCCCTGAGAGGGTGACACCCGGGGCGGACCGCCCCCGCCGCCGCCCCCTAGCTACGCCACTGCGTATACCTATCTACATATACAGGGTGAAATCAGAGACGTAATCAGAAACCACATTTTCCGATAGAGCTGCCCTAGGTAAACACGGAGCATTAGTGGCTATCGCAATTAATCAGACCCTCAATTAATTAAAACAAAATAAGAATATCAATCCCTACCTATCATCTGGTTACCCTACTCGGCCCAGACCACGTGACTTGTTTACGATATTAAACAAGTGTGTGTAAACACACACTTCAAAAAGTTTAGAGTCTTTAAATGGGGTAACCGTGATTTACTGCATTGGTGATTTAATTAAGGAGAAAAATTAACAAAAACTAAACGGTTTTTGTTTCGTGTAAGGACTAGTGCATTTAAATAGCAATCAATTAACAAGCCTAAAAAACTAGTTTCTGATTACGTCTCCGATAGCTATGTATGTATTACTTATAGACTTAGACGTTTGATTTTTTCCAACTCCAAAGGAACGCAGGATTGAGACACAAATTATTCTACAGTAGGCAGTTAGGTACTCTTATAAGTTGCAGTAAAAAAGTCTTTCTTTGAACACTCGTAAATGAACGTATTTCCTCTTGATTTAGTTTCGACCTTGAATTTTAGTGTATCGGATGTTCTTTGATACGGTGTGACGAAGGCAGGTTAGATCACTTGGGATGTCTTTAAATCTTCACGAGTACCTACTATCAACTTTGGTAGGTAGGTACGGATACGGGTTTCAGTTAGGGTTGCCACCTTTTTTTTCTCCAGTTAAAGTACATTGGTTATTATAGGTAAGAAAAAAAAAAGTACATAGTATCAAGATAAAGTACAATTTTTTTTTTATGTTTAAAAACATAAACATGTAAAAAGCGTGTAAAAGGCGTGAGAATATGTATGTAAATTTTGTAAAAAATGTAATCATAAAAATAAAGTATTTTCGTGTACTTTATTGTTCTCATAAAGTATAAAGTACAATTACCTGAAATAAAGTACAATACTTTATTATAAAGTACGGGTGGCAACCCTAGTTTCAGTGCATGATTGTGCGGAATACGCGAGACAACAAAACCATCCAATGGCCTTCAAGCGAAATCAATGACTGAGTTGTTTCTAAATATTTATGTAAAGCAGGTAACTTGAGGTAACTCGATGAGACATCGCGGGCTAACGAGACTGACTGTTACATAGCGCCACCTACGGTTATACTTTACCTAACTCTATACTTTAGACCTTTAGGTACTTAAAGATGGTAAACAATCTTGACATGTCTTTTTATTTAAATACACAGTCTAAAAATGAAAATCGTTACACTATACAATTCAATTATGAAAGTAAATGATTTTTTCATACCTAAATTGTAAAATGTGAAGATTTTGATTTATAAAGGGTATGTTTAAATAAAAAAGACACGTCAAGATTGTTTACCATCTTTTCAGTACCTAAAGGTCTCTAGTATAGCTGAGCATTTTTGTAACTTAATCTGAGTTATTTGCGTTATTTCTACTCAGAATAACGAGACCTTTTCTCCTAAAAAGACAAAGAAAAAGTTGGGGATATACCTGTTTAATCCCATTGGAATAGAAATAACACGTGATTTTGGGTAAAAAGAACGTGAAAGTAGCTTAGGTACAGAAAAAGTCACAAAAAATATTCCAAGGTAGCTGACAAAGTAGGATCATGATCATACGTCGCACTCCAGAGGGCATTTTCGTGGCAATGTAAGGTAAACAAAAAAATCTTAACTTATGAGTATTATAATGTACTTAGTATTTGTAATCCCGGGTATGAGACACTAAAAGTGATAAATAGTCTAATTGAAAACGAAGAGGTAGAGACAACAAAATAACGTTAACAAAAACACACTTCAGCATTTTCAATAACGAAAATACCTGCCAATTACTTCAGTCGATTTTGAAAAAACGTTCTCCCATTTAAAATGGACATTTTCAAGCCGACGAAGAACGTTGACCGCCAGGAACTTAGAAAAAATATTAATAATATATTCGTATAACATAGCTGCTTAATAAATTTAATATTTTATATACTATTAAATTGTATTTTTATTTAAAATTGAATGAATACTAAAAGATAAACACGTAAGTAACGTACAATCTTAGTAGCAAAAATATTTAGAATTGTACATTATAAATACTAGGTACGAAATACTAAGTACATATACTTCTGATTATTTGATTTATTTGTGAACCTTATCTATCATTTTGACATGCCACGAAAATGCCCTCTGGAGTGCGACGTATGATCATGATTTATAGAAATAGCTATCTGTCATGTCATGACTATTCTACATTTACACGAAACAATTGACGGAATATAAAATGAACGCGCATGTGACACAAATCGTTCTGCGACAATGATATTATTATTGATTAAGCCGCGTGTATGTACTTACAATGAATGTGAGCGACTCGAAGCAATTTAAATTCCGTTTGGCCTTCTGTCTGGATGGGATACTCGATATTACTACATGTTCGTATGTGTGTAGACATACTTGGATTTCGGAGCTAAATCGACAATTACACTGAAGGGAATATGGTAGTCGGCCGCATTAGCTGTCACAGCCTGACTAGGTGACTGCGGTAGGACAATATAGTGTAAAGACGACGTTCGTTGACGATGCAGTTTGGAGCACGTGCGGCGACCGCATTGGGTGAACGTCGTGTATCGCCGCATAAGCCATACATTGAAATTGGCTGTAACTATGATTGATTGTTATTGCAGTTGACCTGTTTTATAACGATGATACTTATATGTAGGTACATTTCTGTAACATGAAGTACACAGTCTTTCAATGTTTGCCTAGCCAGTCCCGATTTTCTCCTGTAACACTCTTCAATTAAAGCGTCTACTGATCTGAACAAAATAATTTAACAGATGGAGCTTCGATTTATTCCGCAAGGGCTACAAACAGGGAGTCACCGTAGAGGAATTATGGCAAGCCCGCGAAAACGACCAGTCGGGCCGCCTGGGAGACCAGCTGGAGCAGGCCTGGGAGCGCGAGCTGGAGGACGCCGCCCGGACCGGCGCCAAGCCCTCGCTCACCAAAGCCATTGTACGGACGTTCTGGCTCCAGTACATGCTCTGCGGACTATTCGTAGGAATACTATTTATAATCATATGGTGAGTCGATTCTTACAAACACGACATAAAATTTCTATGCTGCCATAAAAATGCACTTGACAACAGCGCCTATCGTTTATTCAATTTCTACGCAGTTACAATTACAAGCTTTCTCACTATTGATGTTTTTGTTACAGGCCATTAATACCTTATACGTTAGCATTATTCATAAATTATTTTTCTGGTGAGATAACACCAGAAACATATAGAAACGCCCACATATACTGTTTTTTGATGAATATATGTAGTGTAACTACTGCCTTGATGCTAAATCATCTACAATTGGGCCAAGGAGCAGTCGGCATGAGAGTTCGGATAGCATGCTGTTCCCTTTTATACAGAAAGGTAAGTTTCCTTTTTGTAATACATACTGTCTTGTACCCGCATCAACATCCCCATCGATCCATAATGTAACCTCTATATAAGATTGATAATATTAATATTACCTTGGAGAATCGCGTGCAAAAGCGCAATTACCTACTTCCAGTGTCTAATATTTAGGAAACTTTAAAAACTAATACAACATACTTTTTTTAGATTTTAAAACTAGATAGAAATGGAATGAGTAAAACAGAGCCTGGACAAGTGATAAACTTGATGTCGAACGACGTGATGCGGTTTGACCTGGTGACGCTGTTCCTGCACTACATCTGGGTGATGCCCATCGTGGTGCCCATCGTGTCCTACCTGGTGTGGCAGCACCTGAGGTGGGCGACGTTTGCTGCCCTAGCGGTCATCTGCATCCAGACTGTCATTGTTCAGAGTGAGTTATTTTTTTTTTACTATTTTCACTGTGCACCTGCTGTAATACCTAAATCTTCTTATATGCCGAGTTAAAATCGGAAAATACTTTTTATTGTGTAAAAATCTTGTGTTGCGAAGTTTTAAATAAAGGCTTTAACAACGCGATGAAAGCCAGCTACGAAATAACTACTGTGGGATGTATTTTTAGAACCTGAAATTACTTATGTAGTAACAATTTTAAGTTTTGAACCTTCTGTTTTTAAGTACCTCTTATTATCAAATAAAAGAGGGACTTACGTTATCAAGAGCGTTTTATTACTCTAGCTATTAAGTACCTACTTGATAGAGAAAGAAACCTTTTTCGTATACGTATTTCCATCAAGATTTTTTATGCTTGTGTAAAATTCGCATATGCCATCAGACTGTCCGACAATCTTGACTAAACGCCTGCAATAGATTATTTGATAATTTCTGCAAAAAGTGAGCATTGATTTTGGTACTTGAGTAAGTGAATGATTCTAGAACTTGTAATTGAGTAAGTAAACACTTTATTGTACAAAAGGAAAAACACAAAATAAGTATAAAAAAAATTTTAGTATACAAATCACAATCACTTGTATCACGAACATTAGCGAAAGGTCCTGTAGAATCCTTAACATAAGATTGCGAAGCGATTTTTGTTGAGTGCCACGCAAGACTATGTGATTTATGCAGTTAGTTTTAACATTAGAACAGTTAGGCATGGTTTAGTCCTAATAGCAGATCTTTGTATCTTATAAATAGTCACAGAATTTCTCATACTGACCGATTTAAATGCGTTATCCTGTAGGTATACTTGTACTACCTATGTCACTATGTTATCTAGTGCACTCGATTGTTGCGTCTTCTTTCATGTTCTTAGGTATTGTAAATGTTGGTGCAAATAAGCAATAGCATTACTTCAAGTACACAGCTTAGGTATAGATAAAATGTTATACAAATGCCAGAAGGTCGTTTCTAATTCGTATCTCTTTAGAATTTTCCTAGTCCAAGCAATCGATGATGTTTACGCAACTGCTTTGCGACTGCACGTTTCTTTACAAGACTAAACTATATTTACCTTTTAAATTATAAAACAAATTCTTGAGACAACTAATGTGCATTCACACTTTCTTTACAACTACATCAATTATACAAAGCTTGGATAGGTCTGTGTCGTATATTTGTAATAACTAACAAACTAATAATTAAATTATTGATAATTATATTTCAATGGCCGCATAGCGATAGTAAGACCATTTCTGAATCACTTCCAACGCACGGGCGAACTCCTTCACTTGTCCTTTATAAAACACACTGACATTGAATTATTTTATTCTAGCTTACTTAAGTAATCGCCAGGGGGTACTTCGTGGAAAAATTGCAAAGCGAACCGACGAGAGAGTTAAAGTGATGAGTGAACTGGTCAACGGCGTGCAGGTCATCAAGATGTACGCCTGGGAAAAGCCTTTCGAAAAACTAGTCGACAAGCTCCGCAAGTAAGATTTCTGCTAATTGATATTAAAAAAGATATAATTTAACCAGACAACATGCGATTACTAAGCTTAACAAACTTCACATGAATGCTACAAATTTAAAATCATCAGTAATGATGGTGTGTTTTATTTGTTTTATGTTAACGGTGTCGGCGTTAATCGCGCAATGATAAGTCCCGTGGAAATAGGATGCTTGTTCAAAAGCTGAGCAAACGTCTTGTTTTATGCCTTTGTTTAAGTTTATATTTACACTCAGCTCGCTGTTATGATTATGATAAATATACATGTAAATACACATGTGGGAGAGTAATAAGGCGTGCGTCCATTTATTTTTTAAAGTGATTCATGAAAGAAAACAAGTTGTCATATTTGACTTGACGTCTGTTAAATTGAAACAGGTTGGAAGTGAACTTCATAATGCGCACATCGATGATAAAAGGCTTTTCGACGGCGCTCTCCGTATTCACGGAACGGTTCATCCTGTTCTCTGCGATCGTCGCCTTCGTGCTTCTGGGAGGACAAATCCGCGCCGAGATCGCCTTCTCGCTGGTGCAATACTTTAATCTGCTCCAACTGGCAGCTAACATCTTCTTCCCACTGGCTCTGTCTTCATTAGCTGAAGCCAAAGTTTCCGTGCGGCGGCTCGAGGTAATTTTTGGCATCCGATTAGGTCTGTTTGGTTTTACACCTTTGATAATGTGCTAATGCTGAGTTTTATTTTAGGATTTTTTAATGCTAGATGAGCTGGAATCGCCGAAGGCTGTTGAAGCCAAGCTGAACATAAAGGAGGCTTCGGTTGTAATCAGCAACGGGGTCGAGAAGGAGAAAGAGAGGCCGAAGCCGACGGGGCTGGTGCTGGCGGGCGTGAGCGCGAGCTGGCAGCCCGACCCCATCGTGGACACACTGCGGAACATCAGCCTCACCGCCATGCCCGGCCAGTTCGTCGGCGTCGCGGGCTTGGTCGGAGCTGGCAAGGTAAATGCTAGTCCGACCTAGATTTTAGCCAGACCACACGGGTAAATAAATAAAAAAATGTAAATATTTAAGTATCTAAGTAAGTAAGTACTGGTAAGTACTTACCAGTACAGATCAGATTTAAAACTGCACGGCACCTAATCGACATCGACACTACTACCTATTTGGTAATTTAATCACCTAGGTATTTGTGCTAACAGTACATTATTAGATAGGTACATGTTTATTTTTATTTTAACAGTTATTACCCTTTACCTATTAGGTAGGTACTCTTCTTCTGACCGTCATGTAACTGTCGTCTGAGTACTGAGTAAATTAGGCTGACAGCTTTGTTTTCGACTGCCGGCTCGCAGACTATCGTAGAGTTGGTATCTAATGAATGTGTTTCCGTGGCGGCGCAGTCGTCGCTGCTGCAGGTGATCCTGGGCGAGCTGCCGGCGTCGCGCGGCTCGGTGTCGCTGGGCGGCGCGCGCGTGTCCTACGCCAGCCAGGAGCCCTGGCTCTTCGTCGCCACCGTGCGCCAGAACATCCTATTCGGCTTGCCCTACGACCGCTTGCGTTACAAAAAGGTAACTCCGCTGCCAGTAGAGGGGTGATTTTCTTTCATAGAGAGGAAATTACGACTACAAGCGTTTACCCGCAGTGTATCTGTTTATCTTTAATTGATGTTTGCGCTTTGCAGGTTGTGACGGCGTGTGCGCTGGTGCGCGACTTCGAGTTGCTGCCCGCGGGAGACGCCACGCTGGTGGGCGAGCGCGGCATCAGCCTGAGCGGCGGACAGCGTGCGCGCATCGGCCTCGCGCGCGCCTGCTACAGGCAGGTCAGTAGAGTTGTTACCGGCGGGAGACGCTACTCTATCTAATTGACACATATATGAAATCAGAATTGTTCCTTTCCATAAGCACCAAGCCATATAAAATTAAAATTTTGCTATACTACATTACATTCGTAAAATTAACGTCGACTCAAATAGGTACATTGACATTTGCTCTATTTTGTAGCCCGACAGCCCGAGGCAATATATTTCATAACAGGCAGACAGGCACGCGTTTTAGAGCTCATTAGAACAGAGGGAACTATGTTATCAGTTCATGAAGAAGTACCTATCACTATATATATGTATAGCACAATTTGTTATCAACATAATTTAATATGATGATGCAGCAGCTAATGCCGACCCATAGCTAAGTCATGTTCATCGGTCATTCTCCAGACTTCTAATTACCGCGTCGCTTTTTTTCTACTAACTTTTCAATGAATTTAACATCAGATATTGTAACTTGACGATCATTGAAACTTAGACGTTTATGGGGCACTTTGTAATTACTAACGGTTAATCAGTTATAAACGATTGAAAATTTACATTACGCGGTAATTAGAAAAACGACGCGGTAATTAGAAAAACGCCGCGGTAATTAGAATTTTATACTTTTACATGACGCGTGAATTAGAAATGCGATATGCTAAATAGAATATTTTACTTTTGTTGGATGCTTGAATTACAAAAAGGGCGCTAAGAAATAATTTAGACCTGTCACTATTCCACCTCTTCCATCTTTGCGAACCTAAACCTATGCTAGAAGTAGCTGAGAAACGTGATATAGTCATAATCATTGTTTTAACCGTTTCATGTTTCGTGTGCTCTGCCAACTCCGTTTGGGAACACAGGCGTAATTGTGTGTATGTATGTAGTGATTAAGTGATTAATTGATTATGGCTATTTCACACTTCGCAGTCACTTCTAGCATCATTTTAGGTTTGAAAACAGATGAAAGAGATAGTATAAAAGTGACAGGTTGCTAGCCTGTCGCCTAAAGCATACCTAAACCTATTTCCTAAGTCGCCTCTTACAGTATCTGCGGAAGAAATGAAAGAGTGTAATTCTATCCCAACACCACACAGGATAAGTAGATATGTTACGTCTATACACATACATGTACCATCGAACCAATTGATTGACCCACCATAGAACCTATTCACAGTGAACGTCATAGTGACATTGCGTTGCTTGACAGAGGAAATGTTTATGACGTTTATTGTGACAACGTTTTGCGGTGGGTCAGGAATCAGTTGGTTCGATAGTAGTTTAAATATTATTCTATAAACTATTATACTCTAGCTTTTGCCCGCTGCTCCGCTCGCGTTAAATTCGGGGTAGCACAGAATAGATAGCACACATACCAATTGATAGCTTTCTACATTGAAAATTGTGGAATTCTCCACAAACTTCCACCCCTCACTTTAGAGAAATGGGGGGTTTTGAAGAGAGCCTATGTCACTCTCCATGCCCTAAACTATCTCTACCTAAAAAAATCACGTCAATCCATCGCTCCGTTTAGCCGTGAAAGACG
>BHDV01000063.1:2884-28194 GCA_005406045.1 Adoxophyes honmai
GTCCGTCCGTCTGTCTGTCACCAGGCTGTATCTCACGAACTGTGATAGCTAGAGAGTTGAAATTTTCACAGATGATGTATTTTTTATTAAGTTTCTTCTGGTTCCAAGTCAAAGGAAACAAGAACAATAGTTCTATAAAATAAATCAATGTTAATGAAATATCCTCGTATTTTTGTCTCTGAAAAGAAAAACCTTAAAGGTAACCTTACTAGGTAATTAGCTTTAAAACAAGGGCTAAGGAATTATTGCACATTTAATTTATGAAGTATTGTCTTCATTTCATAATAAAATTTTCAAAAGTAGTTTTAGTAGCTTTCTATGATTGGACAGCGCCATCTACTTTTCGATAGTAGAAGAAATAAGTTCCACTATTATACAAGAGATGGAGGTATCGATAAGGAAGTAGCCCCGAAGTAACGTAAACATCGCATTTGTGTGTATTCTCGGTATTCCCAAATAAATGGGCAACTTCGTCAAAAATCTAAACCACGACTGCTTTAAGTTTTCTAGCCACTTTTAGCAGAGTAAATTAATGGTTTAAAGTCAGATTGAACGACGTAGTTGCATGTAAAGCGGCAGGACAGGAAAGTTTACCTCCTGAACCGATTTCCATAGCCACCTCAGCTGATAAGTAGTTTCTGCATTAGGTACCTACTTATTCTTAACAATGCCCAGGTAACAAATAAATAAGTTTATAACATGCATACAATCACGCCTATGTTCTTAAACGGGGTAGGGAGAGGATATGAAACGTGACATAGACAAAACTATGATCTTGACTATTTCACGCTTCCCAGCCACTTCTAGCATAATTTTAGGTTTAATAACAGGTAGAACAGGTATAATAGTGACAGGTTGCTAGCCTGTCTGGGTATAAGTTTATAACCAAAATAGGTATAAATGTTAAGCCAAATCAAGATACCACAGAACACACGAAACGCTACGTAGACAAAGATATGACTATTTAACGTTCCGTGTCCACTTCTAGTATATTTTTTTAGTTTTTGAGTTGGCAGGTTTAATAGTGACGGGATGTTAGCTTATCGCCAAAATTGACCTTAACCTTTGTATTTCCTTAGTTGCATCTAACGACATCCACCTTACCGAAGTCAGCTTACAACGAAGGAAAATCACGAAAATCAGTACACATACATACACATACATATACTCACGCCTGTATTCCCATGAGGGGTAGGCAGAGCACATGGATTCAAAAATCCAGTGCCACGTCTAGCAAATTCAGGGTAACCAGATGATTAAACGTGATATTGCGGTGACAGGTTGTTAGCCCCGAAAATCAGTGCATTCTGTAATACTAGTTTTATTAAGTGACAATGTATTTCTGTTACCAACATCGGTTGCTAGCTTTTCGAAATCATAGACTTTAACACTTTCCATCACTGAATAGTGAATAGAAGCAAAGTTCAGCGCATGAGATTCATAGTTACACACATAACATAACATAAAAGAATATTCTTACTGCTCACGTGTACACCTCCTGGCTGTATCAATGCTTAAGGGTTAACTGCATAAGGGTAGTTACCCTCATTGTAAACTTTTCCTGTTTGAACAGTCTTTTTGTCCTTTAAGTAGGGAACATAGCTTAAGCTTAGAATGGCTTTGTTTGAATGGTCCTACACAACAGCTTCACCAGACTGACTAGACTGGCGTATCTGCTCTGACAAACTCCAACCTGTGGACTTTTCCATTAACTAGCCTTCATAGTTAACTTTGTCTAAAGGTTGCTTAGTCTCCAGCTCTCTTTTCACAATTAACTTCGTAACTGCTATCAAATAGTTAGATACTATACTTATTTAGTATTACAGAATGCACTGATTTTCGTGATCTTGTGAGATCATAAACCTTAACAAATTCATATAAAGCATGACCTAAATGAGGCGGTCGAAACGCTCGGACAATCACCCATCAGACCTTCAGTTGTAACTGCGCAATCGATTTGTACGGTTTGGTTGCCGATTTTTTTGTATGTTGATTTTATAAAACACTATCTAGGTCTCGGCCAAGTTTCATCAAAATCAGATCCCACTTTATGAAGTCGGTCGTATTATGAGTAGGTATATGTATAGTGGAAGAACGACACAGGACATAGAACAGTTACCATCGGCTAAATTGTTTTTGCGAAGTATAGTGATCGTGATCGACAACAAACTTGGCAATTTTTTTTAAGTAGTGGTCATGTAGTGGTCATTGCAGATCACTATAAGTAGGTATGGTCAAGGACTTTAATTCATGAGCCACGGTAGAACCTTTTCAAAGAAAAAATCATTACGATTTCCCTTGATAATTAATGGGATGTCACTATGACGTTTACTGTGAATTGGTTCCATGGTGGCTCATGAATTAAAGTCCTTGACTATACTTAAGTGACGAAGCAACCTAGTCACTATTATACCTCTTTCATCAATCTGTACCTATATTAAACCTAAATATGCTGAAAGTGGCCACGGAGCGTGAAATCGGCATGGCTTGTCTATGTAACGTTTTATTTGCTCTACCTACCCCGTTTGGGAACACAGGCCTGATTGTATGTAGGTATGTTAAGTGACGGCTAAACTAATCATAAATTAATAAAGTTTCAAATAGAGATATCCATCTGTTCGCTTACAGAAACAACTACAGTCATCGTAAGTAAAGTACAAAACTTTTGATGTTTCCAACTGTTCGCTAACTAGATATAAACACTGGATGTCAAGAACCTATGTACAAAAGCTGTAAGTCTAAAGCAGAAATTGATGACCAGTGCAAACGTATTGAAACTAGGTAAGTAGTTATATCTGCGCAATCTGATCGGCCTAACTGACAGATTTAGCTAGCCTACGTAAAGCGCCTTTCAACACTCTGTTCTACCCTTGTCTCAGAAAAATCGTGCAGGCATTCTATTTGTACCGTCCACAAATAGGCACAAGGACCACTTATATGCGTCAGCAGCAACAGATCTTTTCACATAAAACCCGTCTAGCGGCGTCGATCATAAAGCGTGCGCGTGTGTGTCAAATTTCCAATAATCTTATTTTGGCGCGCATCAGACGGCCCGTTGACGGAAATATGGGCGCCATCTTGCGAACGACGCGCGCGGCCGTTCACCTGAACCGCGACGACGGCTTTACGACACGATATTATAAATCTGCCGATGGGAATAAATAAATACACCTTGACCATTAGGATATTGATCCGTTAACTTTTCTAATCTTTTTAACGTGTTGAGTTCGCTTGGCGAGTCAATATTTTTAACGTTCTGATGTTTTTTACCTTCCAGTCTCGGAGCATCATTTTGTTCCTCGAGTATTTGAAAACTGCTGCATCTTACAAGACAAGAAGCTAGAAGATAAATTACAAATTCTAATGACAGCAGATAGAAGTGCCTAAGTGCCGTCGTGTACCCTCTCTAAGTTGAAAGTTTAACGACAGCACTCGAGATTGTTATTGGTGGCCCATCTTCGAGGAAGCGAGCACTCGAGGGCCAATACGGAATTAGATAAGTTTACAATCTACGGTTTACGAGCTGCCGGTAAACAAACGCCACTGTTTACAGAAAGAGTAGCGCGAAGGGTGACCATGCCCTTAGTGGTTTTTGACTTTATTTTATTTCAGTGGGTAGTGAAAAAGAGAAAGATTTGGACTGAGGAAACAAAGACTTCGTGTTGTGAATCTTTCGCAAGCAGCTACATGGTTGCACATGACGCAAACACCTACCGTCAATGCTGATGTGAAGATTCGTTGAAGCTGTAGCTGTTAAAAACGCATTCACTGCCACCTCTCAGAGTCGGCGAACGCACAGGCCAGTTTAATTGCCTGCGAATCTTTGATAGTGGCACTGGGCGAAGTTATTTATTATAACGTATACCCGCGTTGGTGGCAGTGAAGAATGCGTTAAAGGTAACATTAAAGTGCGTTGTACCTTTAGGACAACTTAAATTACAGCCACCAACACAAACTTTAATGCAATTTAATTGTATTGTATTGTATTGTATGACTCTTTATTGTACATAAAACAACCTAACCTAACTGATATCAACCTAATTGATATTTGTTTAGTTCAGTTTACTCTATAACTTCACGATTTCAGTAAACAGAAGTTAATAATCTTTCCCGTAGGTTACGGCGCATACAAAAGCGGCCCAACATTACGTGGCTATGTGAGTGAAAGTTAGTAATTATCAATAAATCAATTTCAGATTTGACTAGGTATTATTACTGGAATTTGAATGTACGGCTGTTGGTCACTTTTTAAGTGTCAGCATTTAATTTTGCACCTACGTACATAGGTTATGGAAGAGTTAGGTGTACCTTAAAAATCCAGTAATAATAACAATGACAGTGATCAAAATTGAAAGAAAAATACTCGACCAGGAAAGGTCTCATCTCCGTCCGAAGCATCAATACTGCGGGTGCATCCGGCGCAGGCGCAGGCGACGATGGACAGATGCGGCGGAAGATGGCGTCGTTAGCGCTGTCGTCGCGCACGTAAATACGCGGGAACTGCGCCCGCCTGGCTGGAGATAAATAAGGCGTTTTTTAAAAAGTTTAAAAAGTTTCATATTTTGGAAAGAGTCTAGCTTGAACTTTTGCTCGTTTATGGCATTATTTTAATGCGATTGTTCGCATTTGATGAATATCCGACTATGACTGCGTGGATGTCTTTTCCTTTGCCTAGCTACTTAGGTGGGTAAATGGTAAATACTATTTTGGGTAAAATAAATCTGTACCTCCTTAATTTGCAATATTTGCATGTTTTTATATACCTACCTGCAAAATTTTTACACACACATACATATTCTCACGCCTGTATTCCCAAGAGGGGTAGGCAGAGCACATTAATTCAAAAATCCAGTGCCACGTTTAGCATTTCTAGGGTAACCAGATGGTTAAACGTGATATTGCAGTGGCGGGCTGCTAGCCCATCGCCCACAATACACTAACCTTTTCCCAGAGTCGACTCTTACGACACCCACGGGAAGATAGGGGGAGGTGCTATTCTAATCCGGCACCACACGGGGCCTAACCCCCGTTTTGTGGTATAAAAAAATATTATTTTTTATAATAAGTAGTTAATTTGTGAATGCAGTTACAGACTAACTTAAGTACCTATACTTTAATGACTGTGATGTTACTTGTGACCCCCCCTACACACATATGTTTGTATGGTATTAAACCTTACGATTTACGGAGATGTACTAAACTTGTCAATCTACCTACATACTCAATTATACGCAAGTAGAACAGCGTAAATGAGCTAAACATTTACAAGAATATCAGTACCTATTCAGTTTATTTAGTCTAAGTAATAAATTAACATCGCGATTTGCCTGCATTCTGCACAAATAGGTAAATAACGTAAATGTGCGCGTATCGCCGAGGTAGAGCATCTAAATCAAGACCTATTTGTTGGGATATGTCTGGCGCAGTCTGTATGTAAACTAACTTATAGCTATCTTACATAGAACTTGTTCCGCACAGAGTAGAAAATGGATAATTTTATCTTATTTTTTTTTTATTTTAGGTATTTACCTAGGAACTAAAATTTGGCATAAAAAGTTACAGCTGAACACAGAACTTCCTCCTTTTTTTGGAGTCTGTTAAAAATTGGAGCAACACTCAAGGAATAGCTATCCCTACTAACGGCAGAAAAGTGATGTCTATGAAGATAGTAGAACCCTCATTTTGGGTGGTCTGTCCTGTTGATAACACTAGGTAAACTAGTAGAGGTATGTACACCTATCTACTTACCTAATGTGATGATGTGAGTCGAGGTATAGAACAGCCATTGGATATTATGACTATTAAGTAGGTATACCTATCTTTTGCGAAGTTTATTTGTGCTGAAGCTCTCCATTGTTGGACATTTTTTGGTGTGAGCAGCAAAATATTGACTGCAACAGGTTTGTAGCGAACATCACACACGACCTCGTTAAACTACAGGTAAGTACACCTAGGTAGAGAGTTATCTATTTTTCTCGTATTCTTCTTGCGACTATAAATTGCAAAACTCACCTCACTTAAAAGTTAAAATAAGTTTTTAAAAACCAAGTAGGTACCTACTATAAATAGGTATAGGTACTAGGTACACTAAACAAGTAGGTATTTACTAGGTATAGTTTCATTTTCATTTTCATATTAGTTGTCCCGTCCCGACAAAGGGGAAATACTTATATCGTATTAATTATTGTTGATGCATTTAGAGAGTGATAATTTCTATCAATTACCTACAAATCCGTTAAAAAAGTCCCGACTAATCTTTTCTTTTGTATTCTTCACGCTTAGTGAGATATTTTGCCACCGAGTGATTCATTAAGCATCTATTAGCTGGTGATTTGTTTTGTTATTTCGTTTTACAAAAGATTTTCTTCGAAGCCCGCGTGTGGGAAGCTGCGCCGGAGTCGAGGCCCCGCCCTCTCTGTCCCCGTCTCACTCCCGCAGGTAAACTTAGGCGTGTCAGAGCAAGGAGGCGAATCGGGAGAAAGTAACGCCCACAAAAATGCATAAAATTTTAAAACCTCCGTCGAATTATGGTACGTTAGTTTTAATGTTTAAAACAAATATTTATAGGCGTTGACTCATCTGTTCTTTTCAAAGAAAAAATATTTACAAGCTTAGGTTTTGGTAAAATACGACACAGGTAAATAGTCCTTCCCAATGTGTCTGTAGAATACATTCTACCTACTATACCTAATTATAATTTTTGATCGTTATAGGCCTCATGCAACTTTTTTTTAAATCGTAAATTGTCTCTTACGTATTTTTTTAACTACACAGTTAGCTATTGTCAAATTTCAGTTTATTGTTTACCTAGACATCGTAGGTAGGTATATTAAAATTGGAAACGAATCAGAATGTGATAAGGTAAATGTACCAATGCTCGACGCCTCAACGCCCAGTAGATGACACCCATCTGTCGCCTGTCTTACCATGACATAAGGTTGCAAGTGAGATGTATTGGGTCAGTGCCGAGCGCAGGGACTTTTACCTTACTTAATCTTCAGTTTATAAAAATACGGTGTTCGGTTAATTTCTTTCTACCTGCCTGTTTTAGGTTAGGTATATTTCCTTAAATATTTTCCTCTTCGCTCTAGTAAGGTCCATTTCAGAATAGATAAAATCATGAAAGTAATGATTTATGTCCCTGTTCAATAGTAAAAGGCATACCTACTAATAAAAGGTATACGAGTTTAGATTCTGAAATAACTATGTGTAATGTAAAGGCAAACTTCATAAAGAACCACGAATGTTTTTATGCCTAATTTTGTACAGTTGCACACATAACATAGTAAACATTGGTAATTCAACTGCATAATATTATAATTTTGAAAAATATTTGTACAAAGAACGGCCATAAAATGGCGGTAAACTCAAATTTCGCAAACAATTGCGCATCGGCGTACGGCCAGAAACACAGCCTGCTGCGGAGCCCGCGTTCCAATTAGAAATAAGTACTTCATTTATTTTGTTTTCTTTTTTCGACTATCGCCTGTTTTATAAATTAGACCGATTTTATAAAGTAAACATTTGGCCATTTGCTGATTACGTCTGAATGTATACTTGGTAGGAACATTATCATACCTATAACTAAAAAAAAAAACTTATACTTACATTGTTTTAAGTACCGTTCCCTTCAGCTTCTATTTCAACATACTTTATCCTCCTGGATCCCCCGGTCCTCACTTGAGGACATAACATTCAAAAAAATCTGAAGTCTAATGTCAAACCATCTTAACAAGTTTACACGCATAGTACGTTTCCGAACGCACTTGTCAACTTAAAAAAATAAACACCGAGTCACAAACGCCCAATCAGCGATCAGTGCGGCGTTGACATCGGACGCTGCCGGCCACGCCATGCCTCGCGGTAAGTAAATCTAAAGGTATCTCAATGGATTGTTAATTATATATTTTTGTTTTGTTTTTATTAGTACACTTTTAGTGTATTTCAGATGTTAGTAAGTGCATTTCTTGCATGTAATTGGAAAAAAATAGTTTTATGTATCTCTGAAGTTAATGTACTCGTGCGAGTACAAGAGGACGAATTAGTTTTTTTTATGTTCTCGTACGAGTACAAAGGGTCTCAACGCTGTCAGTTGTTTTATCTTTCGTAAAAATTAATTATGTTTTAATGTCAATTTTCAGGCTTGAATGACTGTGAAATAGAGGAGTTGCTTAATTTCGATTAATTCGACGGCCTTTCCGAAGGCGAAGATGTTTATGTGACAACTAAGTATCATTCATCATTCCAAAGTTAGAACGCCATGATTGTACTTCATCTGAATCAGAAAACGACGATGATAGTGACATCTTTGAAATCTACAAAATATATCGAAAGATATAAATTCGGCGGTTCCTAGTCCTGCATTACAAATAGAAATTGAGAGGAGTCACGGTTTTCTAGTCCAAGCATAAGAAGCGAAATAAGCGATGCATCAGCAGCTCCTTGTTCAAGTTTGGCACACGATTTAGAAAATGAAGACATTCCCATTCCATTTTTTTCACCACCAGATGTATGTTCTACAAGTTAAAAACTGAATTAAAACAAAATGTTTACTTTAGATTAAGTCCGAAAAAAATGTGTACCTACTTAGTGAAATTGTAACAATTGTGATTTTTAGAATATAGGATCAAATCTGGGTCATGAACAATACTCAGATTTCAGTGTACCCAGATTTCATCTAGTGAAGTGATTTATTTTTATATACAAGTTTTTATGTTTGTACAAGTGCGTCTAGTGCAAATTATATATTTAAGTTCGTTTTTGTTACTATTTTTAATAAAAGATTCTGTTACCTTTGTAAACCAGTGTATAATCAGTATAAAAAGTATTTTGTACGTAAGTAATGTTAACTCTTTGTGATATTGCGATTTATGTGATACTTAATTAATCGGAGGAAGTACAAATCAGGAGTTTTTATGAGTTTATACGCAAATAAAGTTGATTTTTCTAGTATTTTGATTTAGTTAATACTGTTCTCGAGTGAGGTCAAAGTCCTTGTGTACTCGTCTGAGGACATAGTGAAAAATCGAGGGGAAAACTCCAGGATTTTTTTAAATAATTTTCCAACAGTAAGGGGTGTGTACTTAATACAGTTTATGGAAAAAATTATAGTTTTGGCAAAATAAGTATCTCCAGGATCCAGGAGGTTAAATACGGTTACAGAGCTCCTGTCGATGTTGTTTACGTTCTCTACCCCAGACTTAAAGCGCAGTGTGAGCATAAAAGCAGTTTATCAAATGTTCCTTAAGCGGGTTACGCAGAGTTCAATGTTTAGTACCAGTAGAGGTTAGTTACTGTGTTTTAGCGCTAGAGGGCAGCGTACCTGGCGTGAGTCAGCGCTGCAGCGGCTGCGCGGGCGTCGAGTGAGCCGCTCCGCTCGCGCCGGCGCGGGAACGGTGCAAGTTTAGTACCTGCATGGGCACAGGGTGTCCTGAGAACGTTATTAATTTCTTTGGCTAGTATTTTTTTAAGATTAATCAGGTAAAAACTCGTTTTAATAGATTGTCAAAATAAAAACACCGCGATTTGAGGTTAGATACATATCTATTACCTACTGCTCATTTTTGGGATACCTAGATCTAGATAGCTTTTTGTTTTCTGTTGTAAGACAATTTTGTATGCATTTTGTCGGAGCATAACACTAAAAAGAAAAACGATTACGTCGTCGTTTAAAAAAAAAGACAGGTTAAGGGTCCATGAAACACGACAAGCATGTATGAAGAGTTTCATGAATGTGAAATAAGTAAAAGATACTTCAGGTATATCAGGATTGTAGAAATTGGAACAAAGTAGTCTTTCTCTGCCCTTGTGGGAAAGAGGCGTGACAGTTTGAAAGTATTTTTAATATTTCGGTAGGTACCTACACTTCTACGACATGATGAACTGTATTCTTCCCATTTTTGTATCATATACCTACCTACTATTTTTAAGTATAGTTAGCTGGCAGAGATTTTTGTTTTATAAAAGTAGGATAGAGATTAATCTTAAACAAAAAGGGTTTTTTGTTCTCATAAAATGCAAAAGCAGCCATAGTTTTTATCTGCTTATACCTACTGCCCCAAGGGCCGAGTGAAGTGATGTCGGTAAGAAACTTAATTTAGGAGAGAACGACGGGACTTTTAAAACACTCAAAAGGTAGGCAATCCAACACCTTGTAGATGAAAGAAAATGAAAAAGATATTCAAAACACGTAACAGTCGTAACACAACTCATGCTCTGTGCAAACTTAATAGGTACAATAGGTTTGCAGTACTTGAGGCCTTTGTGTTTGTAAGACTTTTTTATTTGTTTTGTACAATGAAGAGCTAATAGAGAAACATGAAAGGTTTTTCGTGCGCTCTACATACCCCAGTTGGAAATAAGGGCGATATGTTTTTTTAATTAGATATGCATATACCTACATAGAGAATTTTAAGAAATAATGCTGAAGACTTTCATGTCCATACGGTCAAGTTATTCTCTAAAACAGTGGTCAGCACACCTTTCAGTAGGCAAGAGACGCAGATCGGCGGTGTAGAAACAGGTCACTTCAAGTCATTCTAAATTAATTGTTCACGGGCCGCAAAGAAAGTTGTCGCGAGCCACATGCGACCCGCGAGTTGCCGACCCCTGCTCTAAAGTCGCGAACCCATATTGCTGTTATATTGTATGCATAATTTGACATCTCGACGTCGAGCTCGTCGACGAGTTCAATTTGTTATATTAGAGAATAACACCGGACATTCGTTTCGACACACACTGGACCACGCAATCGGCTTACAGGTACCAAAACCGCTGCATCGCAGATCACCTCATAAACCTTCTCATCCCAAGCCTCCAGTACATAAATCGGGTTCATAAACCAGCGGGTGCGCGGGAGTGGGCGGTGGGCGTGGCGTGCGCGCGCGCCGACGACAGAAGCGGTCACCTCGCGCGCGCCGCCGCCCGCGCCGCTCGTCTGATTAACGTGCAGAAAACTGATTTATTGTGTCGCGTTGAAAAAATAATCGGTCGGATGGTGTGATGGAGGGACAGGAGTGGCGAGGCGAGTGGCAACAGCGCCAGCTAGACGGTCAGTGCATAGTGCTTCTAACTACTTATACTTAGCTCTAAGCGGGTAGGTACTCCTTTCATGTATAGCTGAAAGCTAAGTGACAGCTTTTCCGTATAGCTGAAAATCCAATACCTAAGCGACAGGACAGCTACAAAGGGATGCTTTAGTTCTTATTAAAGTGTAGAATAGGTATAATTTAAGCACTAAGTTTGGTTACGGTCCGAGTATAAGAGCCGCTAGAGTGATGTGGGATAAACTGATCGCTAATATCGTGTTTGTGGCTTGTTTATTAAATTTAAATTATTGTGGCATTCTCCAACGGATTTGCAAGAAAATGGTGAAGTGTTGAAATACGTGTCTAAGTTAATATTTCCAACTTCATAACTCATTCGTACCTACAGAGTTATTCGTTGATGTGTGTAAAAAGTCAAGTGGAAATTATAAAACGTTGATTTTATGTTATACTGGTAATGGTGCTTATTTGTAAGTTTGCGACGCGTAGCGCTACGGCTACGCGTGCCCTCTACGGCGTAGCGTAGAGGCTCTACTACGGCATGGATCAAATCGTAAAAGAGGCAGTAAATAATTTTTAAACACTGAGGTAGGTAATGATTAAAGCTAAAAAAATAAATACTTACGTATCGTGAAATAGTAATACGTTTGGTACTTATTTGGGAAAATAAAGTGTTTATTTTTGGTTTATAAATAAAATTTGTACCTACTTAATTATAATTTGCGGGATCCAATCGTGTTAAAATATCTATGTTTTGATATTATATCACTTCAACCTGCAGGTTATTTGTAATTACGGTTATAGCGACTAAAGGCACGTGTAGATAACGACAGTTACAAATGTCTAACCGAATAACCAACGAATTCACATAGGTATTTTCGTTTCTAACTTCTGTAATTTAAAAATCTGATTTCGTTCAAACAAGAACCATCGCAAAAAAGCACACTTACCTACATAATTATAAAAATTTGAAACGTACTTAATTTACCAATTCGTTTAGCTAGGACGTTAAAATAGTATACGTGATACGTCAAACTTAGACAAAGTCCGTCTTTACAGTTCAACACCTCGCACGTAACATTTTTGTACTTCACTTTTTTTTTACATACTTACAACATACAATCACGCCTGTATTCCCAAACGGGGTAGGGAGAGCACGCAAAACGCTACATAGACAAAACTATGACTATTTCACGTTTTGTAGCCACTTCTAGCATAATATTTTTTAGGTTTTGAGGTGGCAGGTACAATAGAGACAGGTTGCTAGCCTGTCGCCTAAATTTTTTTTACTTAACTGTTATAACCCTCTTTTTGCATCAGGAGTGTAAATGAAATTGCGTTTAGTATATCAATCGAACCCGCTAGCTATACACGCCCATTCACCCTTGACACAACAACCGTAAACGTCGATTGTTTGTTTCTATCCCAAAACTTCGATCGGCTGTAAAAACTCGTCGACACCGGCCGAGACACTAGTGCTATACTATTTTGACGGATATGGTAAGAAAAGGACAACACGCGAGCGTCGGTGATTTTTACAGCCGTGGTAAGACAACAGCTCCCGCGCGTTCATTCATATATCTGTCAGCGGGCTGCGCGCGCGACGACGGACGACCGACGCACCGTTTGTCGTTCCCACCGCAGTAACAAACTTTACGGTCCTTTGTAAGGATAACCAGAGAATATAGTTATTTATTTATCAATTTCTTTGTTTGCAAGATGTTGGTGAAGAGCAGTTTAATTACACAGACACAGAGAGTCGTTTTACATGTTTGTTAGGATCTAGTCGATTTGTCATTCCGATGTGTCGTTCTTTAATTTAATAATCTGAACTCGTTGACGAGCTTTTTAACATTGATCTATGTTTTGAAATACAAAAATAAGTTATCAAAAATTAGATTTTGCGTGGATGTAGGCTATTTACAGCGAAAATGAAGCAAAGTTTTTTCGAATGTCATGGTCATGATTGAGACATAATGATTATTACATACATACATACATACATACATACATATTCTCACGCCTGTTTTCCCATGAGGGGTAGGCAGAGCACATGAATTCAAAAAATCCAGTGCCACGTTTAGCTAATTCAGGGTAACCAGATGGTTAAACGTGATAATGATTATTTGATTGTATTATCTCATGTCGTTGTAATACAATATATACCTACATACACACATACATCACACCTATATTTCCAAATGGGGTATGCAGAGCACATGGGATGATACTTAGACAAAAAAAAATTTTGCTACAACTATTTCAGCCATTTTTAGCCTAAGTTAAACCTAGGTAGAAGAGGCATAGTAGTGACTAGTGACAGGTTGCTAGCTTGACGCCTAAATTAATGTAAATTACGAATATTTTAAATACATTATAATCGAAACTGAAACACACGCATATGTTAATCATAAAGAGTAAACTTTTGTTTTTGAAACTACGATGCTTGTAATAGTGAGTGGGCAGTTTTTTCGGCTAATGAGCGTAAAAACGCGGCCACCCCGGCGGCCATCAATCCCAAGTGACATGTTGTGAGACCTGGCTTTTTGTTTCCCGTCCAACTTGACATTTGAAGTGTTTAGCGATATTTGTTCCGTTACTTTTGAGTTTATGTTGATTAGTCTGGGCTTGTAGCTGGTCAATAGTTTTTTGAGCTAGTGGATGATAAACAAACGTGAATTGACTAGCAATCACACAAATTTAAAACTAAGTACAACAAAATGTAAAGAAAACATTGTACGTACCGTAAGTTTGGACGGGTTTAACCTAACAAAATTACTTTGCCCCCCAATTAAAACCTTTTTTCTATTTAAATAATGATTTTTTAGGTAATTAGTAGCGTGTGATTGATTTGATTCTATTTTATTATGTTTTGGGATTTATTAGCTCGATAAAATGAATTTGTTTGAGTAGTCAAAGTAACCCCGTTGGGACCAAGTAAGTAACCGAAATTTACACTATTTTGGCATTAGCTTTCAAACATTTTATTTTTTGGTATACTATAACATCTGCCACGCGTGGTGCGGCTTCAGTTCTCAGACACATAAACCGTTTTATGACAAATTTATCTAAAAATCAGCAAAGGATGACATACTACTTTGAAAAAGAAGTTTATTGGCCGTAAAAGTGAGATACTTTTCCAGCTGGTTAATTACTAAAAGGCCACACAGAGCGTTCGCACGTGAATTTTATAAGTTGAGCTTTGTAAAGCTTTCACAATTTAGGCAAATGAATTTTAACTATGTTATTTAGTACCTAGCATTAATAATAAAAATAAAACTCTTTCATACATTTACCCATTCATACCCCTTTGTTTAAAACTCTTTGGTGCGAGACATCTTTTGTTCACAAGATTATTTGCTAACTAACTTTTTTTCTAAATGATACTTACATAAAAAATTGTAACTATATTTTAATATTTTTTCTATAAACTTATATTCACATACTTAATTACTTCAGTACAAATTTCAAATAATAAAAAAATAATGTGAGACGACTCATTGGGGCCGTGATTTTTGTAGCAATTTATGAAATATTTTATACAGCAAAAATACGTGATAGTTATACCTTTTTATACCTTTTTGACAGTATGCTTATAAATTATTTGCGCTACTTAAAGTTATCTGAAGTTTAGAAACAGTCGCCATCAAACTTGAAAACAAATTTGAAGTCAAACACGCCACTAAATTATGTCAAGTGGTTTGCCAGTAACCTTCCAGTTGGAATACATTTTTGCATACAGTTTAAGAAGAAAAAACTTCAACAACATGCGAAACTCATCTCCAGTCTATTTTTTGTTTTCAGATAAGTTTGCAAAATTGGCAAGTGCAAATGTCCAATTCACAAAATAATGATACCATAATTTATTGTTTGGTGTTGCTCTCCAAATCATCGACAATGTCTGCACCCCTGGATACGTGGTTTTCTCCTGTTATATAAAACGAAAACAATTTGATCATTGTCTTCAACCAAATTTCAAGGTTTCTTTCATTTTGTGGGATAATTTATATCTACAAAAATCGATACTATGAACAATCGACGAGTAATGATCCCTGGGACACTGACAATAATAATCACGATACAACCTTGTAGCGGCGTCACCGTTACATTGAAATCGAACCGTAGGCGTTTAAAAATTACGTTTATTTATTTTAGGTAGATTTATTTCATTACAATGATATTTCGATGGAATTATAACAATTCTTAACATTTACAAGGAATTATCTCAACCAGAATTTACGTTTACGTCTTGCAAAAGTTACTTCGTTTGGAAGACATCGACTAATGTGGAAAAATATCGATAAAAAAATGTCGATAAAAATGTCGATAAGTTGAAAAGAATGTACGGGTCATTGTCAAGCCTGGAATTTTTTTTCGCCAAAAAATGAAACATGTGATTTATAAAAATCAAAGGTATATTACGACTCTTACTTTAACTTGCAACAGAACTGAGTATCATTCAGAGATCAATTATTCGAAAAAAACGATTTAAAACGAAATAACGATATTTCGGTTCCACCGAAAAGACTAATATGTCCACAGAGTGGACTAATTATGTTAATAAATAATAAATAAACAAAACAAAAAGCGGTAAACATCTTAAACAATAATAACGTTCATGATATATTCTCATAATCATGAACAATCAGACACGTAAATACATTCAAAAAGTATATAAAAAATATTTTGTGTCTGTCTACCGAAATGACAATTCTTTTCGGTGGACCAAATATGCCTTCGTCCTCCGAAGACCAGGAAGCCTTCAAGTCTTCAAGAAGCATGTATAAAAGTGGGGGTTTGGTGGCTCTTCCTGGTTTTAACGTTGACGTATCCGAACTTTCAGAAAATACGTCCAAAAATTGTATACTTTTATGAACATTTTTTTCAATCAACAAACAGACTGCACTCACTAATTTTTAATGGTTGCTGCATTCTGAAGTCATCAACTTCTTTCTAAGTAAGTAAGTTTCTTTGCTTTCAACATTCTTCTGTTTTCCACTGCAGTACGTTCACCCATTTCATGGTACTAAAATAACAGGAATCGAAGGCGGTATTTTGCGTGCGATGTACTTTTAAGTTTCTTTTTTTATATTGATTTTTTTTCTGCATCATCGTGCATCATTCCATTTTTCCTCCAAAGCTTATTTTTTATGTTTTTTTTAAATCTTTTACAGATTTTTTTAACCTTTACAGAATTTACGTTTAATCATTCACTATTCAGTCACTAGTCATTTACGGATAAAACAAAAAAGGAATCAGAAGCTAGTTTTTAAAGTTATAATAAAAAATAAACCAAATTACAAAAATCAATAAAAATACAATAATTTATCGTTTGGGTGTACAAAAAGTCCACCAAAAAGACGTCCTCCGAATGGACTTTTTCCGCAATATCATTCACGACACCAGCCATTTAAAGGATTATTCAAAAGGCAAGGCATATTTACAATGTTTGATTGCTTAACTAATTATTAAAAACGTTTGGTGGATTTATAGCGATGTACTTACAAAATACAGCAGTAACCGGAAAGACAATTCAACATTGACACCACCAAATATTCTTGTTAACACAACAATATCGTCTGCTGCGCACAAGTCACGGCAAAATGGCTGCTAACAGGGATAGTACGATAGTGAATGAGTTAAATTATATGTCCCGGTCTATTCATTTGACATTTCCCTATTTTTTCTAGAATTTAAAGTAATGTCCACCAAAAAGACAAAAAATGTTGTGACAAGATTCAATGATGCAAAAAATGTGTTTTATTTCCATTTAATTTTTTAAATCCTATTAATCTTAAATGGAAATCATACATAGATTAGGGAAAATGGCATTTTTGTACAATAATAAAAGAGATGTATTTTTTTAAAGCCACATTCTATGAACAGGTGGAATCCGGACAGTCCACCGAAGTGGACTTTCAGTTACATTTGTGGTGATAAACAAAACAAATAATTACATTTATAGAAAATATGATATAGTATAGTCTAGTACGTTTCCTGTACTTTATAGTTATGATGTAAATTGAATGCAATTATTAAAAATGTCTTATATATTACAAATGGACATGTTTTTTTAGGGTTATGACAATGACCCGTACACAAAATACACTAAAGTAGTACACTTTCCGTCTTCGATTTATAATCATTTAAGTTGTCTGCAATGCGAAATGCCGAAAAGACTACGTAAAACTGTACTCAACAGTGAAACGCTGGAGTTTGTGGTGCGCTTGCGAGATCATTTTGCTCGCGAGCAACAAAATGGTGGACCTTTGTTGCCAATTGAGAACGTACGCGACCGTGTTGCTGATGCTCTGGGAATCGGAAAGGCTACCGTCTCCCGAATTACAAAGGAGAAGTTCGGCAAATCCTCGATGGAGAAGAACATACTCTCATCTCCAAAGAATAAGAAACATAACAGGGCATACCCCGTAACCCATCCCGATGACTTCGATGTGGCTGCGAATGCTGCGATACGGAATCATATTTACGCCAACTTGCAAAAACTTATTGGCATCGCTGAAATCTGCTGATTTATTTAAAGGCGGTATGAACAAGTTACTTGTACAACGTTCTGCCCTCTGATATCCCCAAACCTATTAATCTTAAAACCCTCCTATTTTTATCATCCACTAACAAAAAAATACCCCCATTTTGGAACATTTCGGTTAAACTGGTCAAACACGTTTAACGTTATGCTGCTGTCAGGAGTCATTGGCAGAAATGATTGCTACCCTAAAAGCGACTCGTGTTGCCATACACAAAAGTTGAAGTTCAAAGTTCACAAAATATATATTTTACATAAGAAGGCCTGTACCGAAAAGTTTTTTTACAAAGTATATTGACGATATTTAATGAAACTCCAATGAATAACAAAGACATCCACCATTTTTCCTACCGCCGCAAAACTTAAACTGAGATTTTTGAGATAATTTCGCAAAACAGTGTTTATCTCCTCATTATTTTATCGCCCTGCATTTTTAATAATAACCGTACTCAAACTGATTTGACTATGCCAATAGATGCACAAAGATATCATAAATAGAGGGATTTTAACAAAAATTTAAAACAGTTACCGGCCAAATTTTTGCTGGTAATAATAAGGATTTTGTAAAAAAACTTTTCGGTACGGTACGGGCCTTACATAAATGACCTGATTCACAAAACGAAAGTTTGTTTACTGGGTAAAATTATACGATAAGGAAATGAAATGGGTCCATTTCTATTTTTGGAAAATTTAGGTTTTTTTAGTTTTTAATTTATGCCAAAAAAATTAAATCACTTCAACGACAACATAACAAAACTCCTTCGTCTTTAATAAAGTTAAGTTCCATCGACACGCCCCATCACTAACGTGAACTGTCATGGCTCATGTCAGGGATCATGTCTCGCCGATTGTTCTATAAATGTAATTTATCGTTAGTTTTTGATAGTGGAGGCACAACACTATTAATTTTAGAACTGCAAAAAACAGGCAACACCTGCAATGCCATTTTAGTAAGTACTTATCTCAAATTAAAGAAAATCTTATTATTTAGTTGCAAAAGTTTATCATGAACGATAGATATCTATCTATTCATTTACTTTGATACCTACTTTACGTCCGAAGTACATTTCGCTCGACTGACGGACAGAATTCATCGCAATTTGTAAAGCTGTCTGCTTCAGAAACAAAAGACTGCGGTTAATTGATGTCACACATTAGTGAACAGTTACAGTTGTGAGCATTGAGTAGGTATTTAAAATTGGAAACATGAACAACTAAGTATTAAAAATAACAGTAATGATAATGACAAAGCGGTAGGTATAAAAATATTTGGCCGTGATCCGATTATTGAATAATTTTGGATGATGGAATGAAACCATATACCTAAATTCGATTAAAACAGATTGTCTTTAAAACCTATCTATTTATCGTATGCTTAAGTCAGGTATGTGCATAAACGACTTCGACTAGTGCTTTTTTTGTTTTATGTGCATTTCTACAAATACCTAGGTTTGCAAAATGTATGTATGTATGTAACTCTTTATTGTACAAAATAGGCACCTTGAATATTTTGCAATGCCGGGAGGTCAAATGTGGGTGGCCTTATCATGATTCAGCACTTTTAAGACATCACCCAACCACGCAGCTGAAAAACTCACAAAAAATTACTTATTAAGTCGGGGTTGTTTCCGGATCATTAAGTTCGTAATCAAATCTAATCAAGTGTGCTGATCTAATTGTACTAGACAGATCTACTTAATTGTTGTAGATATCAATTTAGACATTTGTTTTTTACAAACCGATCCGAATAATTATCTACCTATGCTTATGCAGTATCCGTCGACCATTTGAGCATCTGTCTTTGCAAAAAAACAATCAGCGTCAATTAAAAGTTAAGCAGGGACAATGCTATACAAAGTCTATGTTCAGACCGATGTGGCAATAACTTTATTGACGGGTATAGTATACCTGTAAAATTAACTTACGTGCCAGTATGAGTACAGCTACAGTATACAACTGAACGTAACAAAAATTACTTTCCTTTATTCCATTTTGAACATGAAAGCACCATGAGACACATTTGTTTGTCTGTAAGTTATTATACAAACAAAAAACCTGCCGTAAAATGGTATAAGTAGGGTTTGCGAGCTTAGGGCAGAGTTGGGTTACGAATTGAGAGAGTGACAAAGAGGCGAAATAGAGCTAAAATTCGTACTTTAGTTTTCAACTATAGGTTGCGATTAGATAAATTACTATCGTAATGTGAATACAAACAACCAAGATATTTTTGGTCAATAAAATTACGTTTGAATCGAAAATTGAAGTTTGAATGTCAGCTGATCCCTACTCACCCCGTTGTACGGTACAATACGCGCAGTCAACACGCTTTACAAATGGCCCCCTTCGCCTACCCGGAACCCATTCCCATAGTACAGACATTGAAATTTAGAAAAAAAAACTGAACACATTGCAGACTTCGTCACATTTACACGCGCTATCTTATCTCCACATTTCTACCCATTATTCATTACTGTAAAACTTTTTAAGAACGCAAAAAGCGTGCAATCTTGAAACGTTCAAAAATAGAATCGAAAAAAAAAATGTTAAAGTCGGAGTCGATTAGAGCGATCAGTCCGTCATCGAGTCGAGGCGCGCGAGCGACGCGCGTTGTCGGAACGAGCATTGGTGGCTGGCAGGGAAGATGCGCTCGGCATTCCAGTTTGAATGTGGAACGCGGCTGTTCGGAATGCAGCTACAGATGGGACCAATGGCGGATCACGCGGGCACACGCAATGTCGGCCATTAGCAGGATTAAAGTACTACGCGATTTGCATTCTTTGATGGTGTGTTGTTGGGATTATTATAATCTACGAGTAGGTAGGTATATATCAAATAGCATTTTTATAAAATTAACGGAAAGGTACAGTTAAATCGCTGATATTCTATAGGTACTGTATTGTCACTGTCAAAGCTTTATCACTTCTAGACTCCTTTCATCAGTGTTTAAACCTAAAATTATGCTACTAAATATGAAATAGGTAGTCATGGTTTTTACTATGTGACGTTTCATGTGCGTGATGTTTGTATGTATGTATGTTAGTTACTGCCTAACTAGAGACGTCAGAAAATGACTGGAACATCCTCGCGCTAATGGACCGCGCTTCTTGCCCAGCTAAGCCTGCAGGGACATTACATACATACATACATACACACACGCCTATGTTCCCAAAAGGGGTAGGAAGAGCACACAAAACGTGACATAGACAAAAATCCTGACAATTTCACGCTTCGCAGCCACTTCATTAAATAGATGAAAGAGGTATAATAGTGACGGTTTCCAAGCGTTCCTATACCAATTTCTTTAGACGCCTCTTACAACATCCACAGAAGAAATGGAGAGGTGTAATTACTTATATCGTGACACTACACAGAAATAACCATTAGCTATGTCCACACCAGTGCGCTTTCACGTTCACCTTGCGTCTTCCTCTGACGCATGCCTATGCAACTACAGCGAATGCGCTGAAACTAGATCCGTCCTTAATGAAGACGCGCTAGCGGCATGCGCTTTTGTTGGTGGTTGCACGGGCATGCGTCAGAGGAAGACGCAAGGTGAGCGCGAAAGCGCACTGGTGTGGACATAGCTATTGGCGCATAGCAATTTAATATTCTGAAAATTAGTATCTATATCTAGTGCTTTGACAAGAAATGAAAAGGTACAAAGGTAGAGCTCAAACAACTACAATGAAATCGGAGCGTCTAGACACTAGACTCTAGTGTGTTCAATTCGATGGTGCAGTCGTTAACGAATTCGTTTGCGAGTTATCGCGGAATTGTATGGAGACGTCGACCGCGGCAGTTGTGGAAACGTTCCGCTGGCGGCGCTGTCAGGGTTCCAGTTTCCAGTTTCCATACAATTTTGTGATAACTCGTAAACGAATTCGTTAACGACTGCACCATCGAATTGAACACACTAGACGCTCTGGATATCCAAACTTCTCGTGCGCAAAACCAATCGCTCAAGTACCTTTGACATTCCACTAACAATTCTCACGCCTTACGCATCTATTTTAAGTGTTTGAAAATATGAAACATAAAAAGCGGGTATTACACGCTTAGTAAAGCAAACAAACAGGCTGCGTGTGGGCGCGCAATGTCTCGATGATTTACTGGGAACTTATTATTTTCGGAAGCGTTTAGCTGAGCCTTAACAAAACAACTGAGTGCGGCTGACGCTTTATTTTTGAAATCTGACAGCTTAGATTTGATACTGTTATGCTGAATAAGCTGTACCGTCCGTCAAATCTAGAAACATCTAGAATGTTTGGTCGATGAAAGGTTGATCTGTTTCATAATACTTACAGTTTCAATGATGAATTATATCACTGTCATGTCATGACTCATGAACAGTGATCGGATCTAGGATGCAATTTGGGGTGAACAACCTCAAACATTATGCTTATTGTGGATGTGCCTCGGGATTCCCGGGATTTTGGATAGTGGACTATTGCAAATAATAAGTTTTTGGAGGGTTAAACTAAATAAACAAAATGAACATGTTTGCTGTAAGGTCATTTATTTGACATGTACATAATGTATGTATTTTAAAAACACATTTCATAATTCCTATCAACAGAAATCTTTTGTGTACATAAACGAGTTACTACTTTCTGAAACAAGTGAAACAAACAAGAATGTATTAGATACAATTTCGTAATACATAATAATAAGATAATAAAAAAGTCGCGGGGTTGTAAGTCATATCCATATTAATATTATGGACGTAAATCCCGGGAAATTGCATCCTAAATCCGATCACTGCTCATGAACAATGATTATGATGGTCAGATGTTTTTCCACAGCTATGTTATGAATAGCTAAGTTGCTGTTTCAACATTTATTCTATTTGTAGGTACATGCTAGACAAAGAAACTTACCTCTCCCTTGTAAGAACAATTGTTTTAATATAATTATGTTTACGCGGGACTTAATCACGGTATTTTTTAATTACCTCTCGACGTTTCGGCCGCGTTACAGCGACCGTGGTCACGAGTTGACTCAGTGATTAAGTCCCGCGTAAACATAATTATGTGTGAGAATCACGAAAGTTTAAAAAAAATTGTTTTAATAGCAAGTAGGTAAGTTATTCAGAAATAAACATTCAACATTAAAAAGAATATTAAGCCTGCCCAATTTTAAAAATATGTTGAGCCTGTCCAATGTGTGATACCTACTATTAAAATAATTGATGGATCTAATTAATTTCTTTGTAAATTATCAAATTAAAGTTTACTAATAAACGAAACTAAAAAAATACAATAGCAAAATCTTCCTTCAAATATTTTGACAATTATAACCAGCCGGCATAAAGCGCGCCTAGACCAGCATTGATTGTTTTCATTGCGCCAAAAACGTTCTAATTTGAAAAATGTTTGTTTTTGCAGCGTATCAATGCGTGCGTAAATATAATTCAATATGGGATTGAGATAAACGTCTTCTGTAAGTAACGGGCGCGCAGTCCAAATAAACGGAGGTGGTCGTCTTTTGTTTGTTGTTCTTATTTTAATTTTGAACGTTTGTAATAAGCGGATTAGAGCTTTGAAGTGGGCTGCGGAAGCGGGCAGCTTGGACGGCCTGCATGCTTTATACTTAGGTACATTACAGTTATAACTTATAAGAGATATAAAAATTGAGTATAGTTCATTTTTTATATATCAATAAATTCAAACCCTCTCAAGGCAGTATGAACGGATAAATTACAGTAGCAACACTTGATAAGCAGGCCTTAATTTATTTAGTACCGTAAAGTTAGCTATCCAAGTTTGTTTCTCTTTCTATGTAGCTACGATCAAGAGCTTTAATTCATAACCCACCATAGTAGGTAGTAGGTATTATTTCGCAGTAAACGTCATAGAGTCCTCGGCATATGAGATGATTTTTTTCCTAGTGGAGGTAAATTCGAGAACTAACTCCCACTACAAAAAAAAAAACACTGTAACATCAATAATTAACAAGGAAAATGTTTTGCCACATTTCTTAATAGAACAAATAATAAAAAAACAGTCTGTGTCAGTCCACTGCTGGATAAAGGCTTCTTCCAATTCCAGGCATTCAGTCCAGTCTTCCGTTCTTCGCAACCAACCACTTGCACCCGTCTTATGCAAGTCGTAACTCCATTAGTGGCCGGGATTCCTATTCTCTGTCTGCAGAGACATGTCTCAAACGGTATAAAGTCATTACGGGTGCAGAAATCTTAACAAATGTGTATCTTTCTCGTATAGGCTAAATGCAATTAAAAAATCTGAATATTTTACACGCACCAAGAATAAAACAAGCAAACTTCTACGGCTATTCTTTGTTCTTTGGTTTAGTTTATTTTTTGCTTAGTTGCCGTAAACAGAAGTCGTTCTCATAAGGATTCATCGCGAACAGATGCGCGAGAGCAGGGCGCCGCGTCGCACGGCTAGTACAGTCGGCTGCAAAGATTTCGACACGGTCAAAGTGCCAAATATCGACGGTGAAGTACCAAGAACTCCTAACTACGAAAACCTAACTTTACAGGAGATGAAAAAAACGTCTCAAAATACGGCAATAATACGGTGTCGTGACTTAGTTGGTATTGTCATTTATTATTATGCGGCTAAATAACAAGAGTACCACCACCAGTGTCTTCAGCAATGATGCCAAATCAAATTTCGAGCGTGACAAAATAAAAATCTCAAATTCGCCAAAATGTTAGTTAGGAGGTCTTGGTACTTCACCGTCGATATGTACACACGGCTTTAAAGTTGAGACTATAAAGCGCATATACATCTTCGGAACTTTGACCGTGTTGAAGTTTTTGTTGCTGACTGTAGAAAAATATACTGTTTTATACTTTATACACAAAAGTGTAGCCATATGCGATAATAAATAACGCAATTAGTCTACACTTTGACATTTCTATTGATTTAATGAGCTTAACTCTATGAACTTTAAAACTTTTCAGAAACTACCGCATTTTCTCTTCGACTTCAATATTTCATAAACTCGAGTGGCCTGCCACATTGTCTATATCTTGTACTACTGTTATTTTCAAAACAGATATTTACTTGTCAAAAATAAGTCTCACAAGTTAATTCTTCTACCGTAAAAAGTTGTGAGATGTAAGTTATATGTACATATACACCAGTACGCTCGAACGGTGCACTTGCTTGGCAAAAGATCATATTGGGTACAACATAACGTTTTGCAAAGCGTGTACTGGCCGTCCAGTTGGCTTATCACAGCCATACTTGTCACTATCTAACTAGAGACGTCAGAAAGTGACAGGTAATCCATCTCTCGCGTGTCGTTTTGCGCGAGTTGCAGTGCTAAACCTACAGAGACGACAGTACCGCGGCAGTAAATCATCTGCGAAGCTTACGACGCGATGAAACGTCTACGGTGCATTAGAACCACGAATAAAACTTTACGACGCATCGCCACTCGACCGCTTCGTTTTTTATTTAAAGTTATAATGCTATTTATTACAGTAAAGAACACTCAAACAAACAAAATGAAAAATACTGAAAAGTTGCGCTAATGTGGTTCTAAAAAAAGTTCTGATAAGTGAACAAAACACGATCTTTAGGGTCCTTAATGACTGCAAACTATTTATTTTGTAATTAAAACAAACGCGTACGTATGCACTTCTTTAATAATGTTGGAAGCCAACAGAAAGTTTTAGTGTTGCCAGATCGCAACATAAACAATTTAATGTTGCTAGATCGCAACATACTCCAGAAACAGAAAACAAAAAT